>CM037787.1:4674216-4724184 GCA_021229015.1 Solen grandis
GGGTGTTTTTTTTTCTTCAATGTTTGCCTTGCATTTTGTTTGGACACCGAAACATCTAAACTAACAATATTTAGCCTCCGTATTAACAATCACCAAACTTAGGACTACATGACCTTGTACATTAATCATCATAAGACAAGTGGCAAATAGCTTTACTTTTAATTACGTTTACGTCTTTTCGCAAAATGTTTTAGGAATTGTAACATGTTTCTTAGTTATCCCTGAGTTAGATCAAAACTAAGAAGGTCATAGAGAAATTCAACAGGGATTTGGTTCCATAACCTTTACATTTGTAATCGATCTCGACACCTCAAAAAAAAAGTGTAGATCGTTACCTGCAGCCAGTAGACCACGTGACTCATCTCCGTCCACATGCCGCCAGAGGATCCGCACTGAAACGTTTCCAACAGAAACCGCGCCATGCCCGGTCCCTGTCTGGCTCGGACTGACAACTCCTATGAAAACAAGTAATGATTGTAAAAGTGAACTGTTACTAAGTCTCCAAAACGAAGTTTCTCCTTAGACAACCATACACGAATGGTTAAGCGGGTGGGGCCTTACCACTTGGTGACCCATGTGAACATTAAAGAAGTACCATTCAATCCATCTGTTCATGAGGAACAGAATATATAAGGTCATAAGTAAAATTCAGTGGATGGGACCTGACCCCTTGGTGACCAATGTGAACACAAAGAAAGTACCAATCAATCCATCTCATTATGAGGAACAAGAATGTATATGGTTTCGGGATGTGGATCTGAGCAGTTTTTTTGAGATATAAGGTCATAAGTAAAATTGAGTTGGTACGTGGGGCCCGACCCGTGTGTGACCTTGGGTGGGGGGTGGAGGGGGCACCAAAGTAGTACTATTCAATTCTTCTCATTATGAGGAACAAAAAAATATATGCTTCAGGGTTGGAAATTTGAAATATTTAACCAAAATAATTTTATGCAGTGGTTTTGGGTTGTATATATCTTTCGTTTGGTATAACCACAGGTACTTGGGACAGGACCGTCTGTTCCCCCCACCCCCTCTATGCAAATAATGCTAATTTTTATCATCCATGTCTGTTTCAATAAAAAAAGTCACGATAATCTATAATAAATATAGTATAGTGATTTGTTATTCATAACAACATTGATAGTAAATTTTAGATTTATTTGAATGTGAATCTTTTGATACTTATACTCTGATGTAAATAGCGATTCATGTTGAAAACCGTTATATTCAAAACGCTTCGTGTGTGTGTGTGTGTGTGTGTGTGTGTGGAAAGGGGGGGGGGGGCACTAAACAGGGTCCTGTCCTCAAGTACCTGTGGTTATAACAGGTTTCTTTTTCAGTTTAAACATGAAAGATAACGTAGTAATGAAAATTTAACACTTCCATATTAATTAAGGAATGCTGCTTTAGCAATATGATTTAAAACAACTAAATAAGAAGAAGGCGTATGTCAATTTTTAGACAATAATTTCCCCTAATTTGTAAAAGTGGACTCGGCCTTCAGGGGAGGTAACTACTCCGGAATAAGTGTGCAGTTTATTAAGCAGATCTGAAAACAATAATTGGAAATACGCGATTTATGATAATTCGGTTTCGCTTGGTAACATACGAGTATGTAAATTAAATCCATTTTGTCATATAGTTTTCACAATACCTCCCATAATCTTGGAATTTATAAACATTTTTGCTAACGTTTCCAATTTTATGATGGTTTTAATCTGTTTTACATGTTACAATTCACTCGAAGTTGCATGGGGCGAATCATTTCGTACTTAGTGGTAAAATTAAAAATAGGAAGGGAGGACACATTTTTGAGACCAAATTTGGAAAAACGCGTTTATAACGAAATTCAACATTGAAAATGAACCAGGTTATGTTTTATATTAATAAATTCAGAAAATCCTAAACGTAAATGAGGTAGGTTTTCTCTTGTAACGATAATATCGTTAATTTATTGTTTCAATCGAGCATGATAACAGCCGGGAAACCTACTTCCGCGGTTTCTTTAGAAGAGAATATAAAGGTAAGTTTTTATTGGTCAATCAATATAGTATGAGCCTCAAGGAGGACAGCCCCATATGAACCCTTAATAAAAGGGACACCCCATACAAAAAGGCCTATCCCCTCTTATGCCCTACAATAGGGACACCCCAAAAATAAGAGCCCCATATGAGCCCTACAATAGGGACACCCACCCAGCCTTATCACAAGGATGAAATATACCCTACCCCACACGCCAATTAAACACAAATACAACTATGAGCTCTAGATCACCTAGAGACAACGTAGGGTTCTCCTCTCATACCTCAAACGTAAAAAACAATAATAACTAGAAGTCGTTTGTTTAAGATACAAACGAAGCGGCTTTCCGTTTGATTATTTCAAAGGTATTAAATAATAAATATATAAGTTAATACAAAAGAAGGAATAATGATGCATCATAATGTATGATTTAATATGCAAATCATCATTATCTTAAATATATACTTACGATTATGTTCAAAAATAAGCTTTAAATCTTTTTTTTTTCATTTTCATCTTCTTAAGAAGATATTGAGAGAGCATAATTATGGATCTTATTTGATTATGCACCCGTTTTCTATCATTCAGAGAAAAAAAAACAGGAAAATTTTAAGATAATAATATCCGCAAGAATTGTTTTCTTACGTTATTCAATCGATTTTAATTTTTTTTTATTCTTTATTTAATATCTTTTTCTTTGTAAGCATATGACTTAACATGTATTCATTGCAATTTGATCCACAATTAATTTAAAAAAAAACATTTAAAATTAACAAAGCAGAGGTGTAGCAAAATAATGAAAATAATTCTTATTTCTATGTTATTAACATTATAAAAGTCTTGAAACTTTCAACTATTCATTTGCTTTGTATATTTGCTTATTTTTTAGAGATTTAGAAAAAGAAACCGTCAAACATTTAGAAAACATAAAAAATCGATAGGAAGATATACATGTATTTGTCATTTTCTTCAGGTTTTCAGAAAGCCGTGATAGCAAATGCAATAAGATATCCGTAAAGGTTTTCTGGCTCTAGTATAATTATACTAATTCATCGTAAATGCGACTCATTTACTCAAAAAACGTATCACAATTCACTATTCAACGCAGGCATTCATTCCTGCAAAAGAACAATCGGATCTTGCTAAACCAACCCAATGACCATTTACATTTCTTTCTGCAAATTAATAGATTTCCATGAATTAGCCCTTTTACGAAAAACATGAATAAGTCATGTTTGATAACGTAATCACTTGAAATTTTCTGGGCTTTTTGCGCATGTACGGCATTATTACTTATTTAAATTTAATATATACAATCTTTTGATCTTTTTAATATATTTTGCTTACACATCAATGTTGTCATAAACAAGTTACACAACATAAATTCTTTAAGGTATGCTTAAGATTGGCATCAATACTCATGACGCTGGAGCGCGAATACGTATTGAAATGAATGATTTTTTATATTTTATCGACGTCAAAATCAAGTGACTAAAGAAAAATATCTTTTTGCAAGGACATGTTCAGCTAACGTTCTATTAATCAAGAAAAAAAAGTATCTTCGAGAATGCGAACAGGTCTGTTTTCAATTTTTCAAGTAGGCATTCCATCAAACATGAATAACTGCCATGTTTGATGACATAATCACTTGAAATTTTCAAGACCTTATGAACGTACTAAGTTTCGACATTTTTGAAAAGTTTAAGTTCATTGGTCTACTTGGCGATTTTATATGATTTTTCAAAATAATTCTTGCTTAAGTATGCATGACGGCATAATCACGTGACAAAACAAACATTTCTTGCAGCATGCATCACTTCAATTTTAACTCTATCAATTTTGAAGATATAATTAAGATTGACTTTAAATTCATGATACCAGTGCGAAATAAATCTTTAAAAAGAATATTTTGTCTTTCTGATGACGTCATAACCACGTGACTAAAGAGAAAATCATTCAGAAAATAGAATGTAAACTTCTATGCCGATATACTGTCCAATTTTCATGTTTGTAACGCATCAGGGGGCTTTGTAACAATTAAATTTAATTTTTGACCAAAGTTCGAAACTCGGTATTGCCATGAAATCTTAATGTTTTTGAATTTGGAAATTTAAATGCCAAGGTGGACATCTACATCCTAAAATACATCTTTTGTAACAATATCAAGATAATCGGACCAATATTGAAGGCTCTAGAGCGCGAACAAACTTTTGAAGCTGACGTCAAATCTGACGTCATATGACGCCAATGAAAATTGAAAATGATTTAATGTATAAAAAGATACATTTTTATCGATGCAGTATGCAAAATGTATGATGCCAGAGCGAGGGAAATCTTTGAAAAAATAGGATTTTGTCCTTTAAATGACGTCATAACCACGTGACTAAAAATGAAATCTTTCAGAGAAAAGAAAGTAGACCTCTGGGCCAATAAGCTATCCAATTTTCATGCTTCTATCTCATCAGTAGCCTTTGTAACATTAAATAATAGTTTTAGGACCAAAGTTCGAAACTCGGTTTTGCCATAAATTCTTAAATTTTTCGAATTGAAAAATTTGAAAGACAAGGTGCCCATCTACATCATAACATACATCTTCTGTGAAAATATCAAGATAAAATATCAAAAAATAAAGGCTCTAGACCGCGAACAAACTTTTGAAGCTGACGTCAAATGTGACGTCAATTGACGTCATTGAAAATGAAAAATTATTGAATTTAAAAATTTATACTTTTTTGTCGAGGCAATTTAATTTTCATGTTGCTTAGACACTGACAACTTACCGAAATTAACTCTTAGATTTGGTTGGAAAAAAAGGAATAATAATAATAATAAGAATAAACATAACAAACCCTATACGTTTTCCGCAGGTTGCGGAAAGCCGTAATTATTTCAGTAATCCGTAAACACTATCCCAAAATAACTAACACACTGGAAAATTTAAAAGGCTTCCGTCAGATCTACCTAAAAAAAAATTTTTTTTTTTTTTTTGGAAAACCTTTGGAAAGGCAACATAAATTTAATTTATTTCTTTCGGCTTTCTCTTTATAAACAAAAACGCATCTTTTCTTTTCTTTTTCACATCTTTGGCGCAAAATGTTATACAAGGTTGAAAATATCCTTGCTAGCCGAAATTGGCTTTCTAAATTCAAAATTACGCTAATAAGGGGCCGTTGTTGTAGCAGTAAACGGGTGACGAGGTTATTTGTTTGCGGTCCTTAAAACTCCATCTCCTCATCAAACATCCCAAGTATACTCATGATACAAAGTCTAATTTGGTCGGCACTGATGAGACGGTTCAACGGTCTCAAGGGGAATAAACGTGGCACCTCAAGTGCGCGGATTCTTCCCGGCGAGACAGAAAAAGAAGGAAGGCACAGTTCACCTCCAACCCACATGCCGACCATTTTTACAGACCACATGAGCAACAAGCAAACCCTTCCACATCCTATTTTAAGGGTAATTAACACCTCCAGCTCAAATCAGCTATGTTAATAACCAACCTTTTTAGACACTAAAAACCCAATTTTAGGCAAATATCATAAATCTGTGAATTACAGATCTTTTTACTAAATTTGACCCACTTTCGGCCTTCAAAATTAAAATTTTATAGGGGTGAAGGGTCACACTCCGGGGTCCGCCCACAGAGCCGAGTAGGCAGACGGACCCTTAAATAAACACAGTTATCAGTCAGTCAGGTCAATCAATATGTAAACGAAACTGACATTTCCCGGGAAAACTTCATTAAGTTACGGAGGTCCAGAATAGCATAAACAACGCGATCGAAAATTGGCGCAGTGTAATCATTGTCGGACTAGAAGGTACAAGGAAATCATACCTGTTTTCACAGTATTTGATTTAAATATATTGACCAATGAGCGCGTATTAATTTTATTCATTAGAAAAGAAACCGGAAGTAGCCGGTCCCGGCTGTTGTCAAGCTCGAGTGGAACATTAAAAACACTTGTTAGTCATTTATAAGAGTAAAAACAACACGGGAAACGACACGATTCTATATTTTCATTCATTTCAAATGCATATGAACCATTTTATTGATCGTTATTTGCCGAGAATGCGATATTCATAAAATAGCCGAAAATAGTGTCCTCCCTTCCTATTTTAATGCTACAATTTAGTACGAAATGATTCGCCCCATGCAGCTTCGAGCCCCTGTGTTACAATTGACAATTATTTAGCTACGCCAAATATCTTTTTTAAAGATATTTCTTGTTGTTGTTGTTTTTTTCTATACAATTACTGACTAAATATAATTATGTCTATTATTATTATTATTTACTACTTCTGTACTTTTTCATCCTGTTGCATATTCCATTGTTATGATATCTGCCATTTATTTTGCATGTCATTGTGGCTTTATTTCGAGAGAGCCGTAACTATGTTTTTGAATTTGTGGTTTGGCCCATTTACCTTCTTCAACTTGGTTTGTTTCTTTGTATGTATGTATAGTAATAAAATATGTTAAAATTGAATATTCAGCCGAACCCATTAGTAAAATGACAAAGTCTTAACAAGTCAAGCGTGTAGGAATCCATTAGGTTGAATGACAAAATTAATCAATTGAAATTATCAAATTCATTAAAGTCCTATCACGACGTTTTGTTTCTTTTTCGTTCTGACATGATTTTGAAGAACGATATGACGCTGCATTATACGAATTATCACGAAAATAGGTAATAAGAATATTTTCTACATGAAATATAGTCAAATGTTACATGGCTTGAAATGACAGTTTTGAATTTTCTACAAATTCATTTTTTTTCTTTCAATCTTCACATTTTTAAGGTAGTAAAAAGGTTGAAATTTCCAAAATCATATTACCGGTAAATCACGTTTAACGTTAGTTGTCCATTGACCACTATTGTTACTACTAATTATTTGGCTCACAGAATTTTAAAAACAACTGAATAAAATGCATGTTATCAATGGACCTCCATTTCAAATAGAAAACTGAGCCTTTTTAAAATAACTGAATTCTCCCTTTGGACAGATTCATCATCACAACATAATTCTGAGAACACATAACTATCAATAAAAAATAGAAATAGAAAAACTTTACCGATGACCAGTTCGTCACCTGCGAACAATCCAGAAATCAGCAATAAAAACATGAAACACAGATTAAGTCCACCAAATCGTGTCGGACGCATTCTCATTACGATCATGTTAGTGTAATTTGAAAACGTTCTAGCCTTGTGAAAGCTTGTTATTATCTATTCCATTATCCATATTTATAATCCTGCTGATATTTGCACGGTAAGGCATGCGACAACGAAATACTGACGAGGCTATCAAAATAATTGCTCTCTGGGGACGCTCGCGGCTCTTATATGGAATTATATGAATTATCAACGAAGTCAATTGTTGAAATGGGAAAAAAAGGTAGCTCGAATGCATCGTTTCTGCTATTAGTTTTGAAAAGTGCATTGCATGAGATCATTTAATTGGATAACGAATGTCAGTATCTCAATGGATATATGAACGGTCTGATTTTACTTAATTAATTGACAATGACATGGTATAATGGAATTAACGCGTGTTCATTCAAGTCATTTTATGATCTATACGATTATTACGTGAACGAAATAGTTGAAGAAAAGTTAGTTAGGGAACCTGGGTCGCCTCTTCATCTAAGGGGACATCGATGTTCAACCTTTGACCTTAACGATAAACTCTCCGCGCTAAAAAGAAATGTTCCTGACAGTTCTATGAGTTTTGCGTGTTATAAAACGGCGACAACATAATAAAATAACAATACAAAGTGATTTAGCCTCATTAACAAATAACGGCCATCTTCTGCACAAAAGGCATGTTTCTAGAATACAATACGTTAAGTGACCTTTATCTTCTGATATGTTGTTCTATATTCAAAAACAAAGTACCGTACACATTCGAGCGCATGATTTATTAGTAGTTCAGGGAATCAATGGCATATATTTCCATTAGGCTATTTAATATAAGAGGTACCTAAATAAAAGGATAGTATTTGTGATTTCGACGTATTTTAAAAATTACAATATGGGTTATTCAGGTCTCTCCTGGTGAAAAGAAATTATTTGATAGAGCTATTTCATCGTGTATTTTATTCGCAAATGCTTGCCATTATTTCCGTTCATTGTGAAAGATAATTGAGTGGTGAACAGGTGGTCAATGTGTTTCATATCAATGTTCCTAGCATATGTTTATCTTCTTCTTTTTTCAACCGTTTGTATTTTTCATGTCATTTAACATGGAGTCGAAGTAGGCCAAAACATCCTTTTCCAGTTTTACATATCAACTAGCTGTAGACCATAAAACTATTTTTTTATACTATATTAGCTTAACTTTTATTTTTGGTTAAGTTATCCAATGTTTATTAGTTCAAAAACAAAATATTCTCTGGTTAACTTATATAAATGTTGACCATAATATCGACTTTTTCGTTTAATTAGCTATACTAATAACATTCCCCGTGCATGATATATATTCCATTCATATGTAATACGTATATACATGTACATAGTAATTTCATTTCTTAATTACATGCATTCTGCCTAGACTAGTACTCTTCAAATTACGACTAAGTGACATTTCATGTTAGAGTATATAAGTCTCATATCTAATCATATTGAAAGCTTTTAATTTTGTATAGCCCACAGTGTTTAACATGTATAACTTTATTTCGCAATTCTGGTAATGTATTCTATTCAATCTATACCACTGGAAGTTATGTCATTTTACATTGATATAGAAACAAATACCAAGGCACTGGAATACTCTAAGGTAAATGTTTAAGATATTCTTTCCCTATAGATCATTTCACCAGAGGTTCGGCAATTTTCGGTATAATTAGTTGAATTAAATTGACCAATCAGTGATTTGGGGAAAATCTCAAAATGGATGTTTATTTCCCATTTAACAATGTATGGAATTATACACCAGTATGTAGATAAGGTGTCCGCGAAGTGCTCGTTGATTTACGCAGGCTTACTTCTCATTTCGGAATGAAATGGTCTGTATGTATACATATTCAGATTTTGACTAGTTCGTTCCAATGGTGACACTGATAATGGGAACATGGGCTCGGCACCAGTCAATGGCGTACCTTTGTGGTGTAAAATTATTATTACAGGTTTCATGCTAATTAGTCCGTTACCAAGATATGCGCAGAAAACGATATTTGCATAAACAAGAAATTGCTATACGGAGTTTTTGGGGATTAAAGTATTGGACACTGTTGAACGGTTATATGATGTATGAATCATTGTCTGTGAATCATTTCATCTTGGGAAGTTAAAATAACCAGATAAATTCTCGGTATTAAAGCGTCCCATCCACGGAATGGGCGGAGTAAACATTGTAATAACGCGCATCGTGTTTCAGTAAAGCAGACTACATACTGCAGGTATTTATAACATTCGACCCGAAACAAGCCTCTGTGTTTTGATAAAATAATTATATGTATCAAAGAAACTGAAATTCATTCAGAATACTTCATCAAACTTTCGTGATCTCAACAAATAATAATGTTCAACTTTTTCTCCGTGAGTATAGGAATATCTACCAATGAAAATCGATAAAAAAAATATTCACAATATTTCGTCATCATCTCTAAGTAGGTCAAAAGTGACGTAAGACAGCAAAGCCGAAATATACCACAGAACTGGCTAGGTTTTTTCTTTCACTCTTATCTTGGGGTTTATCACCACTATATGATTAGGTTTGGTTACCAGTCAAAACGGACCCAAGTAGAAACGGTGACAAAGTGGTCAAAACGGACCCCCAAAAAAGTCAAAACGGTACCATTCTCATTCAAAATAGTCAAAACGGTGCCAATTATGGTCAAAACCGGGCCACATTCGTTAAAACGGATCAATGTAGCCTAATTTATATTTCATTGGCCTTTCATCTTTCCTGCAGTTAGTCATCATGAATCAGTTAAATGTTTGTTTTGCTTAAATGTATATCATACTATGGTCTGTTTCATAGTCATTAACTGTTTGTCATTACATTGTATTGACACACTTTTCTCGTGTGTATCTATAGGTAACTATCTGTATACAGAGACGTTTGTCATAGCAATGTATTGACACACTTTTCCCGTGTGTATCTATAGGTAACTATCTGTATACAGAGACGTTTGTCATCACCACTTTCATGCTTATTATTATTTTTTACTGTCTAACTGTCTAACAATAGACTGTATACATACGTTTTTGTCAAAAACTCTTGAAGTGAATTCAATTTCAATAGTTTATTAGGCATAAACATAATGTCCATTGCCATAGAAAAAAAATATATATGGCGTCAAATAAACACTGAGAAAAGTATGAAACAAATACATGGGATAACAATATCCATACCATTTATACAATTCTGCACATATAAATATAACAAAGTCACGAAACATTCAAAAGCATGATATACAAATTTAGCATTTTTAACGACTCCTGCTTGTGTATTATGCATCAATGATTTAAATTTCGTAATTGTTGGCCAAGTACAATAATACCGTGATAATATTTTTAACCGCAAATCTCTATAATGGGGCCGTTTTGACCAATCTTCTCACCCAGTTGGGGTCGTTTTGACCAATTTGCCACCGTTATAACTTGGGTCCGTTTTGACTGGTTACCTTGTTTCGTATAATATCCTTACGTAATGTTCATTGGACCAGAAGTTGCAGATAAGCTTCCCGAAAACTTCAACCTTTATCATTTATGGTGACCTTGACCCAAGTGCTATTAGGTTCAACAGATTCCTGATATGAATTTTGATTAAGATTTGCTCTCTAGTTGCAAAATAGATTTGTCAAGAAAACAACGCTTGTTGGAAAAAAAATAACCAAAACAAACACAAGATTCCTCTAAAAGTCGAATTAAAACATAGCGACGAAGGGTCAAATTTCAATAAACTCTCAATGGTTATATGTAAATGAACTTAATCAATGTCACACAAAGGTCGAAGGTCCAAACTCAAGTAAATCTGAATCTGAAATTTATACCTTGTAGATCCCAATACTGGGTTTTGTTTATTGGGTTTATCGTCCCACCGACAGTGAGAAAACCAATACTGGGTTTTACACGACGGAATAGCGGGTTCCGCTCTGTTGTTGTCGGCGCATCTACTGAGCCAGCATGCACATTTTCAGTGAGGCGTTTCCAATGAAACAACGTATCCCTTAAGAAAGAATTTTCATATGGGTTAGAATCTGATCAGGGCCTCCAGCTCATATGTACGGTATATGTAGTCCCTCGTCTGATGAAGGAATTTCCAAGCTTTTAGTGTCATTGCAAAGGCATTTTTCTAATACATTTGATGTAACACAACCAGTGATTTTTCGGCGTAGCTGTATAATTTCGATTTCAACTCGCATCTTAAACCAATCAAATGTACGCTAACAGCGGTAAATAATTCTAAGCTGAATAAAAGGACTCCTGTTATTGGTTAACGCATCGTTATGGACTATAAAATTACTGTAAATAAGGGGTGCAGCTTGTATATATCATTCAGCTTGGTGTTATTACTTTTCTTTTTGATGTAAACATGAAAGTGATTTCAGTAAGATAAATACAATCCTTTTCCATCAATTGAGGAATGCTACTTTGTGAAAATGATTTAAAACAACAAAAAAGAATCCACCGTGTTATGATATGAAACCCCTTAATTACTATGTATATTGAATTCTTCCAGCCTGCCGAGATGCTCTCATTGAAAATTAATTCGCCAAAACCAAAACAACTAATAACGCTTTTATATCATAATTGTCATATGCAATAATGATATGAAAAAATATCAAACAAGCCTATTTACAGATATAATTTTTTGTATTACCGTCTATAAATAAGTATATTTCATAGAAAAAATACTGAACTATTTCTAGAGCGTACTAAATTTGTTGTGCGTCGGTCTTTCGCGCGCTTTTCGGAATGTTCTAGAAGACTGGAAATCTCGTTTTTCTTTCATCCTACGCCGAATATCTTTTTTAAAGATATTTCTTGTTTTGTTTGTTTTGGGTATATTGCTCTTTCTGGTATTGTTAATTTCACAAAGTCTGGTGTTGGCAGTGCTGGAACCTACCCTTCAACCACCTTGTACATTAGGATTATCCTAAGTCTTGGAAGTCTGTCTTGTAAGTGTAGGAAACTGTTATATATGTTTGTTTGAAACAAATGTTAATGGATTAAAATCATTTGCAAATCAAAATATGACAAGACAGGGACTTAAGCACCCGGTTCTACACAGTAACAAATACAACGATCATTTAGTACTTGTCTTAAGTTGCTCAGAATAGTAAAGAACAAAGATTTTCTTTTGTTCACATACTTTTATTTAAAAAATTTGCACATAGCTGTGATAGTATATGTATTTCATCGGTTTCCAATTTGAATAGTTTATTTGATTATGAGTATATAGTTTATACATACGATACAATATGCATCATTAAATCACTAGACACCTTCAGCCGTCAGCTCCAATCGCATTACATACACTATTCTTAATTGGATGTGTAATAAAGATAAAACTTGTATTAATATTCTTGTCAAAATACTATCAGAAAATATCCAGAATATGTGAAAGGTGCCATTTGTTGTAAGATTTGAGCAAATGTCTCCTCTCCCTCCAGTTTTTTTTTATGCAGATTCAATCAGCAATTCCTTTTCTATACTTTACTGTTTTACTGGTTGGAAATCATTCCTCTAGTTTCATATATAATTACAATTTCTTATGAAACATATATGACCATAGACATTTAATTCTACATTAAAATCAGCACATTTTCTAGCACTATGATGTCCACATCATCACATTAATCTGCCTCTAACAAAATGCACACATTCTCCATTAAATGTGTTCAGAACCGAATAACATTAATATCTATGTTTCTTTAATAAATAAATAATTGACCAAACATCCTCAGCTGTCGTCCTTTTTAAAAGCAAAGTTGGCCAGTTTAGAGTTTGTTGTCTGAGACAGTGGTACTTTCTTCACTTCCGTGTTTACAGAGTCCTTCTGTTTTTTCACCGCCTCCCCGTCTCCCTCCTCCTCTCGTTTCCTCTTCTTATTGTCCATCCCCTCTTCTGTACTGGAGTTTTCCTTGCTCCTCTCTGACAGCGATTTGGCTTTCTTCAACCATACCTGAAATATATCGCAATTCAATTCAGTTGGGACAAGCATGTTATTTTCCACTTTTCTATTGCTCTGGTAATTCACCTTCTATGGACAATTAAGTGAGACCAATAAACCTGACACACATTCTTGGTTTGAAGAAGCCCGAAAAACAAACAAAGATGTAGTATTAATTTTGTCAAGACTGACTATATCTGAATAAAACATGATTTAATAATAGAGACCCCTTCAATTTCTCCACTTCCAACTCTGCAAAGAAAATTTAACAAGACGACTTTAATCATCAATGCTTTTTTTTAATATTTAGTAAAGTTTACAGTCATGACAACTCCCACCAAATACAGGTGGAGAAAGACCCCAAGCACACTGAGGCACCTGGGTAGACCTATCAACCTCCTGTAAGCTAGCTGAAAGTCTCCTTTACGTGAACCATCTGAGACTCATTTTCACAGCAATGAGAGACTAACAGAGAGTAAGTATGTAACTATCACCACACAGCCAAGAAGGCTTAATCATTAATGTAATAACTGACAGTTTGTATATATCAACGATTGTGAAACCGAAGCCAATTTCCCTAAATATCTCTTCATGGATAAGCCTATATTGAGGTCTTCATTAAAAGTTTGCATTTGTGCGAAACAATTACTGAATGATGAATTGAAGATAAAGCATCTAGCATCTGTAAAACTTAAATGACTAAACTCTGACCTGTTTTTCTTCTTTAGGCAAAGCTCTAAACTGTTCGGCAGCAAATTTGTTGAAATCCTCGTCATCATCCGGTTGCTGTTCCTTCACTGTGTCTTTGTTCTCCTCCAGCCACAGTTCAAAGGCTGTTGGGGGTCTGAAATACATCACACATTGTACATGTTGACAATGTAGCCTCAACCCATCCTGTCTGTCTGAATTCCTGTTCATATTGGATTTACTCCTCAGTTCTCATTAGAAGTATCAAAGAGAGTATGTTATTTAATAATAATAATAGATAGAACAGAATAAACAAGTAACTGGTGTTGCAGGCAACACATGAGTCCCCTACCGGTGAGGTACATAATTTTCCCATTACCAAATAGGGCTGCTGCGAGTATCCGAGTACTCGGATATCCACGAATTCTGTCTGAAAATCAGGTACGAATATTCGCCACGGCGAAGATCGCTGGATCGCGATCTTTTCTTAAACAACTACCTTAAATACTTTTTATAAAACTTAAATGAAAATTTTTTTTAAATGAAAACGTTTTTCAAACACAAAGTTGTTTTTACAAACCCGAAAGTAAAATATGACAAATATGTAGAGCTAGCAATCCTGTGTGTGTCAGTAAATATTTTAATGTAAATCATCAGTACAATTTCGGCATACTGTAATAACGTCTAGTGTTACCAAAAATATAATTCAATATTAAATCAAGAATCAAGCATTATCGTTAGTAGTATTCATATTTTTCAAAATTTGAAAATACGTCCTACATGTAGTGCTAAGCAACGCAATACGTCGAAGATTCGGATGTAAATCATAGATATCAATATTACGTTTCCAAAATCATTCCGGTAAGTGATTTTTAAATATTATATTTAATAGATTTAATGTTTATAAAGCTTAAGAATTGATTGATATTGTAAGTAATCCACATTATTTGAAAATTGAAACTTATGTTAACTTTACTGAACGAATTGTCTGCAATTTGTATACATTGCAGAGAAAAACAGCTTTACAGAAATTCCCCTGCAAAGCGCACGTTAAATGTGTAGAAATAATTCGGTATTTCTACACAAGATGAAAAAGGCTATTTGTAAAACTTGCAATTCGAATGTCGAATGTGGCGGTACAACTAACCTGTCAAATCACCTAAAAATGATATAATGTCAAATAATAAAGGAAGACTTTCGTAAACGTTACCAAAATTGAAAGTAAGCAAATTTTGTGTATAGAATATAAACACGTTTTTATCAAAGCAGACAAATGATATTGGATCTTATCATTTGAATTCCATGTTTTTTTACTGTGGCGCATAAAGAGTTGCTCAGTCTAAACTTACCATATTCAATACAGGTCTCAATTTTGTTATTAACAATAAAACTGTTTAAATTTCTAAATATGTTAGTTCTGTTTGTCTAAGGATTCTTCAAGGTTTAAACCAGTGATTCGTGATCCGATCTGTGAATCGTCAGTCCCGGATCGTGGATCGGATCGTCATTTGCCCAACAATCCACAGCCCTATTACCAAAGCAACCAGAATTTTGGTCAGAAGAAAAAGAAAACAAATAAGAACACTGCATGTGGTGTTAATGTTTGTTGGTAAAGGGCAACCACTATCATTAAAACTTTAAGGGGGGCATAACTTCTAAAAGTATCGCTTTTAGGATAATGTCCCTTGTCGTAAGAAGAAGTATGTTAGCATGCATAATCTCCATACAGCCATTAATCCATTTTTTAGGTTTCATAAAAAAAAAGTTTCAGTACTTTATGAGTTATCACAATATATTGCTTTATTTGTCATATTTTAAGTCCATTTGTTGTCATAGCAACCAGATTTTTCAACCTAGGAAGAAATAAAAAAGACGTGCATAATCTCCATACAGCCATCTATCCATATTTCAAGTTTCATAAATATATCTTTAGTTCTTTTTGAGTTATCATGGGATCCAGTTTTTGTGGATGGACGGACGGAGGGCAAACCTATAGTCCCCTTCGGTTACACCGGTAGGCAACTAAAAAATAGGCATGATACTAATTTGACCAAACAAATGCATGGACTGGTTTTGATGACCTACCACTTTTAAAGTTTGTTTGGTTTAACATACAACCGACAGTATTTCAGTCATTTGTAGGCTATGTCTATTGAGACAGATATAGTACTGCCACACTGCAGTATCACACTGTTGACATGTGGCATGATACTACACCCAGTCACATTATCCTGCCAATGGGACAACAAGTCCTGGAACTACCCTTACAAGCTGAGCACCAATCAAGGGAGCTTTACCAGTATCATTTTTTATGACTTTGGTATGTCATGGCAGGGGATTGAACCCACAACTGCACGATTCATGGGCAGTCACTCTAACCACTAGGCCACCGGGAGTGGTAGCAAGGGTGTTTAAACAATACCATCTTTAACAAATTTGTGAGTGGTGAAACTGAAACATCTCTTTTCTAAGGCAGGTGCTCTTTCTACCCATCCATTTACACAGGGCTATTCAGATGTTATTATCCACTTACTTTTGAAAGGAACTGGTAGGTGGTGTCTCTTTTTTACTGTCTGTTTTGCTTTCAGTTTTCTTCTTCATGAACAATTTAGGCTGCCCACCCTGGAAATATTTTTCATCAGGTAATTGAAATTAACAACAACAAAAAAAATGTGTCTTTGCCCTGCCAATAAGGTCAGAACTAAATATTTGCTTGTATTTTTAAAAGATTATATAATGATGTACATTTGTACAAAGTTTCATGATGATGTGAAGTTACCTTTAGAGAAAAAGAAGCTTAACCACAGCAGTAAACCTGGGTCAGAACAACCAATTTTACCAAGTCATATTGCCATTAAACTGAATAAATACTACTGGTAAATAATCCATGTCATGATGTACATGAATGTCAAGTTTCATGAAGATGTAAAGTCATTTTCATAGAAAAAAAAGCTTAAACACAAATGCAAGACAACCAAACATACCAAGTTCATCCAACTGTGAAATATGGATCAGAGCTATAAATTTGCATGAATATTAAAAAGTTTTTATCATGATGTATAAAATGTGAAAATAGTTTCATCAAGGTGTGATATCATCTTCATAGAAAAAAAGCTGAAACGGAAAGGTAAACCTACGGCAAAAGAATCGTTTTACCATGTTCATCTAACCATGAAATGTAGGTCACATCTATAAATCTGCATAAATATTAAACAGATCATATCATGATGTACATGAGTACCTAGGTTCATCAAAATGTGAAGTCATCTTAAAAAAAAATAGCTTGAACGCAAAGGTAAACCTGAGCCAGAACAACCAATTTTTCAATGTTCATCCAACCATGAAATATAGGTCACAGCCATTAATTTGCATAAATTTTTGAAAGATCACATCATAATGTACATGTGTACTTAGTTTCATAAAGATGTGAAGTCATCTTCTTAGTAAACAAGAGGCCCATGGTGGCCCTAAATCGCTCACCTGAGATAAATAGGTTGACCCAAGGAACATCTGTACCAATTTATTTTAAAATCTGGCCAGTAGTTTTGAAGAAGATGATTTTTAAAGTTTTCATATTTTTTTTCTTTTTGTTGCCATGGCAACCAGAGTTCTATATGGATCAAGTTTATTTTAGGAACTTTTGTGAAGGTTGACCCAAGGATCATTCATGCCAAGTTAAATCAAATTCTGTCCAGTGGTTTCTCCAGTGGTTTCAGAGGAAATGTTGATTAAAGTTATATACATATAAGGCAAATAAGCCCCGCCCCTGGCGGCCATGTTTTTTACGGATCGGAAAATTTTTAGCAACTTTGGTAGAGGTTGACCCAAGGAACATCTGTACCAATTTATTTTAAAATCTGGCCAGTAGTTTTGAAGAAGATGATTTTTAAAGTTTTCATTTTTTTTTTCTTTTTGTTGCCATGGCAACCAGAGTTCTACATGGATCAAGTTTATTTTAGCAACTTTTGTGAAGGTTGACCCAAGGATCATCCCTGCCAAGTTTAATCAAATTCTGTCCAGTGGTTTCAGAGGAGATGTTGTTTAAAGGTCTCTCTATATACATATAAGGCAAATAAGCCCCGCCCCTGGCGGCCATGTTTTTTTACGGATCGGAATAAATTTAGCAACTTTGGTAGAGGTTGACCCAAGGAACATCTGTACCAATTTATTTTAAAATCTGGCCAGTAGTTTTGAAGCAGATGATTTTTAAAGTTTTCATTTTTTTTTTCTTTTTGTTGCCATGGCAACCAGAGTTCTACATGGATCAAGTTTATTTTAGCAACTTTTGTGAAGGTTGACCCAAGGATCATCCCTGCCAAGTTTAATCAAATTCTGTCCAGTGGTTTCAGAGGAGATGTTGTTTAAAGGTTTCTCTATATACATATAAGGCAAATAAGTCCCGCCCCTGGCGGCCATGTTTTTTTACGGATCGGAATAATTTTAGCAACTTTGGTAGAGGTTGACCCAAGGAACATCTGTACCAAATTATTTTGAAATCTGGCCAGTAGTTTTGAAGAAGATGATTTTTAAAGTTTTCAAATTATTTTTCTTTTTGTAGCCATGGCAACCAGAGTTCTTCATGGATCAACTTTATTTTAGCAACTTTTGTAGAGCTCTCACCCAAGGAACTAAAAGGAGCTAAAAAGCTTAAACGCAAAGGTAAACCTGAGGTGTGACAGACGGACGGTCAAACGGACAGAGTTGGCGGGGCATAAAAAAAAAGAAATTGTAGGAATATATGCATCATCTGCAGCAAAACTGTGTTGGGTTTAACATCTCACAGTATTTCAGTCATTTGGAGAACGTATTTAAAGTGCTACCCACTGCAGTATCATGCTAAGGACAAATCAGCACCAAATTGTTTTACAATGCATATATAATGCAGAAAAGGCAAAAGAGATTTTAAAATTAATTAATCCTATACAGAAAATGAGAAACTCATTATAGAGAAATATATAACTGATAAATACATCTTCTTACTAAAACTATCACTACAGTTGATTACTATTGCACATCCATATCCCACCTTGTTTTTATGCAATGTGAGTTTAGGATAGAAGACATGACTTAACATAACCGGATGCGACAAGCGCCAAATATATATTGTCTCCTGCTTCTGTGAAGTGAGGAAAAAAATAAAAGTTATTAATAAGATTTACTTGAATAAGTACCCTTCAGAAGCAATACCTTTTTCCCACCAGCTGATTTTGATGGTACAAGAAGCACTGCAGCTGGCTTCTCTTTTTTCTTCACCATGGAGTCAAACACCTGGGTTCCCTTGGTAACAGCAGAGCTGGACTGAGAGGTAGACACCTGCCCAAATATAAACAAACTATTTGATGAAGATCTTTTTTTCTCTAGAAGAGCAATTAGTAATACAAACAAGAGCTGTCAGAGGACAGCACAATTGACTATTCAAAATGCTTGTTGGTAAATCAAGTGAAAACCATTTCAATTCTTGCCCTTCACATACCCTGTACATAATAATAGTCAAAAATGATATACCTTGATAGTCTGATACCACTTAATATTTTTATGATGTCTAAAATCAATCCCATGCCTAGTTACTGAGACATAAGCACAATAACACTGTGCATGCAAAACTTTAACCAAAAATCCAAGTTAGAAAAGGGCCATAATTTGTATAAAATTCAGTCCAAAAGTTATCCTCCTTAGTTTTCTGATGCCCCTGAAAACACTCCTTAACTTTCTAGTCAATTCCACAAGCAATTTCTGAGATATAAGCTGGATAGTAGCTTGAATGCAAAAATTTAACCAAAATTCTAAGTTAAAAGGGGGTCATAATTTTTAATATATTCCATCAAGTGTTATCTTCCTTTATAGTATGATACCCCTAAACATATTAAAGATGTTTCAAATCAATCCCATGCCTGGACTCTGAGATATAAGCATGAAAGTAGCTTGCATGCAAAACTTTAACCAAAATTTCTAAGTTAAAAAAGGGGCCATAACTTGTAATATATTCCATCAAAAGTTATCTAACTTAATAGTATGATACCCCTTAAAATATTTAAGATGTTTCAAATCAATCGCATGCTTGGATATTGAGATATTAGCATGAAAGTACCTTGCATGCAAAACTTTAACCAAAATTTCTAAGTTAAAAAGGGGCCATAACTTTGTAACATATTCCATCAAGAGTTATCTACCATGAAAGTATGATACCCCTAAACATATTAAAGATGTTTCAAATCAATCGCATGCTTGGATATTGAGATATTAGCATGAAAGTACCATGCATGCAAAACTTTAACCAAAATTTCTAAGTTAAAAACGGGGCCATAACTTGTAATATATTCCACGAAAAGTTATCTACCTTGATAGTATGATACCCCTAAAAAACTTTAACCAAAATCTACCTTGGTTGTCTGATGCCCCTAAACATATTTGTAAACTTTCAAGTCAATACCATGAATGGTTACTGAGATACAAACTGGATAGTAGCTTGCACACAAAACTTTAACCAAATTTTTTATTGCATGCAAAACTTTAACCAAAATTTTTAAGTAAACAAGAGGCCCATGATGGCCCTAAATCGCTCACCTGAGATAAATAGGTTGACCCAAGGAACATCTGTACCAATTTATTTTAAAATCTGGCCAGTAGTTTTGAAGAAGATGATTTTTAAAGTTTTCATATTTTTTTTCTTTTTGTTGCCATGGCAACCAGAGTTCTATATGGATCAAGTTTATTTTAGGAACTTTTGTGAAGGTTGACCCAAGGATCATTCCTGCCAAATTTAATCAAATTCTGTCCAGTGGTTTCAGAGGAGATGTTGTTTAAAGGTTTCTCTATATACATATAAGGCAAATAAGCCCCGCCCCTGGCGGCCATGTTTTTTTACGGATCGGAATAATTTTAGCAACTTTGGTAGAGGTTGACCCAAGGAACATCTGTACCAATTTATTTTAAAATCTGGCCAGTAGTTTTGAAGAAGATGATTTTTAAAGTTTTCATATTTTTTTTCTTTTTGTTGCCATGGCAACCAGAGTTCTGTATGGATCAAGTTTATTTTAGGAACTTTTGTGAAGGTTGACCCAAGGATCATTCCTGCCAAATTTAATCAAATTCTGTCCAGTGGATTCAGAGGAGATGTTGTTTAAAGGTTTCTCTATATACATATAAGGCAAATAAGCCCCGCCCCTGGCGGCCATGTTTTTTTACGGATCGGAATAATTTTAGCAACTTTGGTAGAGGTTGACCCAAGGAACATCTGTACCAATTTATTTTAAAATCTGGCCAGTGGTTTTGAAGAAGATGATTTTTAATGTTTTCAATTTTTTTTCCTTTTTGTTGCCATGGCAACCAGAGTTCTACATGGATCAAGTTTATTTTAGCAACTTTTGTGAAAGTTAACCCCAAGGATCATCCCTGCCAAGTTTAATCAAATTCTGTCCAGTGGTTTCAGAGGAGATGTTGTTTAAAGGTTTCTCTATATACATATAAGGCAAATAAGCCCCGCCCCTGGCGGCCATGTTTTTTTACGGATCGGAATAATTTTAGCAACTTTGGTAGAGGTTGACCCAAGGAACATCTGTACCAAATTATTTTGAAATCTGGCCAGTGTTTTGAAGGTTTTTTTTTTGTTGCCATGGCAACCAGAGTTCTTCATGGATCAACTTTATTTTAGCAACTTTTGTAGAGCCTTACCCAAGGAACATTCCTGCCAAGTTTCATTAAATTCTGTCCAGCGGTTTCAGAGGAGATGTCGTTTAAAGCAAATTGTTGACGACGGACGACGCACGACGCACGACGACGGACGCCGGACGAAGGGCGATCACAAAAGCTCACCTTGAGCACTTTGTGCTCAGGTGAGCTAAAAAGGGGCCATAATTCATATTAAATTCAGTCAAGAGTAATCTACCTTGGTTGTCTGATGCCCCTTAACATATTTATAAACTTTCATGTCAATACCATAAATGGTTATTGAGATATAAGGTTGATAGTAACTTGCATGCAAAACTTTAACCAAAAGCTGCAACACCAATGCTGACAGACACCAGGGCGACTTCAATAGCTCTCATATTCTTCGAAAAGTTGAGCTTTAAAGGCAATATATGCAGACATCTAATCACAATTTATCTTATTAAAGCAGCTTGTTCACAGATGATTGGTAGAATTTAAAATATATTTATAATTTTTTGCTCTCTCTTATATATGTTGGCGAAGTCTTTGCTTCCTGGCAAATAAACTCAGAAAGTGTGGGTGACATTGCACCTGAAAACGCTATTTTTGTAAACGCAATTTCATCAAAATCGGTTAAAAAGTATAAAATATGATTTCCCCGAAGGACACGTTCTGCAACATGGCATCTTCACCAGTTCAGGGTGGCAATTTCAAGTGTTCATCAAATGAAGTTAGCACATGTGGGTAATGTAAATGAATCTAAATATAGATTTTATCAGTTTAAATATATTTTCAATACCATCTGCGACGGTATTGCCTGTGATGGGGAAACCATCCATTTTGTTTAAAGATCATGGATGATTGCACCGGGTGACATTGTGTCTGTAGATGGGTATTGACATAATATACACATAGTTAAGACCATCTGTGAACGAGCTGCTATAAAAAAAAATGAGTAAAAAAAATAACATTTAAATTTGCAATGATACGTTCATTTTTTTTTTTTCTATGACAGAAATCATTTCCAACTGAAAGAAATTACTCATAGCTGAGTAATACAAAGCTTTTACTGAACATCAATATTAAGATGACATTTTCCTCATTCTAAAAATGCTATCATACCCTCTGTGACACCTTGATAAAATACATGATACATTTAGAAGTCTGTACGCATTTTCAAAGATTTTCAAAGCCAGTTAACTGAATAAATCCATAAGGTGAACAAAGAAACTGTACCTTGAAAGGATTCGATCTGCTCTTAAAAGGGTTAATACTTTTTTCTGAGGTGTCTTCCTTCTGTTTGATGTTCAACATGGGTCCTATGACACAAACACAAATTACAATGCTGGTATTGTATCACAGTGTGCTTGCTACTATGGTCTCAGAATTGTTTCTCTAAATTAATGACTTTGCAAATAGCACTTCTCAGATCTTCAAACTCCTTGCTTCTATGAAAAGATTTCTACAGCATCCTGTCATTATACAGATACTTCACTTGACAATTGTTCAAGGCCTAAATTTATCAATATTCTATGCCTCCTTTATTTTAGACACAAGATTTTCTCCATCTCCTTCAAGTGTCAATATCTCCAATCATCAAAGTATATATTGATGTTCCCTGTTCCCAAACGTAACATCTAATATCTTCATGTTCTAGACATTAGACACAGTGTTTTCCAAATTCGGGAAAATGACCACTTGATATACAGATAAAGAGAAAAAATTTGAAATATTTCGGGGCCATTTTCACAATTTGAGGGTCAAACTGGGTAATTTTGTGCACCAAGGAAAACCCGAAACTTCTGAGCACTATTTTATGATTTTTAAGAAAATCATCAGGCTGAAAATTTCAATTTCTTGAGTCAGAATTATAGACCACCTGACTTAATCAGTAAATATTGCATTCTTCATCTCTTATGTCTAGAATTAGCATATAATCATGATGGGAGGTATTAAGACTTGACTTGACTAATTCAGTTTACCTTCGCTTCGACGGTATTTCAGTCATATAGTGACATCCAGCTAATTACAGGTGGAGGAAGACCCCTAATGCATGGAGACATCCGTGTAGAACCATCAACATGCCGAAAGCCAGCTGGAAGGCTTCCTCACATGAAAATCTGAATGACCCTGTCGGGATTCAATCCCACGCAGTGAGGGGCTGAGTGAGTGTTAAAATCAGTGACTTTAACCTCTCGGCCACGGAGGCCCCAGAGCTATTAAGAAACATGGTCAATGTGTCCAGTATAAAACTATATTAGTATTCCAGTATCTGACTAATCAGATTTTTATACAGTCAATATACAGTCAAACCTGTCTTAAGCTGTCAGTCACGGGAACACGAGAAAGTGACTGCTTAACAGGTGACTGCTAAATGAAGATTAAACATATAAAAAAAAAATGCTATAGCTTGATATATTAAAACTTACCTATAACTACAGATTGACCACTTAATAAAGTTGGCTGCTAATACAGGTTCAACTGTAGTTCTAGTCAGTTTAAGATCTTAAGTCAGGACAAGCTTATCCATTGGTTAACACTGTTTCATATTATAAAGCAAACTGAAGTAGTGGCGGGTTAACAACGGCCCATACCAAGACACAATACTTTCAACAATGATATGTCCATATCACAAAACACAGGGAGACTGCCCCCACAGTACCTGACGCCCGGTCTTCCTCCCCATCCTCCATCTCCACGTCCCCATCAGCTGACTCCTGGTCCCCAACATCCTCACCTCCTTCCTGCTCGTAGCTCCTCTGTCTACCACTGGTGTAAACAGGCCGCGGTATCACAGCATCTTCCTCATAGCTGCCCATATCAAGATGATATTTTTTTTTTTTTAATGTTACTGTGACACTGTTTTTTGTTTTTTTTAATGATTATATCCTAATTTATTATAGATAAGAATTTTCACAAGTGGAAAGGCTACATTTGTTTTCACTCTTTTTAAAAACATGAGATAAATAAATACAGTTGGTACTCGTTATCTCCCAATTCGCGTATATCGAAATTTCGGCCATGTCAAATTGACTTGGTCCAGATTTTTCCCTTCTTTGTCTATACAGTCCATTCGCGATGGTACGAAGTAGCCACGGGAAACGCATTTATTTCGTTCCATCGCGTATTTCGTTCCATCGAATCTTTCATATTGACGATTGAGAATCCCTTTATGTATGTGCTCACTCGTTTGTTTATGTCGTGTTTTAGTATGTATTGCCGAAAACCATGTACTGTCGTAAAGATTTAGTGTCGTAATATGTTTAGTGTGATGTTGTGTGATAGCAATGTATTTCACTTCTATGGTCTGTGTTTTTCTCTTCACTCCCCTCTTTTCGCCCGCCATTTCCTACCCTGTTATCCTCCCGGATGACCCGTGCCCTTCACATGGTTACTAGGAAAAAATATCTAATAAAATTCTGATCCAGTTATCCCCCCAGGTAAACTGGGTCCTTCACTGAATTACTCAGAATATTGCTATAAGATATTCAATGAAATTGTATTTGTAGTAGTCTTAGATTTATATGTTCGTATTAACGTGAAGTAGAATGGAATGACAAGTCAGACCTGGAGACCAATATTATACTGCTGCTTATTAAGTTTTGACATAAAATCACTCATTAATCTTTGTAACAAACAAACAAACTCGCTTGTAAGCTTCGTGTCAGTTTGCAACAATCAACGTCACGGATGGCGTGCTAATAGGCTGATTACAGACAATATAATGGCGGACGCGTGTATGCACTTTGATCGAACACATCATTAATCAGTTGTTTATTATCAAATCGGACCACATACATACTTCACTCCAGTGCATCTATCGTTCCATCCTATTCGTTCCATCGCATCTTTTTTACATTGAATAAAGAACAAATATTGCCGGGACCTGGCCATTACTTCGCATTACACCGTCATTTCGCTCCATCACATTTTGTTCCATTGTGAATTGACTGTATAATTTAACTTTATGTGTCTCAAAATTAATTTATTTCAAATTAATGCTATCTCAAAGTGAAAATTTGGACCCTCGCCCAATAGTACAATGCATATTTGTTTGTATATCTCAAATTCCACAGACGCTAATTAGCCCGCCGATATTTTTCACACCTATCAGTCAAATGGTGACACTAGCTTGGCACGGGGCTATCTGTACAATAAACCATGATTTAGGCTTTCAATAATTACCAGATTATGTTTTGACGAAATATTTGCATGCTTATTATATTGCCAAACACAAGGCGTTGTGCTTGACAATCTTTGCTCAAAATGTGCCAGATTTTTTTTTTAAAATACCATCAAAGAATAAACTCAGGTCATAATTCACAATGTCTCTAGAACCTTCTTGTTCGTTTATGAGCGCTGAGTAATCTGGCGTTGTGCAAAGTGCTTTGAATATTGTGCATGTATATAATTGCTCTTTATTAATAGAATGCAGTTCGCATGTTTTCGATCTATATTATTGTTGAAACCCTATTTGTTTATTTTGTTTACCTTTCTGTATTTAAAGAAAATTTACAGAAAGAAGCGGTTGAGTAAATAAAGAAAATTATACTACTTATGGATTATTATTTATTAATTATATATTCTGCAAAAATATATGTCATCTTCTTCAAGATATCGACACAATATTATAGGATGATACAGGTAAGATTTTTTGTTCACAAGCCGAAAATACCTCATTTCGGATTGGTCAAATTACGGACATCTCGAAGTCTTATTTTTGGTCCCATGAAATTCGAGATAACGAGTACCGACTGTACAGTCAAACCTGTCTTAAGAGGTCAGTAAAGGAAACAATAGAAAGTGGCCGCTTAAAAGAGGTGGTCGCTAAATGAAGGTTAAATATATAACAAAATGCAATAGTATGGTAATATCAAAACTGACTGCTAAATGCAGGTTGACCGCTTAATACAGGTGACAGCTAATATAGGTTAACAGGTTAATCATGTTTTGCATAGCTTTCTAAACATTAATACACTTAATGTTAGAGATAAGATGGTGACAGTTATCATGATGAGAAATGATGCTTGGTCCAGTTTATTCCATTGCACACAGCAGAAACTCCAAACACTGTAACTGTCACTCTAGGTGACTTGATTGCCCTCATCAACACACTGGTACCAACAGGCTTGTCACTGACAGACAAAATACACACCCACTTTGCTCATTTATACAATATATTCAATATGAAACGCTAGAAAACAAATCCATTGAAATATGAATCTGAGCCTATAGACATGAATTCAGTATTCCTCTTCCAACTTTGCTGTACTGAGTGTTAATTATGAGACAGAGACTCTGAACTTACTGGAAAACTTGACTGCAGTTTATACACAGTCTGTAGATCATATACATTCTACTATAAAGTCTGACTGACATTGGTAACCACAGCTATCATTAATGGTAATGGATACAGGATGGGGTGTAACTTGAAAAAGTGAAGTGAGTGTACAATAACAAGTAACTTGCTATAACCTCCTTACCTGTTTGCAGCGTAGGCACGAGCCTCCTCCTCCTCTGCTTTCCTTGTGGCCAGCTCGTTGATTTTCTCGGCCAGGTGGTGGTAGCGCATCCTGCTGCTGTACTTGAAGGCCAGCTGCAGCGTATGCTGCTCTGACATCATCTCGCACACCTCCAGGGCTCGCACTTCACGCTCAGACCTAGCTGACAACTGTCATCATATCAAAATATCTTACGATTAAAAAGAAAGATAGATTTACTTGGTAACTTGTTTCCAGCTCAATGAATACCTTTTTAATAACTTACTAGAAAAAAATATCAAATTTCTAATTTTACTGACAATCTTTTTTTTTCTTCATGAAAATACTGAACAACTATTAATCTACTGCTTCTCCTAGATAACAAAACAATGATACATATATATATATAAAAAATGGTTGAAATCACTAAAAGGAAGTAACAAAATGAGTCACTTATTTCCTCATTGTTATAAGTTAACATTCAGAGGGGTAAATTGAACACGATTCAGGCAAAATTTATGGTAAAACATAAGACTGCAGACTTTGAAGGATTCTTTCTTACAGCAAACAGTTTCATCAGGGCCTCCTGGAGGGGTTTCTTTGCCTCGGACTTAATGGTATCATCATATTCAAACCCAAGCCTAGTCCAGTGGTCAAAGTGGTTGGACATCAGTGACGTTCTCCACAGCAGCTCCTGTTGATCAACAGTGCTATTAGTCATTTTCTATCTTTACTTTAATCTTTTCTATATCTCTGATACAAAGAAAAATCAAAACCCCACTTTTAAGGAAGAAAGATAGCCTCTGATATCTTTTTAAATCATGATTTATATGCAATACATAAGTTTTCTTTATAACAAAAATTATGTATGTTTAGTTTAATGTCCCATTGAGATTTCAGTCATTTTCTTTTGCCTATATGGGACATATAGTGCAGCCACACTGCAGCATCACATAGCAGACATGACGCTTTTAAACAAATTTGGTTTGTGGCTTTGGTTTGGTTCGCTCCATAGGCAGATGCTTTCATCACTTAGCCACCAGGGAAGGTAAAAGAAATTAATACTTCTATTAAAATTATCAAAATGTCAGTATCCCACCAATACAGTAGAACCTCGCCAAACCGAACATCATTAAACCGAATTCTGCGCCATTTCAAAGTTTATTTTCGGTCCCGATTTCTTTCCTTCTTCTTTTAACGAAAAATAAAAT
This sequence comes from Solen grandis, assembly GCA_021229015.1. NCBI lineage: Eukaryota > Metazoa > Mollusca > Bivalvia > Adapedonta > Solenidae > Solen > Solen grandis. The sequence continues at coordinate 4,702,385 of CM037787.1, forward strand.
GTTTAATCCGAATTTCGCTATTTTGATTTTTTAGCTATTTCGAAGTAAAAATCCTGGTCCCCAGGTCGCAATTCATGTACATTTTTCAATTTTTATTTCAAAGACAATTTTCATAAATTTTCGTTAAATAGTTATCGTCCTTATCATCAAATGTATCCGGGTCAGTAACCAAGTTTATTTTGTGGCAGCACCTGGAGTGATGGTCAGGCAAGTTTTTCACACCTCTTTTCAAGATTGGGTTGGGCAATGTGTGTCTTACCAGAAATGTTGATTATTGCTTATCAATGTCTGGCAGGTTATATAATATGCACATGCCAGCAGATAAACCCAAGTGTCAGATCTTGAGTACATTCCATATCGTGTTTGTCACCGGCATGCGACGCTAACTGAAGCAGCAGATCGACGGTAAAAATATGTATCACTATGTTGACATGTCTGAACGATTATGTTTATCAAATGCATCTCAGTAGATCATGAAATATTTTTATTATTTTTCTTAACTTGCCATTAGTATGTACGTACACCTAATTGGGGATTTTAACAGTATAACAACCTTTACGATATGCAACAGTAATGAAAACGCAGACATGCACGCACACAAACTGAAATTTCCATTGGATTTTTAATCCAAATAATTGTTATTTCGAAGTTTTTAGCTTGGTCCCACGGACTTCGGTTTAACAAGGTTCTACTGTATATCTTTCAGAATCCAGGATATATGATAAAATTATAGACAAATCAAAGACAAATACAGCAATATGATTTAACATTAACTTAATAATAATACGTTCTCAATAAATAACACTAAACGGTCTATATGAAAATATGACAGTTCCTCTCCTCACCTCATATTGGCTCTTCTCTGTGGCCAGTTCACACAAAGACATCTTAAAGGGCAGCACAGTGACCGCTGGTCTGGGGAGGGTGGGGGGATAACGGGCCCCTTTACATGGGATACACCTGGACAGAGAAACAGCACATGGTGAAAGGACTTGTTAATTTTTTTATGACAAACTGTTAATTTCTAGCAGGGTAGATACCAATATCAAGTAACATATAGGTGAAACCATATATCAACTACATTATGTAAGAAAATGAAAATTTTTTAATATATCTATGAGCTGAATCACATAGTAAACTTTGAAATCTACCTATGATGGGATAAAAAAAGTATCTATTGCAAATACTAAGATTTATAAGCAAAAAAAACAAAACAAAGAACAAAACAAAAAACACTAAAGAATTGCAAATTTTACAAAATAAACATTGCTTCAAATCAAGAACTTGAAATGAAGCATTCTGGTAACTACCACATATAACTGCTACAATATTTGACTTGTATATATAATGATGAGAGCTATTAAGACTTGACTATTTAAAATTACTGTCGCTTCGACAGTATTTCAGTCATATTGCGAAGTCCAGCTAATTACAGGTGGAGGAAGACCCCGAATGCACGGAGGCATCCGGGTAGAACCACCAACCTACCACAAGCCAGCTGGAAGGCTTCCTCACATGAAAATCTGAATGAACCTACCGGGATTCGAACCCACGTGGTGAGGGACTGAGTGAGTATTAAAGTCAGCAACTTTTCCCTCTCAGCCACGGAAGCCCACAGTATTTCAGTAGTAAAGATTGTAAAATTGCACAAAGAAAAACACAGATGACAGAGTGTCAATACACTTACCTTAATTGTTGGGGGTTTTCATGAACCCCTACTATCCAGTAATGATCTGATTTGCCTTTAGCCTAAAATATTTGGAGAATGTAATAATAAATCACCATTAACTTCAAAAAAGCTATATTATAAATCATGCAGCCATATTCTATCTAAACTGTGACTTTATCACCCACTGTGCTATTTTGCACATTCTCACATACTTGAAGAGTGAATTAACTGTGATTATTTTTTTAATCATTTCTCACAGTTCTAATGATCAGGAATAATATTTAATGCAGGACAAGTTGAAATATATATTAAAAAATAAAATAAAAAGTTTACATGAGTGTTTTTTGAAACATATGTGTCACCTGAAGCATGACAGAAAAAGTGTGACAGACGGAGAGACAATGGAAAAGTGATCCCTATGTATCACCTCTGCTTACAGCAGGTGGCACAAAAACATATTCATAAAATAAAACAAACTAACATGGTCTTTAGTGTTGGCGACCTGCACCCAGGTTTTGGCAGCCTTCCTATTCAACATTCTTACAATGCCAGAGGAATCCATGTAGAAAGGAGTGCTCTCAGCAGAAAACCTGTTTGGAAAATGAGAATAATACCAGGAATATATTTTCATGGGACCCAATAGTTTAATATTAAAAATATCAAACAGCCATGAGAGCTACAGATTTACCAATCAAAAGCTGTAGTTAGCACTATATGCATTAATTTAGAACTGTTGGCTTATAACACGAAATACATTTTTTCTTTGTATGAAAAATATCACTGAAATATGTATAAAAATCTGAAAAAGAAAAACAGTAACAGAACAAGGAGGTAAAAGATGCAGAACAAGATCAAAATGTTGGCATCGGGTCAGACCATATTATACTATTGTAACTCATAATGCTAACCATTCAAATACGTATGTACATTTTAATACACCATGGTATACAATTACAAGCCAGATCATACTGGAAGCAAGTATGTACAGACTAAGCAATGTTACTCATCTTCAAGATACTGTCCAGTTGATAACAGAATAAAAGCTAATCAGCCTGCAAAAAAGTCCCAAGCTGATCTAATTTCATATTCATCACACTGTTCCTTTCTCTCATTGATAGTTGTGGACAACAGCTGTAGTCAAGAGATAAGTAGAACTTTTATATAGAAGCCACTGAGTATGGTACCTACCCAGCCCAGGTCAGTGTGACTTTAGGAGAAAGAGGCAGGGGTTCCTGGAACACATCCCTCCGCCAGTCCTGGACGTCCAGCACGGTCACACCCAGACACTGATCCCCAGGGACACCTGCAGAGGGTCAACAGGTCAGTCAGATGGGCATAACCCTTTACTACACAGTAGATCTGTTTTAATGTTTCAAGAATTAAACAAATCAATCAATGGATTATCCAACAGCTACACTGGGATAAAAAGTTGTCAATAGTAATTCTCCTTACACAACAGAACAGAGTACGGTATGTGGCTTTGTTTCACATAGCGCTAAGTTAAAAAGAAGAATTTAAACATTGTCACATTTGTCATTTCCTGTGGATAAGAAACAAATCAAATAATTAATAGCAGTGCTTATGACTATCTTAAGTATCAACATCACTCAAACTTTGAACTCTTGTGCTCAAAGCATTTGTCAATTTTGCACCAATTCAAAAGTAATCAAAGACTGAAGTATAAGTGTATGAAGGAACATTTAAAAAAAAAAAAAAAGTCAATATTGAACTACCTACCCATTCCCCTATGGTAAACAACCATCAGGTTGGATGAGTGCCCAGCCATACACACAACAGGCCCCGGCAGGGTAAACATCTCCCTCTGGACCCCCGCCAGGGAGAAAAGTCTCACGTTACGAGAGTCCGTGGCTGCCGCGACCCATCCCTCTCCCATGGTGATACACTGGATGTCCTCCTCGTCTGGCATTGACGTGCTCCACTCCTTGTTGTTATCCCAGGATGAGAAGTGCATACATGTCAACTTGCTGAGGAAATGCAGAGAATGCTGTATCAGTTGTATTTGTGGAAGATAGGAGATTTCTTGCTGCTGGTATTAAAATGTTGATTTTGATATATCAACTTTAAGAAATATGTAAAGGAACTCCTTTTTTTTGTTGTCATAGAATTTTAACTGTTATCATTAAATCTGAAACAGATCATTGACAAAGTAAGGAAATTGTCAAAAACAACTTTCTTTTGCTGAGGACAAACAGTAGTTAAGATAAATTAAATAAATTATCTGTCTCTGGATTTTAGGTAGTAATGTTAATTATTGAGTGCCACTTAACCCTTTCCCTCATATAGACTCATTTTGACGCACATAAAGCCTAATCTGAAGAAAACCACAGTTAAACCTTACCAAATTTAATTATAAAGTCCTCATTTCGAGACCACTGAGGAGCAGCGAACAGCATAAAACTTGATCAGCCTGCGAGTTACTCGCAGGCTGATCTGGTTTTATGTTGTTCGCATAGGTCTTTTCATGGTTTCCTCTATTAGGGAAAGGGTTACAATAAAGTTGATTCAGATTCCAAAGATGTGCAATATCTAGTCTAACATAAAATTATTGGTAACTCAGAAGGCACAGTACATGAAGAAGGAATTTGTCTTTCAGTGGGAATTAAATTTTATATTTTAAGCTATGAAATTCTGTAAAGATGACTTGTTCTTAATTAAAGCTTTTCTTATATTTTCAAGCTTTTCTATATTTTAAATCTATAGAACTGTAAATGAAAGTAAAAAAATATCCCCAACAACTCTGTTTTATGGGTCTTCACCACAAACTCTATTACAACTATCAATGGCAGTATATTTTTCAGCATATTTCTTCTCACTACAAAACCATAAACTTACTTAAAATGTGTTATGCACTTCATTCTTCTATTGAACATCTAGCATCATTGTAAGCCCTCTAGAAATGTTTGGAAGAAGTAAAACTTTTGTTAACGAAGCAAAATATTTCATAGGGGGAAAAGCCCCTCATGCTTTATACAGAAAAAGGTACCACTTTTTAAGAAACTCTTAAGAAATAAAATCTATACAGATGAAGCCACATACCTGGGACCATCAGAGTCCCCCTCTGCAGCCAGTATACATGCCTCAGTGGACAAGTCGGCCATTGTGTAGTTGAAGTTGTTGGTGATGTGCATGGCATGATGGACAGATGTGTCGTGGAACTCAATGTCTATAGAGTTCTCCTCATCAGAATTGTACTGCCGCACAATCCCTACACCATTCCATATCTGGAGGAGGGACGAAGTTATCAGTAGGAATTCACTTAACAGACCAATATAGGACACTAACAGTTCCTGCCAAAACCTTGTTTTGATGCTATCATTTTGCTCGTGGCAAATTCATGACAAAAACAAATAAACAGAGCTAGAACTAGAGCTATAAACTAAATGAAGATGATTAATACCCTGTTACATTGCTTTGGCATAACAACATAAGGAACATTTTGTAAACCGTGACAGAGCAGTATAGGACAATAAACATGAATTCTAAACAGCCCTAACTTGGCTTTAAGAAACAGTAGAACTTCCAACTCAAATGGTATGAGGTCCAATGGTAACATATCCGAAGGTTGTTGGTTCGAACCCCGTTGGAGGCAAGAACTCTTCATGACCTTCCCGGGCGCAAAGTACTGGTCCAACCCAGGAACTGTCAAGGGGGATTAGTATAAGTTGTAAGAACTTGTTTCCCAATCGACGTAAAATAAATAAGTTTAAACTATTTATTCAAACAAATTACCTATCAATTTAAAGAAAGTTTACTTATACACTTAAAACAGTACAGGGACAATAGACCTTTGAAAACACAAATACTGAAAGTAATTCAAATATTACAGGAAGCCATCATAACTTCTCCAAAAAAAACTAAAAAATAAACACAACTACACAAAATCATAAAACTGAACAACCTGAAAGACATTTATTTCACCAGTCTCAGGACTGTGGGTTGTATTTCAGTTTATATATAATCCAGTTACCATAAAGATAAAACTGAGAGGTGTAAGAGAGTCAGTAACAGGAAGGATACCAACCATAAACCTGCTGGAGAGATGCTCAGGTGTAGAGCCCGGCTGGAAGGCCCGCTGCATGGGGGTGGGCTTGTATCCTTCCACCCTGATCTCAGGCTTAACAACTGTCTCCAGCTTGTCTGATATCACACTGGATGCGTCATCATCAGGTTTTGGGAAGTCTGGGATACTATCTGTATAGTGTGTAGTAAACAGGTTTAAAATTCCTAGAATTATCAGTCACCGTTCCAAAATTTAAAATTATGAAATCAAGAAATATACAAAGAAATGTTTTGGTTTTCACTTTCACTGCACTCATGGCAAGAAGGCAAGCATGATTTCACATTCCTGAACATTCAAGACATCTCAATTTTTGTACTTCATAAAAATCCTCTGCTCCATCTTTTAGTATCAATCAATTATCATATGAATGTGTAGCAAAACATGCATATGCAGCAAGCTGAAAAAAAAACTACCAGTAGAATACTTTAAGATCTTGGATTGGACATTAAATAAAATTGCTGGTTCCATAACCAGGGCCAAACCACGTCACTTTTAAGTTCATAAATGATGACTGAACAAACTGAACAACAAATCACTCTCTCATTATATAACAGGCACTACAGTATCAAGAATACCTCCATCATCGTCCGAGAAGGTGAGACCTGCTGGCTTGGACCTGGGACCTGCAGAGTCCACATCACTGTCATTCTCCGCTTCATCGTTGGTAGCCTGGACAAGGAAGTCGTCATCTTCATCATCAAACACGCCTTCCCCCACCTTGCTACCACTGCTGGTTCCTGCCTCCTTATCAAAACACAGGCAGACATAATACATTATATATAAATACAGCTTAGCAAAAGGGATGAAAATAAGTAGCATTTGCTTACAAAAGGTTTTACCATCCAAGGGCCCGTTTCACTAAACTTCGTATGAAAAAATATCTTCTTAAGCGTAAATTCAGATGTAAAATAGTATTTTTTCTGTATAATTTTCTTTACAAAAAGTGTTGTGCTTGTGTAATGCAAAAATTTGGGCCATCTCTCTTAGTCTTTTATTGTAAAAATAAGACATTAGTAGACACTATGTAGAACAACAGACTTATGACTAAGATCAAATTTGTTCGTGCGAAGTTTAGTGAAATGGGCCCCTGAACCACTGCCTCAGTAGTTTTCATTTTATGCTTATTGATCAGCCTTTACCACAGCTATGTTATATTTCAATATTTTATCATAATTTAGTATAACATTACCCTCAACCAATAGAAAATTACAACTGCCTGAGATACCCAAACCCACCATCAGTAGAAGTCACATTGCCAAGAAGGTATAAAACCTAACAAGAGTGTGATTTGGAATGCATGTGTCACCTGCTGAAGCATAACAGAAAAAGTGTGATAGACAGATGACAGAAAAGTGATACCTATTGTAATCACTCTAAGTTTTGGGACACTCCAAGTTTTGGGACACCATTTATTTTTGAGAAAGTAAATCATTTTTGTGCCTCTTAGTTTTGGGACACTTTTAATTCTTATAATTTTGTTCTGACTCTAAGTTTTGGGACAAATTTTTTCCATAATTACTGTTTACCCAATGCTTTTTCCTCTATTATACCATTAAGCAAATTTCGTATGGCTTTTTAGAAGCTGGTGCATGAAATTTACTTTGTTGTGATATTTACTCAAGCAGGAGAAGTATTATTCGTTTATCTAATTAATAAACCAGACAGATACTCCAATTATTTATCTTCAATTCCAACCCCTCTTTGCTCTTCCCCCACCTGTGACACATGTCTGTTGCATGTTAAAACAACATCGCGCCTCAGGGAACTGAATGGGGTAGAGGTCCAGTGGGAAGGGTGTGTACTGTTTATTTGCGTACATGTGTCATTAATTGGCAACCAAGGACAGTAAGCAAATGATAACAAATGACACAATGATCAAATTAACAGCAGATGAATAAGGGTTCTGAGACTGTACATGTGCTTGTTTTTGACCCGTCTCAATAATAAAGACGCTAGAATAGCAATTCTTGTTTGATTTATAAGTCCCAGAGAATACACTTTTCCAAATGGCCTGAAGAAAATGAAGATATAAAACTTTATGAGTCAAACATTGTAATCAATGTTATATTAATAAAATTTAACTTTTAATCACAAATAAATTTATCTATTATCAAAAACAATCATATATAAATATGGATTAATAGGTATGATGCTTATAAACGCACATTGAACACTGACGATATCATTCGACTTATGAAAAAAAATGGCGTGTACCTAAGTTTTAGGACACTTTTTGAAAAATATTTTTTTCTTCTGTCCCAATACTTAGAGTGATTATGGTATCTCCTAATCGCCTCTGCTTACAGCCTGTGACACAAAAAGATCAGATATACAAATCTTCATACCACACACAACATATCTTACAATAAATTCATTAGAGTATGAAACATTTTAACATTAAAATATATCTTGAAAACAAACTTCCAATGTGAAATGAATATAGATTTTGGTCATACATACCTGACTGCTCCCTTGTTTAGATATGTCACTTAGCAGTCCAAGCTGACCCTGTACACATAGGATTAATAAACATTCAACACACGTAATTCAGTATTTGTTAGCAATCAGGATTTATTGAAAAATCTGAGTTCATCTAATTCGGTTATTTTCCACTCATATACATTTGTTAAGATAATTTGGTTATTTTCCACTCATATATATTTGTTAAGGCAATGAACTCTGCAACATACTTTCATACATTTCTTTGAATCAATCAAGATCTTACTATCAGAATAATTCACACGTAACTTTAAGTCCTTCCTTTCTGTAACAGTTACAAGACTAAATAAACCTTTTTGGTACCTGGTTGTCACAGAAAACCAACTCCTGATTGTTTTTTGGATTCCAAGCTAGAGATGTGATGGACAGTCCCTTTTCATTGCGATGTCTGTGCAAGAAGAAGACAGAAATGAACATGCATGTCACAAGCCTTCAATAAACTGAATGACACTGCAGACAAAATAACTTAAATACAATTCATCAATGAATTTTGCTTAGTTTTTTTTCAATGATTCTGCAATATATAACTAGATTACCAGTAACCCTTAACCAGCTCCAGGAAAGGAACCCTCTGATAAGAGTATGCTGTTTGCCAAGGTGTCAAACACTTCTATATGATGTCATGGGTTAAATGATTAACTTTTTCTTTTAAAGAAGAACATTTAAACAAGGCCAATATAAAAAGCCTTTCATTTTCTGTTGTCGTTTTTCTCTTAACCCTTTCCCTCATAGAGGACACCATAAAAAGACCTATGTGAACAGCATAAAACCAGATCAGCCTGCGAGTAACTCGCAGGCTGATCAGGTTTTATGCTGTTCGCTGCTCCTCAGTGGTCTGGAAATGAGGATTTTGTAATTAAATTTGGTAAGGTTTAACTGTGGTTTTCTGCAGATCAGGCTTTATGTGGTACCTACTGAGTGCGTCAAAATGAGTTTATATGAGGGAAAGGGTTAATGTAAAGATCATCTACCCATAAACAGTATCACAAATCCCATATGTTCTTTTGGTTAAATCAGAAATAGAAATTACAACATTGTATTCCATGGTAGGTGTTGGACAATCTGAATATATCTCTTAACATTTGAAAGGTACATGTTTCATCAACTGTCCAGCATATATAATGTGTTTTAGTATATATTGAAAGTAACAATTATTAATCCTTGACTACAATGCCTAAGCTCAACTTTGATACTTTTTTACTGGTTTGGCCAAAAAAAAAAAATCTGTGCTTCGGGCAACTTTCTAAAAATATTTAGGTAGGGTTGGGAATGAGTTGTTTTTTATTTATATTTTTTAAAGTCCAGTCATAATAGTGAATGAATTACGGAAAACAGCAGTCTCAAAATGGCTGCTAGAAACGACCACTAAAAACAGGTTTTTCACTAGGTAGGGTTGGGCTCGAAACACATAATTTTTTTTTTAGGCCTTTGCAAAATATGACTGGACAATGTTTTAATTCCTATATTGACACCATTTCATTTTGTGGAGCAAGAATATAATAAGCCATTCAATGTAGACAGGGCCCTTCTAAAAGTCACATACTTGTCAACACATTTTTTGGTTTCTAGGCTGAATATACAGATCCAGCCGTCAGAGCATCCGGCAGCCAGGTACTTCCCGTCAGGTGAGACTGAACATACGGAAACATGCTGAAACCAAACACAACCATTTAGTGCTCCTCTATGGTCAACTACTTATAATGTTGTTAATATTTAAGATCTGCAACAAAAGTTGTGTTATTATCTGGACAACAATGAATATCTCAAACAAAATAAGAAAGAATTCACATTTTATGTTGTCATCCAATCTACCTAACCAGACCTAATGAAAAATACTAAATGTTGTAGCTATACACATTTGTGTAAGGCTAAAGTTATTTCCATGGCAATTTGGAAGCCTCAATATGAGTCATCAAAATGACTTGTGTGAGTATATTTGGTAATGACTAACACAATAAAAAGCACACTTTGTGAAACCCAAAATAGCTGAACTTACCTCGGTCATGACTGCATCAGACAGAGTGGAGACTTTATTCCAGCTCCCTCTCTCATACTGGTGCACTTCCTTCAGGACAGGGACATATAGGACCTGGGACAGACAGATGGCTTATGTTTCATGCAACAAACTTATCATTTAAAGTATATTTATTTCTTGGCATAGCTGTCTAACCTTACATTTAACCTATTTACAGATGGTGAAGCAAGGTAAGTTCAATTGAATATTTGAACAATTTTCATTGGTAGAAAATGTCTGTATTTAGTGAAAGAAGTTACGCACAATTATTTGTTGTCATGACAACTAGCTGAAAAATATACATCATATTAATGAATTATTAATATTAAAAGTATTCAAACCAAATTACAGTTTCTTTGATAGATATAAAGTTGTTTTAACAAAATACTTCTCTCAGATTCAAATTGAGATCTGTTTCGGCCAAGTGTTATAAACGCCTGCCTTATACTCTGTTTCACCATCTCCATGTGGTACGCTTCATTAAAATATTGTTTACTCTGCTTTTTGCGATGAAGGGGGAGGCTTAACATGAACTATTTTACAATCTCCATTACTTTAATCCCCATCATCACCGAACATCTTTGATATTTCTTGTAATATCTTATATTACTTATCAAAATTATGATGAATTAAGTCATTAGCAGGTGTTTCTAGTCTGCTTTATATACCTTTTAGCAGAACTAGAAAAAGAGAATAGAAAAAGAGAATAGGAAAAGAAAATACCTTTCCTTCTGTAGGTTCCCAACTCATTCTGCATACTGTCTTTGAAAGACTGCAAAAATTAAGTTTCATTAATCATGATTTGAACAAAATGGGAGACAAAATACATCCATTTCCTGCTTTTTATTTTTAGCTTACCATTGCTACAACATTTTTTCAGTCATATAGCAACACCCAAACAGAGGAAGACTCTATTCACAAGAAGTACCTGGCTGGCAACACTGGACATACTGCAAGCTACCTGGAAGACTTCCAATGATAAAAAATCTGAGAGGCCAGACTGGGACACTGACAGCCATGAGGGGCTTAGTGATACTAAGTCATCAACCTAGAATCATTCAGATAAGGTGGTCTGTGCTGGCTCTAAATTTTATGGATTTGATTACAAAAACGTGTTCATGGGGCCATACATTTGTGGATTCTTGTGTAAGAAAATGCAAAATTTTATCTCTCTATTCGGATGTATGTTTGAAAAGTTAAATAAAATAGAAGAGAACATGGTTAAGTTGAGTACAATTACAGTACCCACACTATATATATACCTACAAGGGAAATTAAAAAAACCACTTAATTATTAACACATATGATAATTTCATATTAAATGTAATCAATCATTTAATAATTCATATATAAATGATATAATAACAGTAACACTCGAATCAATAACAAGAGAGTGTAGGGTCATTACGGTGTGTCTGGGGTAATGATCATTTAAAATATAAATATATTCCCACTGATATATAATGACTTTACATGATATGGTTTTTCACCATGACAGCATTAATAATTCTCAGCATATAAAGATTACCTTTTCCCCCTTTGAGAGAAGAAAAGTTGATTAACCCTGTCCCTCATGTAGGTGTAGTTTGACCCCTTAGCAAACAGATAGGACCCAAATTGGACAGTTCCTTCAAGGAGCTGTCTGATTAGGGTCTACTCTGTTTGCTTAAATAATATTGTATCTCAGATTCTACAGTCTGTATGGCAAAGAAACATCCACTGTTTCATACACCATTTTAAGTTAATTCAGATAATTCATATCAAGCCATTAATTTGTACATTAATATTCATGAAGTATAGGGTTCAACAGTGAAAAAATGCTGGTCCAATCTTGCTTTCTTGACATGATGTAAACCAGCCAATAGTAATGTTACAGACAAGAAACAATTATTACAAACAAAAGGGATAAAGTGATATAAATCTGTGTACCTTGCATCACTGCACTTGGGTAAGAGGGTGAAACTGGTGACCTGTGACCTGTCTGAGAGTTTCCAGACTCTGACTGTACCATCACAGCTGGAAGATGCCTGAAGTACATATCCTTCTAAGTTCTACATGGATATGAGTCAGCTACTCATCTTTCAAATATGTGCAGTATGTTACAATAGCACAATAAGCATGTTGTCCACACTACACAACTACAGACATTATCTCACTAAAATCTTATTTAAACATATTTTCATTTTATACAACATTGAGAGTTTTTGATGAAATACCTTTCCTAAAACATTATATAACACAAACAAAAACTAAAAAAGTGATTAAAATGATTTATCATGTATAAATTTTTAAAACCTCAATGGACACAATTACAATTCTGATAAAAAAAAAAGCAGCTGTGAAATTAATATGCAAAAATTGTCAAACATCCTCTGGAATTACTTGCATGATGCTTTCAATATTCTCAGATGGGTTGTTAAGCTGCAAAGTAAATGTCTTTTGTAACCTTATTTCGTTTTCACAGTGGCAGTGTTATGTATGATCAGCAGTGATAAGCTTTGGAAAAAAGGGGTTGATAGTCAATATAGTCGATATAATGCACTATACACTATACATGTCAAAAATCTAGCTCCAGAACTGGATGACTCAATGTCAGACTGCATCCAGGGCATCTTGAACTCCATTTTTTAGTGCCGATATTCGCCACCATCCCCCCCCCCCCACCCCCCCAGCCAAAAAGTATTTATTTTCCCCCATTTTCAAACAAAATATTTTCAGTGGGATGTTCAAACAATGAGAAGACATACCAAGAACTCCTCCTTGGGATCCAATGCCACACTCAGGACAGGGGCCTCATGGCCTTGACACGTCTTATAACTGCAGTTGCTCACGTCCACCACTTTGATAGCAAAGTCACTGTGGAATATATTACTTGTAATATAAACCAATTTTGCAAATTCATTAAAAATAGAGTACAGCTGAATCAATGCATATTTATTTGTACATGTAATACCATGTGAAATAACAAACAAACCATAGCATGAATTAGAACCAATGTAATGTCCTATCTAAAATAAAAAAAAAAATGAAAAAAAAAAATGCAACAGTGTAATTTATTTTGTATTTATGACTCTTTCACACTTTCTCTTCCTTATGAAAACACCATTGTGTTTTATATTTAAATGAGAGAAACTACACAAGATTTGCCAGACAGATAGATGGAATGAATTGAACTCCCTGAAACCAACTGTCGAAGATTAGAATGCATTTTTCATGTGCAAAAGTTTTGCCAACATTAGCTTGTCATGCAGGCGGAGACTAGAAAAAAAATCAAAACAGAATAATGAAAGACATGTCCTTCAGATAAGCAATGTTACGAAAAATCATTTTCTTCTTATTCTAGATGATAATGAAAAAGAACCCCTCCCCAATTTTAGATTTTGCAGTGGTAGTAAATATTAATATCTTAGCAGTACATGTAGAACACACATTACCTTGCACCAGCGACCAATGTAGATCCTGATTTATTGAGGACAATATGACTGGCTGGGGCTGTGAATCGTGTCAAAATACCATCTGGTGTTCCATCAGGGAATGTGTATGCCTGTATGGTGTTTGTATCTGTTGCTGTGAAGTATCTGTTGTCCTGTAAAATCATCATGTGACAATGCTTATGGTTTTACCTGAAATTCAATCAACCCTTTTCCTCCCCCTTCCATTGTTTGTTTGTTAGTTGGGTTTAATGTACCACCAACAGTATTTCAGTCACTTGGAGACGATGTCTACTTAAGACAGATATAGTGCTGCCACACAGCAGTATCATGCTGTAGACATGTGCAAACCAGTCCTGGAACTACCTTTATATGCTGAGCACCAAGCAAGGGAGCTATAACAGTGCCATTTTTTACGACTTTGGTGCGACAGGATCGAGCCCACAACCTCCCACTCATGAGTAGTTCGCTCTAACCATTCGGCCACTGGGGATGGTCCCCCTTACATTCAATAAGTTAAAAGGTAAAAATTAAAATTAATCAATATAAGGTGTTTATATCAGGATTTATCTGCTAACATCCATACAAATACAAGTAACTGGTGTTGTATGCAACACATAAAGTCCCCTACCGGCTCCACCTTGACTCAATATGGTAATCAATCCCATTTTTTGCCATATTTTCACTATTTCCGTTACCATAGCAACCACAATTTTAGTCGAAGAACAAAAATAAAATGACGTGCATAATCTACACATTGCCATCTAGTCATATACCAAGTTTCATCAAGTTAGCTTGCTTAGTAATCGCGGGATCCCATTTTTTGCCATATTTTCACTATTTCCGTTACCATAGCAACCACAATTTTAGTGAAGAAAAAACGAGGGATCCCATTTTTTACATATTTTCACTATTTCCTTTTCCATAGCAACCACAATATTAGTTGAAGAACAAAAATAAAATGACGTGCATAATCTACACATTGACATCTAGTCATATACCAAGTTTCATCAAGTTAGCTTGCTTAGTTATCGCGGGATCCCATTTTTGCCATATTTTCACTATTTCCGTTACCATAGCAACCACAATTTTAGTCGAAGAACAAAAATAAAATGATGTGCATAATCTACACATTGCCATCTAGTCATATACCAAGTTTCATCAAGTTAGCTTGCTTAGTTATCGCGGGATCCCATTTTTGCCATATTTTCACTATTTCCGTTAACATTGCCATCTAGTCATATACCAAGTTTCATCAAGTTAGCTTGCTTAGTTATTAAGTTATCGCGGGATCCAGATTTGAGCGGACAGACGGACGGACAGACGGACAGACGGACGGACAGACGGAGGGCAAACCTATAGTCCCCTCCGGTGTGAACACCGGTAGGGGACTAATAAGCACAATATCAGCTGATATGCTAAAGTTCAAAACATCACTGAATGTTTATATGCAGATTATTTATACAGTATGGCAGTAAAGGTCTGGTGTATGTACACTTGGGTATTTGACTAACTGTATCAGGGGTTTTCCTAGCCATTTTGGGTAAAGGAGTCTAGTTAAAATTGGGAAGTTTTAAACGCGAAAAAGCTCATTTGGGGAATTTTTATCGACAAAATGTTAATTTGGGTAATCTCTCTTTTTGTTTAAAATCATTCATTGGTACTGTTTTAATTCAAATCCTATTGATTATTTCTGTTAATGTTTTGATATTTCTTTGTGGTAAAACATTTTTAAGAAATCCATGGTCTTCAAATAACAATATGGTGATTAATATACTGAAATATTTATTATCTGATCAACATACTATTTCATTTTGTATTTGCAATATATACTTAACAATCACTTTAGGGTTTGACTCAGATTCTGCAGAATCATCACGATAATCTGATGGAAGTGACAGAGAGCTGGTGGTTGGCACTGCCAGGATATCAGATGTGTTAACTTCTTCGTCATGATCAGAGCTTACAATTACTCCTCGGTAGGAGATTTCATCAAATTTTCACTCTGGCACTGCCATAAAGATGAAATTGTTGAGCAACCTTTTGCATCCCGAATATTGATTTTTCTAGCATAGTACTTGCTATTCTGAGATGCCATATTGAGATGCCATATTGATATGCATGTTTAAAATCCTTTAAAATTCTAAATTTGTTGTATAAAACCCAGTATTTGGGATAAATAACTATCAAATTCAAATTAAACTTTAATACATAGTTGTTGATCTGCGAAAAACAGATGATTTTTAATCCCAAGCGCCGACTACTACTGATATTGTTTATTCTCCATCACCTTATCGGTATCGCATACTAAACCACACCATTTCCAGTAATCTGTATTTTGGCTCTGAAAGACCCGTAAAATATACCATCAACACCTAAATAGTCGCTCTTTTGCATTGGTCAAAATATTATATTTCACCCGTTGTTGATAAATTGAGAAATGTCTTTTATGAAAATCTGATTAAACAATATAATTTATACAGAAGTTTGACACTTTGACATCTTACTTAATCCATTCTGTTACAAATTAACTAGCCAGTGATGATTTTTAGTACTCTTCATGTTTGTGTTGCTACTAAAAAAAATTTTCACTATTATTATAAAAAAAATCCCATTAAAATTTCCTAAATGGGCAAAAAATCTCATTCACATTCTGGCCAAAAAAGACCCCCGGAGTTTTAATCTGAACAATCATCATTTTGAGGTTTTCAGTCTGGTCCCAAAGATTTCTGCTAATCGAGATTTTACTGTATCTGTGAACAGTCTATTATACCATGGTTCATGCATAGAAAGTAGTACCTTGTAAGCAACAGCAAAGGCCTGATCGCCACATCTGTGGGAGATTGCATCATCGTCATCAATCCCATCCCAGATCCTGACATCACCATCTGATCCACAAGTTAATATATATCTGTAAACATAGGCATAATTGCATAAAAGCCTTTTATCATCATCAACATTTTGATTATCCAGGCCCTGATTATTCCTAAAAGTTTTTGCAAAGGTGAGGCCTTTTAAAAAATAAAAGTCAAGTTTGTCATGGCCTAAAGTCTAATTTTATGTCAGTCAAGGCTCAACCTGTCAGTTTTAGTAATGCACAAAAATACAATGGTCGCTCTATACCGTATAATACTTAGGAAAGCATCTGCTGACTGTGGGCAGATGTGCATTGGCTGACAAACAGTGCTGCATGCATAAAACAATTCTGTGGTGTTAAGGTATAACCCCCTAATACCAATATCCCATATCTTGCCACTGGATGGAAATATTTCTATGAAACTTTGTCACTTTGAAGACATCCAAAAATAAAAATGTTTCAACAAGAGTTTTTCCAGGTTTTATTAGATGCAGGGGAGATAATCTGTATTTAAGTTAACACTGAAGTCAATGGGAAGTATACAATTTCTGTGAATATGAAAAACTGAATTTGATTTTCGAGGAAAACTCACGATAGAAAGATGCATTATATGAGTCTGATTCAAATTTCATGAACACATCTTAATTTTACCATAGGAAAATGGAGAAAATCATTTTTTTTGTAGTTTTCAAGAGGAATTAACTCATGACAACAAAATCATATAGGGGAGGTAATAAAAGAATTCCATGTCAATTTGCCAAATTGCCATTAAGATTTCCATGGTTTGACATTAAAAAGCTTATATTGTGAAATTATATGCATGGCTTTGATGGTTATTATGGGGCATATACCTTTACCGGAAGTGAATTACAGGACATAAACCTGTAAACAGTTTGTTATATCAGTCAGTAAAAAATGTTTCAAGATTCAGTGTTTTGGCAGTTATCATAATGATATGGGTTTTTTAATGCCTAAAACAATATTTTTATTGTTAAATGTCCAAGATTTAATAATGCAAGGGTTTTCTTAAGTGGACGCCCGCTTGCCCGTACCGGGTTAAAATCACCATGGGCAAGTGATTTTTCCAAGGAGATGGCCCGTTGGGCAAGTTTATTTTCGTACATGAAATTTTTCGGGGTTTTTTTTATTTTATTTTCTATATTATATAGGGGGTGAGTTGCTTGCAAATTGTGTTTGATACATGTTAACTAAAATTCATCTTAATACTACACATATTTAGTTTTAAACATTAACAAACACTAACTAACTTAAAGATCGGACAAGCTGTTTTCACTGGGGGCAAGTAGATGTTCAAAGTAACTTGCCCCCTGGGCAAGTGAAAGTCAAATCCTTAAGGAAACCCCTGTAATGTAAGAAATAACAAGTGTTTTAATTATTATTTCTTTTAATGAATAAAATTAATTTTATTAAGAGTAGTATAAAATTTCAATTATTTCCATATTTTATTCCAATAGTTTTCTTAAAAGTACAGACAAGCAGTGTTTTGCTACGAACAAGTGAAATTTTAAAGTTGGTTGTCCATGGACAAGAAAATTGAAATGAGATTTGCCATCCCTGGGTTTTATTTAAAACTCATTAAAATTAAATGCAAAATATAATTATTTTACACTCTTAACACCGGTGACCTGTCTGAGTCATAGTATGAACCAAGGCAATTACCAATTTGACGAAACCACTACCTGTATTATTCATATTATGTCCAGTTTGATGAAACCACAATAATCCCTTTTCAATTGACAATTTATTAAATTTTAAGATATTGATGCATTTGATGATATATTTAATATAAAAGTGAGGGATTGTTTTGTTCATTTTTCTTGCAATAACTTCTTCATCATCATCATCATCATCTTTAATGATCGCCTCACACTAAGAAGAGTATATTTGCGATTTGGCTAAGACTATACATGCGTAGCTGAGAACAAAGGTACCTGGTACGTTGCTGCCCATCAAAAAAAAAAAAATCAATGACCTTATTTATAATAAGAAGGAAGGTAACCTCTTCCACTAAAGACGTACATCATGTTGTTTCGATTGCCGTAACTCCTTTGAAATTTGGTGGATTTTCATAAAATTGGTTTTATTTTGCATGGAAGGGATGAATAAAGACAATCAGGTCAAAAAAATACCCCTTGCCACAGGAATTGCACTACAACAGTTCATAAAGTCAAAAACTTGTTTGGTTGGAAGGGATTTGACCGATGGAATCTTGCCAATCTCTCCCGTGTAAAACTAAAGAAAAACTAAAGCTACAATATCAGCATTGAATTGTATGGACAGATGATGATAAAAGAAACAAATAAACCAAAAAATGAATACTTGTTATTTCATTTTTCATCTTATTTAGCCTTTTTTCTGCCTTTTTAATAATTCATCCGACTAGACCTCAACCGATGATTAAACTGCTGATTCTCTACAGTTTCTAAATTGCGTCTCGGTGACATTGCTGGTGTAGTTTCGTTTTCGATTTAGTCACAAAATCTTCTCAAAACAATGGATTTCAAGTCAGCACAAGTGTTCATTTCATGGAATATTGTTTCCCTCATCAGTATATGTCCATATAATTCAACACTGATATTGTGGCTTTACTTTTTCTATAGTTTTACATGGGAGCAATTGGCGAAATTCTGTCAGTCAGATCTCTTCCGACCAAACACGTTTTCGAATTTGCAAACTGTTGTAGCAGGATTCCTTTTACAAGGGGGTGTTTTTTGTACCTGATTGTCTTTATTCATCCCTTCCACGCAAAATAAGACCAATTTTATGAAAATCCACTAAATTTCACAGGAGTTATGGCAATTGAAACAACATGTACGTTTTCAGTGGAAGAAGTTACCTACCTTATTATATATAAGGTCATTGATTTTTTTTGATTTTTTTTTTTTTAATGGGCAGCAACGTACCGGGCACCTTTGGCTGAGAGGGGATATTTTAATCTAAAAAAATCATATACACTAATATATTTGTATAAAATGTTAAAAGTTATAAAAAGTTAAAAACAAGGTTTTGTCTAGATGAATGAATGTCAGCCATAACAGCCTTAAAACCCTCAAATGTTGCTGTATTGGTTGATGGATTTACTGCATGGTATTTGAATAAATTGTTGATTATGGGGTCTAGTGGATCTTATGTGGCGAGAACTGGTTAATCAAGATTGATAAAAAAGATGTATCATTTTGATGGTCCACCGGTAATGTCCAGCTGAAAGCTACACTTTAATTTTACAGATCTTCAATAAAAAGGAGATATTTGAAAATGGGACTTTGCGAGAATTGAACAATTCGTTACGTGTCTTTTTTTTTGAGACTTTGACTAGTTGCCAATCTTTGTTTAATGAATCTTTGGTTAACTTAAAATCAAAACAGAACTGAGGACCGAGTTAACTGTGATTTTAATCACAGATCATACCTCCCAGAGTCCTCATAACAGGCGTCAGTAAATCCATCGCTATGCGCGTAACGCATTGGTTTCACCGATGGCATTGCGAAAAGGAATATAAACACTATGTGTAAGCCAAAACAAAAGTAAAGGTTTCCCGCAAAAATTTGTTTATGGCGCGGTAACAGGTTCGATAACTTCCTTACTTCCGGTGCTGTAGGCCTAAAACACGCAATGGAAATTTTATGGAGCAATGGACGCAATGGAAATATTATGGAGCAATGGAAATATCATTTTCAGAAAAGTGTTTATGCTGAGTATACTATTGGTGCTTAGCAAACTTTGAGTAATATATATAGAAGTTTCTACTGCCATAGTCTATAACATCTTTGAGAGCTTCTATTAAAGATATATTAATATCAGGCCCGGATCCAGATTTTTTCCGCTGGGGGGGGGGGCAACATTTGAATGTGATGTGAGTGCTAGGGGGATCCTATCTATCTATCTATATATACTGCACAAACTCCCCTTTCGGGTATTACTGGCAGGTGCGCGAAACTGTTAAAATAAAAATTTTGTTAGGGTGAGAAAATTTTCTGAAAAAAAGGTGAATATGTTAGGTTTAAGATCTGGTAAAAACATCTTTTTGTTGATTCAGGGACGGTCTACTATCTGAAACGAGAGGAGCTTTTGTTTAAATGCTAAAAGATCATTTTGTGAGACTATATTTTCTGGTAAGCTGTTCCAAAGTATCACTGTATAAGGAAAAAAGGAATATTTAAAGTAGCTAGCTGGAGTATGAATTTGCCTGTAAGATAAAGAGTGTAAGTGGCGGGATATCCTCGCTGGTCTTTCAAGATATGCAGGTAATGGGACAGCAACAAGGTTATTTACTATTTTGTAATCCGTGGGCATGCTCCCCCGGGTTTTTTTTAAAAAAAAACAAAAAAACACATGAAGACCATGGATCTAATGCGTAGGTCCTACTGGAGAATGTGGAAATACACAATTTTTCTCCCGATGGCATCAGATGTTTCACCCAAAAAGTCGGAGCAGTCCCATGAGAAGTTTCGGGATTGGTCCGTTGAAAAGTTCACTGATGTTTCGGCTATGGTACAATGGCCTTGTATTATCGTGGATGGAGCACCCGATACTCGGGACATTTCTCCGATGATCGGGGAATCGCCGAATTTGAAAAATAATCGGGGGAATATCCCCCTAGATTAGGGGATGTATCGTTGTGTCGAACCATTCTATGTGCCTCGGGGATGATCATGGAGATTATGAGAATTTGGCGATGGAATTAAGAGAAAAAAATCAAGGGTAGACTTTTGGGGGTTTATGAGGATGCCCCAGGAATGTCCCACGGCAATGGCTGGTGATCCTGTGTTACCCCAACCAGATGAACAACTGAGTTCTATAACAATAGTAGTATAGGGGCACTAGGTACCAAGGTACCATAAATTTTATTTTTTATGGTACCGTGGTACCATAAATTTTTTTTTTTTTTTGGGATTTATGGTACCAAATCTATAGTACCGAATGGTACTCTATATGAAAACAGATTTATGTAAAATTGTTAAAAATGACAATTTGTAAAATGTCCTTTCGAGACATTGGGGTTGGCCCTGAAAAGGGCCGTTTTGTTTCTTATTAATTGTGGTCCATACCACATGTTGTACAGTCCCATCACATATTGTGGTCTATACCACACGTTTGGACAGTCCCATCCCATGACATATCTCTTCATCCATCCTGCAAGGAGATGCAAAATGACAACGGGTTAGATCCTTGTCCCTATGAAGTCAGGCTGTCTCCCGACCCCCGTATTGGGGAAGGGGACATCTTCA
>CM037787.1:4724284-4735852 GCA_021229015.1 Solen grandis
AGTTAAGAGAAGTGCTCTTCCCATTTAGTGCCGATATGACTGATCAGGAAAGGGAAGTTTTCCGAAACAAACAGATAGGCCAATGGTGTCGCTTCATGAATGTCCGTAATGCAGAACTAAAGACAGGTTTGTTTAACCCCTCTCGCTAGTTCTTTGTGCCACCTGCTGTAAGCAGAGATCACTATCCGTCGTCTGTCTGTCCATCACACTTTTTTCCCCCACGCTTCAGCAGGTGACATATGTGTTCCAAAAAACATTATTGTGTCTATTTTGGACTGTATACATTTACCGCTGTTAAGTCTAACCATGTATTATTAAACTTTATAGAAAATTAATATTTTAAAATAGTAAGTCTGCGATGCCAAATAAACGCGTTCATATAGGATTTTGAAATATGTCTTTACAAATATGACATCCCTCCATCATTTTCAGGAAACCTGAATCATTTAAACGTAAACGAAATATCATTTTGAAGTAATGTAATCCGTTTCCCTGATTATACCTGCGTAATGTAAAAACATCTAAGATACGAGAGGTGTTCGGAAGGTATTGTGCATTGTGGTCTGAAACCATGAAAATGACTGGAAACGTGTATGTTTTAATTTACACCCTAAAAATACTCTCCATGGTGAAAAATCAATACTTTCATTAGTAAGATCTATTTCCGGAATGCGTCACTGTAGGCTAATTTGGTATACTACGGAGGTATTGGTGAATCTCGATCATCGATATCAACGATCAGAAAAAAAAAATGTTTGTTCAAGTTTTAGAAACCGATAGAAGTCGCATGGCTGCAGATCTGGGTAATAGCACAATGATTCTCTCCGACATAAAAAAAAATGAGATACTATACTAGAGGTGCGCGCTGGTGCATTGTCATGCAACGGTCGAACATGTTTGTAACCTGTGAATTGGCGATATTTCTTGTAGTAGTTCTTCAATTTTATTCAAGATAACATCACGGTAGTATTCCACCCCTTTTCACTGACATCCGTACTGCTATAGCTATACCTTAAATATAGAAGAATATGGTATTGAAAACTGTTTTTTTTTTCTACGAAGGTGGCCCATAATTTTCTCAACCTTTCTCACAAGTCCAAAACAAAATTTACAAAAACATCTTTGTTGTATTTTGCGAACATTAGCTTTTGGCAATTTCAACGCGTAGTTTTTTGATAGTCAGTCAATAGATGGGGTAGCTACCTAGCATAAATACTTAAGAACTTTCATTTTTTTTTAACAAAATGATCCAACAACATGCGTGCAATATCACGTATAGTATATCAAACATCATTTTGAAGAATTTCTGTGATTTTCAAAATATTTTTGTCACACGTTGCTGTATTTGACCGACCTGAATTTAAGGCATCTACAGAGTCTACAACACGTCATTTTTTTCCATTTGCGATCCGTTTCATAAGATACCTCACTAGGCCCATAAACACGGAAGCTCCTTAAAAGACCTACCGAGCTTACTGCTTTTATGAACTTTTATATCTGACCGAATTTCTTAAGAATTTGAAACCATTTTTAGACTGGCAATAGCCGCTAGTCTTATGTAGTCGTAAATCAAAAGCAGACATTGTTGATTTGCATAATTACCACATCCGTTTTCACCGCTTCCTATCACTAAACTGACCTACTACTAGTAATTTAAGTTGCAGGAAAATGTGTTATGTGGCATATGACCTTTGCCTCTTGAGATTAATCCTGCTAGAATTACATGTATAGCTAGTTCAGCATGTAAATCCTGCTGACTTTCTCTCAGCGCATTTTGCGCTTTGAACGCTGCCATGGTTAACGGCTGTCAAATTGACATCGCAGTAACACGGTATGTATATACCATTGTACAATTTACAGATTTTAAATTTCAGCCATATTTAAAGTACAGTATATAAATATTGAAAAATTTAGATTTGCATTAACACGTTTAAGAACATCTTCTCATCGCTTAGAAATAGAAACAGGAAGGTGGCATAAACCAAAAGCTATAATTTATGAAGAAAGAAAATGTAAATGTTGCTCACTACTAGAGGATGAATTTCATTTTTTATTAGAATGTCCATTATATTATGAATTAAGAAAAAAATATATAAAGAAATATTATTGGATAAGACCAAATGTCCCAAAGTTTATTGAATTAGTATCTTCAGAAAACAAAAAGACCATAAGAAATTTATCCATGTATGTGTATTATTCATTTGAATTGAGAAATAATGTGTTATATAACTGACTAAATATTGTTTATTCAATCTCTAAAAGAAAAAAAAATATATATATATCACTCCTTACGCTGTAAATGATCATACTATGTTTAAAATATATATATTTATTTCATTATAAATGAACTACCTATTGACTGTTTTTGAATATTGTGTGTGTGTACGCGCGTGCCTGAGAGAGAGATAGAGAGAGAGAGTTTAGAGGGAGAGAGAGAGAGAGTTTGGAGGGAGGGAGAGAGAGAGATTGTTTATATGATGGTTTTGTTAATTCTGTGTACTCAGGGGCCTATGGCCTACATGTATTCTGAAATAAACTAAACTAAACTATATTGAAAAGAGGTAATCAGTTATAAAAACATCGACGTGAAAATGGCTTGTCAGCACAATATACTAAACTTTTTTGGTTCCCGTTCTGGCAGCGCTTCTAGATGATGTTGCAGGGAACTGTTGGTTAATTTTATGTTAACACATGTTAGGTAACTCTGTTATGCAATGGTTATAATATGCAATGGTTATCTCTCTCTCTCTCTCTCTCTCTCTCTCTCACACACACACACATGGGCATGTAATCTCATATGCAAATAGCCATACCTATACACATATCTTGACTAAGTACGAACCATTATTCAGTTAATAAACTTAGCCTGTCTTTCCAAGTTTCTTGAAATTCTAAAGAGTTTGGTTTGCTGTTTTGAAAATTTAGTCATTGTTACCTAATATTAAATATTTGATTTTGTATAATTTTAGAATGGCATATTAAAGTATAACGTATATATATGAAGAGTTACAACATTTTTTTTTTTATTCTTTTATCGCTCTTTGTGTACTAAATGTGAATGAGAGGTATTTCTTATTACAGTACAAAATCTTAATATTTCTCATAACTGAATTCGTTATTTTGTATATACATGTATGAAACATAAAAAATTGTCACATACCATTAAGCCTTCCAGCTGGCTTGCGGTAGGTTGGTGGTTCTACCCGGGTACCTCTGTGTACTCGGGGTCTTCCTCAACCTGTAATTAGCTGGACGTCGCTATATGACTGAAATACTATCGCAGCGACGGTAAACCCCAATACAAAACATACCATTGCTTAGTACATTTTATGTTTTAATCGTAATTTCAAAATCCCAAACGAGTTACTTTGCACTATTGATTCCATGATAATGACAAAAATGAAGATACGTCAGTTAAAAATAATAATTCTTTGCTAAATGACATATTTATCATGTAGGTGGATATCTTATCAACCATGTTCCGTGTGTGTCCGACAAATCAAAGCCATACGGACCTTGGCCGGGGGGATGTCAGATGTTGAACGACGTCTGGAGAAGTTTGTGCGAGGACAATATAAATGCACG
The DNA here is from genome assembly GCA_021229015.1 of Solen grandis. NCBI lineage: Eukaryota > Metazoa > Mollusca > Bivalvia > Adapedonta > Solenidae > Solen > Solen grandis. The sequence continues at coordinate 4,727,870 of CM037787.1, forward strand.
TATTGATTATGTGTACTATAAAAATACTTTTTAAGCGTTTGTTTTCATTGTTCAAGAATCGGTTTGATAATTAAGTTTGACATACAAATTTTAACTGAAATACCAGTGATATTTTTCACATTTTATTATTATTGATTTGAATTACAGTTATCAACTAAAAACAGAAGAAAAAAAAAACAGAAACTGAAACAGAAAGTATGTTGAAATGATCTGTAAAGACAAATTTGATTTGAAAAAGAAACTTTTAAGATATATCAAATGTATCATTTAATAATGATATTGAAAGTGGTTATTGTTTGTGTTCGCGTTAGGTTTTATGCAAATATTATAATCAATATTTGAGTTATATTTATAAAAAAAAAACGGGTGAATTACTGTATATATAGTATAATTCTATAAAGTCCATGTACATAGTTATTTTTAATGACACTCACAGGCCTCACTGAAGCGTGTTACCTTCCCTGTATACTTCGGATTTACCGAAGATTTTCTGGCGCCCTTCAAAGATGGTGTATACTGTGGCCTTCAATTAATGTCAGTAGAAATTGTGGAGAACGACGTTTATGAATACCCCGAAAAGACAGGAAATGCAAGTAAAGGTTTGTTGATTTTTCAATACATAAATGCTAATTTTTTTCAGCTTATACTTATAATATTTAATAATGTTTGAACAATTATCTTATTCTTTCATGAAAGGTTTATATTGTTCCTCCTACAATTGTTCGATGTCTTTCCATTCATGCAGTGCATTTTGTACTATAATGCTTTGTTGTATTGATGTTTTTTTTAATTAATTAATGTTGTATGTCAAATGACATATCTTTTTAATAACTATAATTGTTTAGATGAAGAACTGTTGGAAGAGTTTGCTGAGAAAATCACAGTTTACGTGAAATCCTGGACGTACAACGGTTTAAGGAGCGAATTACCCAACAGTTTAAGCTGTGCAGAAAAAGTCGATTTGCTTGATGCGTATTATGAAAGGCTTCAAGATCGCATAAAGAAAGGAGGTCTTGACGAAAGCAGTTTTCACCTCACAGAAATCATTTTGAAACGCATCTAAAAACCTAAACGTGTCATATGCTTTAAAGGGACAAAGCCATAAAGCCATTTAATTTCCAGGAATTTATCTTCATTGAATTAAAAGACATTGTGCTGATAGAGTAAAATATCACCGACAAGCATCATATCTGATTTTTCTCAGATGTTTTTAAGTGATTAAATGCCTCGTCTGTATATAATCTAGATATTATTTTATATTGTAAATCTTTCCTGTATTTCTTTATTATTTATTTTTATTTATTTAAATTTATTTATTTTACGTCGAATAGGAAACAAGTTCTTATAACTTATACTACTCGAGGGTTCCTGGGTTGGACCAGTACTTTGCGCGAAGATCGTGAAGAATTCTTGCCTCCAACGGGGTTCGAACCCACAACCTTCGGATCCGTAATCCGATACGTTACCACTGGACCACGGCGCCCTTTCTTTATTTGTGCTAGCAAGCATTTTATTTTAAATGTCTTAGTTTCTTAATGTTATTTGATTTAAATAAATGACATTGTAGCATAATTTGGCAAGTGAGTAGCAAGATGGTCAGACGCTAAGATTCTAGCTCAACTGGAGAATGGGCGTAAAATCACGACCAATACTAACATTGATTTGACAACGATTTGAACCATAGCAGTGATGTCCAGTGCGCACTGTGTGTCGGTGATGAGAATGAAAACTGTTTTCAACTCCTCTATCGTGTACTGAGAGGGTTTACCCTTGTTTCTAATGATAAAGAATATATCGGTTTCTTATCGCAAAAAATATAGCTGTACTGACAACATATACTATATATAGATTATACAGTCCGCTGAGGCCCGGTTCATGATTGTGTATATGTCGTCTGTGTTGTATTTATTAAAGATGAATATTGTAATCCAAATAATGATGTGATAGTGTAGTATGCTTTATACATTTACAGCAATTAAGCTTTCCTTTTGAAGGTAGTTGTGACCTGTTATCTTCTTTAATTTACACCAGTCTAATGCCCATCAAAGCACGTGCGTCCATGTATTCATAACAATTTATTCCAGCTTATATATATATATAATGTCAGATACCAAGACTCAGTAAACCGCGATTATAACATCAACAACAACAACAACACACACACACACACACACAGAGCATAAATGACTGTGTAGTATCTCCAGCTGCTTGAGCTCAACAATTTATATGCATATATAGACTACATGCGCGTGACGCGGAGTGACTACAGGCCTCTGGCCCAAAATACAATATTCAATTTACAATATACACACATTCATGAGTTGTGTAACAATTATACACAGACAACATCACATTCATTTCTTGGTATGTTTCTATGTCGTCCAGTTTCAATGGCTAACCTATGGTTAGAATACCTAAATCGAGAAAACGCTTTTCTCTAACAAAATGGATTATATAAAGATAAGTATCTGATTAGAATAAGAATACGAAACCGGAAACAGCAGTTTTAAAAAGCATTATGTCATATGATAAATAACTACATGTACTTTCAGTGTACGTGTTGTGCTTTCAGGTACGTGTTGTACTTTCAGTGTACGTGTTGTACTTTCAGTGTACGTGTTGTACTTTAAAATGGAATAGTAGATATGCGGTAATTCCATCAACTGCTGCTATGTTGGCATGTATGGAACTTTTACAATAAGAAATCATAACAGTTGATTTTTTATCTTTAGAAAGAAGACTTTGCAGGAATGGACAGATTTATGAAAATAAAGAGAAAAAGAGTACAATAGAATAAGAGGTGAAAATGGAAAGATTCTATGAGTCTTAGACAGATTAATTAAAACTGCAGAAAAATGTGGGTGAATACTGTGCATGAGAGCCCACGACCAGGACCATGCTTTGATTGAGACCTAGACGGTACATCAGTAAAGGTCAGATGGGTCCGCACTGAGCGAACATTTTTAGTTCGAGTCTAAGAGGAAGTACAAATATGTAACTAAATATTTTATCGCAACTAAAAATTAATTTAAGAGTTCTACTTTCATTCATTTTTTCCATTACCCGGAACTGGCAATGACACCATGTTGCGGAACGTGTCACGTGGTACCAGCTTCGAGCATATTACCGTATTCTATATTTAACCGATTTCCCGGAAGTGGCGTTTACGAACATATCGCTTAACACTTGTCAAGTTTATTTGTCAGGAGACAAAGACTTTGCCAACATTAACAAGGGAGAGTGGATTTTTTTTTTGGATTTTTTCTGATTATCTGTGAATGATCAACTTAAAGCAAATGCTAAGATCACCTGATTTGATATTAAAACGAATACGTAATTTTAAAGTCCCATTATTCTCCCAAAAGTAGTGCATATTCTTTGGGAAGAAGAGCCAAGAGTGTGCTACAGATTTCTTAACAGATGCAATCTGTACAAACTCGTTGACGACAACGTTACTACAATGCATAAATAATAAAGAATATGTTACTTTAAATCATTTAAATGTTTGCAAAAATAACTTATTTGCATAATTCGCATAATTTTGTTAATTTTCTGACGTTTTCTATAGACCTTCTGTATGTCTCCGTTAACGAATCACAAGTGCATAAATTGATGAGGCATATAAACAAATTGTGATTCGACGGTTTTTCAAATTATTTCCGATTACAGACCGTCCTCGTGAATTCTCACTAATGCAAAATGTATACAGTGAGCGTATTTTGACATCCATCAAAAATACTAAATTCAGCATGTTCAAGGCGTTTAACTGTTATTTTACAGCAGATATTTGTACAGTATGTTAAAATTATAATGTACCATTTGTGATAATCTGTAGTATGTTACTGTTACTTTATATTTTCTTTTTCATGAAAAATGAATCATTATGAAATATAATAGGCCTTTAAAGACAAAGTTCAAAGTATTCACTTAAATTTAAGTTCTGCACAGTATTGATTATACATTGTTGGGAAGATTTGTAAGATGAAACATCGTGTTGTCGTGTGAATCGTAATGGAAGTAAAATATTAAATTCTTGAAATGTATGCTTATTTTTTGTTTGTTGGGTTTAACGTCCCACCGACAGTATGTCAGTCATTTGGAGACGATGGCTTGAGAGAGATAAAGTGCTGCCACACTGCAGTATCACGCCGTAGACATGTGGTATGATGCCACACCCAGTCACAGTATCCTGACACCGGGCCAATCAGTCCTGCATTTATCCTTATATGCTGAACGCCAATCAAGGAAGCTATAACAGTACCATTGTTTACGACTTTGGTATGTCGCGGCCGGGCATCGAACCAACGACCTCCCGCTCCCGAGGCGGACGCTCTAACCACTCGGCCACCGGAGACGGTATATGCTTATTTAATAGCGCAATATATATTGAAATTCTGGATCCTTTTAATTGTAAATTAAGCAGTGTTCGAAAGACACAATGCCCCGGATTTTTTTTTTCCGTTTAACATCCCACCTACAATGCTTCAGTCATTTGGAGACGACAGGGTCAGATGTCAAATAATTGATATCAGTTAAAAGCCATTGTCATATATAAGGCTGGAAATCAAAAAAGCGTCTTATAACTTTCGGCCCGAAACAACTCTTAATGTGCATCAAAGAGAAGTGTTTTGATAAAATAACTCAATATTTACCAAAGAAACTGTAATTCATTCGGAACACTTTATAAACATTTCGTGAAAACGAAGTACAGTGTATATTTTTCATCTGGTTAAACAAGCAATGGTGCGTTTTGTTTTTTTCAGTGAGTATAGGAATATCTACCAATGTAAATCGTTAAAAAATCTCTATCGGGACTGTCTTACGTCAGATTCTTTAAGTAGGTCAAAAGTGAAACGTGTGTAGTTTGCCTTATTGTAAAGGGCAATGACAATTGCGAACTAAACGCTCTTCTATGCTGTACTTATCTCCCCTTTCAGGTAAATCGTAAAGTAACAAGATTAATTTTGATGCAAAGCAACAAAGACGCCGCGCATGTTTTTGAAGCACGACTTAAATAGAGCAAAGCCATTTCAGAATATTTTAATAACATGTGCATGCATCATTAAACAGCAGGTCTAATATTTCCACTAGGCAATGATACATGCCATTTTTACAAATATCCTCAGCTGTTGTCCGTTTGTTTTAGAGATTTCTAAAGTGTATTCCAAAAGGTCCATTTTAAATCAAGAGTGACTTCGGCCTAATTTCCATTTTTTTCCAAACATTTTATCTATTAAATCTGAAAAAAAAAAATCATTAAATTATCGATAATATGGCCGATGAAAAGCTCATATTATCAATTTTTTCAGAAATATAGATCATAGTATATAGTAGACATATAGTTAATGATGATGATTTGAGATGCCATAAATTAACTAATCTATAGATCAAATGAGATAGTAATCCTTTCTTATATAATTATTGGAAGAGTTAGGGTCTGCAAGATGCATGGCATTTCCAGACAGTAAGCTACCAAAGCAGTGTTAATGTCAATTTACAAAAAAAAAAACAAAAAAACAAAACAAACAAAAAAAAACAAAACAAAAAAACATCAGCAACAACAAAGGATAATAATCAAATTAGTACAGATAAGTTCATTTTGGTACGAGATTTAGGTACAGGTCCGGGGATTTAAAATCCTCCCGATAGTAGGAGTAAGGAATTATTTTTGTATTGATGATATGTATAAAATTAAATATATATTTACAGGCTTTACTACATATGCTACAATGTTCAGTTAAATTCACCCATTTCAAGCATTATATCATACTGGGACCGCAGATTGGGCCTGGGGCCGTCAATTAGACATGTCCGATACGGTTGTGTTTTCTACACTTTCTACATTATGCTGTAATATGTATTATTAAACTGCGGTTTAATTGGTTTTTCAAATTGACGTTGTAACTAAAAATCTGAATATTTTAAGGTTTAAAACATCTTCCAAAACGTAGCCTACGTTAGGAGACGTTGTCAGATTCACATTAAATGTGTCGAATTTCGTTTTAATAACGACAGAAGACTTCCGTATTCTGAATCTTTTTTTTTTTTTTTTTTTTTTACATCAGTTAATAAAAGTAACTGAAAAAAAAATATATTCCATACTGACGCCGCGTTTCCACACGGCGTCAATAACCACAGACCGGACGTATCTAGCATTAATTCCATAAAATAATCACTCATATCGACATGCATAATCTTTCCTCGTCCGCGATGAATTAGGCAGATATTGCCAATTTCAACCAATTTATACTAGCCACCCTACGAACCAAGTGAACTTAAGAAGAGAGAGACGTTTTTATTGGCTGTTTCTACCACTACAACCAATCGCATTCATAGTTACATTAATGGTCAAGAGATTCGCACAATGGCTCCTAATTGAAATGAAAGTAACCAACGGTTGAAAATGGCGATATGTACTGAATTCCTTGTGGCCGAGGAAATATGCATGCCGATGTGAACATGGAATAAGTGCAGTCCTTTTGTAGAAACGACAACTTGCATAAAGTACTTATGTAAAGTTAGGATTTTCTGTTACATAAATGTATACGCTTGCGTTAGGTGCAAATTATATAAAATATACTTTCATATAAATCGACTTAGATGTTTGTGTTTTATGTTAAGTATTCTTATAAAAGTGTTGGCAGTAAAGACCAACCATTTTTCCAGTTTTAAGCAGTGATCATTTAAGCTTTCCCATCCAATGCTGGGTCAACTTTGACAACCGGTATCAAAACACAACCATGTGATCGTTTGTGTAAACTATGTCAACCATTGACTACCTTTTATCCCAGTATGGCCTATGTGAAGCCTGTAACTCAACTAGAATATGTATGTAAACACTAGAAAGGTCATTTACTTCGAATTATAAGTAAATTAAGGAATATAATTTAAATCATATAATTAATTATACAAATTCCTTTTGACGATCTTAAAGCCTTGGAAATCATTAATCTCTCTCTCTCTCTCTCTCTCTCTCTCTCTCTCTCTCTCTAGAGCCAGCGGAGATCCGCGTCATATAAGCTACCAAACTCCTCACAGTGATCTCCCTTGCGCGCTCAAATAGGAAAATAATCTATGCCGAAGAATGAAGTGGAGATAACTGCGTGGGGATTGAAAAGCTACATATGAACTACGGCGCCCTTGTCGATTGGTCTATAGATATATAGAATCCCTGTTCAAATCTAGAACATACCCCGATCATCGCTTCTCATACCTATCTCTTGGAAATTGGCATTTTGTGTTTTTCCCCCGAAAAAAGAAAGCAACAAAGATACCTTTGATACATTATACCTTAAAATGTATATATTACAATAGAGAACACTAGTTGGTTCACTGTATGGCCTATATTCATCATTTTGACCTGATGGCCACAGTTTTTCTTTACATCGGTAAATAACCTGTTTTGCCATCAAATTAAGACTATGAGTATCAAATTATCACCAGGTTCCATTTAAATATTATTTTAAGACAGATCTATAGTATTTGAAAGATAGATGAAAAGTTGACTTTTATACTCTTTGTACTAATTAACGGGCAATTTCAGATCAATAAACCCGTTTTTTTTTGTTTTGTTTTTTTGTTTTTTTTGAACTTTATCTCCCAAAAGTGAAGGCCGGAAAACTACCAAAATAGGTAAGACGAACCGGCCGACAGGTGTACGTAGCAGACGAACATATAGCTGATAACGCCGATGTAAACACATGCGTTACATATCCCTGTTATATAGAATCCCAGCTTTTAGCGTGTAGTAAGACCTGGTATCACTGCATTTACTCATTGGCTCTGGACTGGACCGAGCCTTCCATACATTCTGAGCGTCAAACTTGACTGTGGTTAACAAGGCTTCCGCTCTGATCAAATGGTTAAAACTGTTAAAATACATATTTTAATTAAACCACTATAATACTTTAACTGAATAATAATGGGTAATAAACAGCTATTGGCTCGAAATATCACGTGACGCCGTTTGTTTATAACGACGTC
>CM037787.1:4735952-4781527 GCA_021229015.1 Solen grandis
ATTTTTTTTACTTGTGTGAATCATGGGGGTTTCCAGTGAAAATCGATTTTTTTATTATTGAAGAACAAGTTTTCAATTGTATTGATAAATTTTAGGTCGGGTCATTGGTGAATACTCTGCCATTCCCCCTTAATTTTTGTTATTGTTTGTCCCGCACGATTTTTTAATCGGACGGTGAACAAACTTGCGCACTGATAATTTTGGAATGTAAACTGAGAAATAAATTTCGGGGGTTTTTTAATGGGTAGATTAACTACAAAAACTGCGTCAACCACCAATAATAAAGATTTAATAAAGACAATTACTACTCTTAATGATTTTTCTCAACCCTTATTTAAAAAAAAATATTAAATTAATTTAAAAGGAAAAATAGAAAATCCCCTTTAAAAAGGCCGAAGGTTTGAAATGGAATGTTCAAAGCAAAAAAAAAAAATTTTTTGAATCATTAAGGTATGTAACAGATTTAAAACAATATTCTCGTCCACTATGTTTAAAATATCAAATCTTTTTAAAAGAAACTTGACGAAAAAAACTGGGTTTTGAAAAAAGGAAAAATCGGAGTTGAGCTTTGAGGCATAGCAAACCGGGGAATTTTTGGAACCTTTTTTTAAAAAATAAGAACAATAAAACCAATATGGATATTTGGTAAATGAATTTTAGAATTTTCTTTTCCCTTGCATAGTAACCTGATTCATTTGAGGATGATGAGTTGAAATTTTTTTCTACATGTTTTTTAACAGTAAACGTTAAATTTAAAAAATTAAAAAACCCTTTAAAAGTATATCGAAAAAAAAAATTTAATAAAAAGCCTAAAAAGAAATAAATTTTTGGTAAAGACGGTTAAAATGAATATTAACAAGTAATATGGATGTATGGGAGTTGGGAGATATCCATTGTTTTTTAGTAGATATCACCATTATTAAAAAATTGGGGCAAATTCAAAAAACAAATAATAACTTTTTGTTACTTATAAACACTTAATGATAACTATTAAAAAAGGTCGAAAAAATTGGGTTTTTGAAAGGAAAAATATATTGGAGATTTAAGGATTTTCATATTTTTTAATAACCTGCGGAAATCTTTAAAAAATTTTCATTTATATTTCAAAGCTAGAGTATAAAATGTTTTTAAGCAAAATTTTTGGGAACATATAGATACTTAACAGCATTAGTCCTATAAATACTTAAAGGTTTGTTTTGGATTTTTAACAAATTTAGATTGTTTCCTTATAAATTTTAGATTGCTTTGCTAGAAAAGGGGGCTCTTCCCATAAACGGAAAAAACCCAAATTGGGCAAAACAGGGCGGAAAAATCCCCGAATATTTTAAATTTGCTACATTTTTTTATATTGAAATGATATCACTTTTTTAATAGTAATTCCAAAACAAATCCAAAAAAAATACATAAAATCGTTTTATTATAAGACCCAAGTATGAAAAATTTGTTCAGTTAATGTCTTCAGACAAAAATGTTTTTCTAAATTTTGGGAAATTCTAAAAGAGCAATTTTTACATAGGCACCCCCAATAACATGATAGTTCATACCATACTTCTTTGTTAGCTACAATGATTTTAAATGTTCCCCTTTTGTATCTGATTAAAAGATGATTTTTTTTGTTGTATTTCAACTTCCACCTTTTCATTAGCTTAGACATTCTAATAATAGGAATTTTGAAAATATTTTCAGATAAGAAGAGGGTACATTCCAAAATTTACATTTTTTTCTATATTTTTTTTCTATATTCTTCCTGATGACATCGATGTTATTACATTAAAATTTATACTTTTATATGCAAGAAACTGTAAATTTTACGTCAATAAAGTATACTGTCTGTCTAATTCGCCACCCCATATTTTGGCGTATATTTTTGCAAAGCTATGCGCAAACAAACTCCTACAATCAAAACAAAAAGGGGAATTTTTTGTAACCCTCCCATTTGTTCCTTTTATGCAAGACTGAACTTTCACCTCTCCAAACACGTTCTTTCATACTCGTTTCAAGAAACCGATCATTTTTTATTGGGGCTTCAACTAAACAAAAGCAAAAAACACACTAAATCACCTTCATCTCATTGAGTTTTAGAAAAAGATGATTTTTTATTTTGCGCCCCAAAGCTGAATCAAAACACAAGAAAAAGTTCACCCATTAGACACGGGTTTCGAAACATTGATTGCATGTCCAAAAATTTTCTTTACTGTACTTCATCATCTGGCCACTAGAGCGTGTACAAAAAGGGGTGGAAAAAAAAAATCAACAGAAAACAATGGGCTTTCACACTGCGGGGGTGCGAAAACCTAAGATGCTAAGTTGAAAGTAAAAATGTAGTGGTAAGGTGAAGTAATACTTATTAGAACAGGAAAAAAATGGTGATAACCAGTGTAAAATGGGTAGTAGTAGAAAATTATGTTGATGATGCATGTAATATAGTATTTTTAGTAAAATGGTGATGACGGTGGTTATAGTTGAAGGAGCAGTATATAATATGGGGGTGATGTTTGGGTAGTAGTATTTTAAGTATTTTGAATAGTTTTGGAAAAGCGGAGTAATAGTAGTAGTAGTAGGGTATGTTGTGTGGTGGTTTGTGTTGGAGGGTTGTTATGGTGTGGTGGTGGTTGAGGGGGGTGTGTGGTTGTGGTGCTGGTTTAAGAGATAAAAAGGGTTGTGGTCGTGGTAGAATTGTAATAGTAGTAAAAATAGAAACCACAAGGCCTGAAGTTTAATTTTTGGGTGTGCACTTTGTCTATGAATCTCTACCAATTCGTTCAAATCATGACCCTGGTTTAAAATTGGCCCCGCCCAAGGGCACTTGTTTTAAACATAGGCAGTAGCGGAAAAAACTTAAAAATCTTTTCTCAAAAACCACAAAGCCGGATTTTAATTTTTGGGTTCACTTTGTCTAGGGGACCTCCCAAGTTTGTTAAAAATCAGACCCTGGGGCAAAATAAAAAAAAAAATTTGAATTTTTTTTAAAATTTAGATTTTTGGTATGTAACATTTGGTATGTATTTTGGCTAATAAACCTCTACCAATTTTGTTCAAACAGGCCCGGGGGTCAAAATTGGCCCGCCCCCGGGGTCACTTAAATTTACAAGCCTCATGATACCAGGGAGCGTTGAGCCATGATGGCCCTTTTGTTTTATTCTTCTTATTATTATTCTTTTTTCTTCCTCATAAATTTTTTTTTTAATTTCGATGTGAAACCATTGGCCCGGGACATGAACTTTTTAGGGCATATTTTAAAACCATAGTTTTGGGATGCAATGAATTAAATTTCATAAATAACGTCAATTTGTGTAAAAGAAAAATTTTACGGTCACAGCCCATTATTTCTGGACCGTTTTTATCATAATTTCACAAAATGTGAATTTTTTGGGCTCTTGTTTTGCTCCGGTTTTCCGTTTTTTTCAAAATTCGAAAAGGCAAGATTCATAGCAATCCAAGATTCGAACCATTGCGCAAATTTAAATGCGTATAAAATCTTTTTCCAGATGAGCAGAAAGCTAATGTGTTTTACACTGTAAATAGAAACTTTTGACTCATAGAGCATAAGGTCAAAAAAAATTTCTGATATCGACACTTAATTCAAATATGTTTAAAGTTCCAAGGACCTGGAAATGTAAGGCATAAATATCAACGCAAGATTTTTTAAATGCAGTAAATTTTCAATTAAATTTCCCCCGTCTTATAACGTCGGATTTGACGTCAGACAAAAGGTTTTACGGGGTCTACAGCCTTATTTCTGGACCGATTTTCATAAAAATTTCAGAAAAAGTAATGAATGCTCTATTTGTGAAACCATGTCCTTTTTCGAAATCAAAAAGGAATGATTCAATGATATTATTCTAAGACTTTTTACATTAGTGGGGACAAACGTCATTGTGTTAAAGACGTCAAAGGGTCAAAAAAATTTCGATTTCACACTTTTAATTTTTATATTTGAAAAGGGTCCCGGGGTAGAAATAATTTAAGATACTGAATTTTCAATTCAAGATTTTATTATCCCTATGACGTCATATGACATCAACTTGCTTTGACAAGTTGTACGGGGCTCAGACTTTTTTCGGACAGAGTTTCATAAAAACTTCACAAATATTATGTAACGCTCCATTTGTGTCCGTTTTTCCCCAAACTCGAAAAAAGCAATGTTTTATTGTTACCCAAGACTAGAAGATTGCTCAATTTCATTCAGATACATAAAACTTCCCAATAAGATAAAACTAATTTTGGGACGAATAAAGTCTCCAATTTTCTTTACTTTTGAAGATGAACGTCATATGAAAAATGTAACCATAAGGCCAAAGTTTTTTTAAATTTAAATTAAACGGTTTTTTAAAAACTTGGCCTTAATTTTTTTTTGATTTGCATGAAAAATTTACTGAAAGTGCAGCATTTAAAACCCATGGGAAAAATGCCACTTCATTTCCGGAAAAATAAAAGTTCAAGGGCATCTTGCTTTATCTTGAAAACCTATAAAGTTTAAACCCAATACATAAATCTAAAAACCTATAAATTTGGATTTTAGGCATTTTCAATACATTTGTTTTAGTACAAAGTTTTTTTTGAAATAGTCAAAAAAAAATGAAATTGATATAAAAAAATATTTTCTTTACTTTTTCCATACCCCCCGGTTTAAACGGGTTATTTTTTTAAACTTTTGGAAATTATGGCCTAACAAAAGAAAGTTTAAAACAGGAATTTGATACCTTTTTTTCCTTTTTTGCTTTTAGTGTTTGCAAATTTGCAAATTCCTAGCTTCGTATCAAAGAATGAAAACTAGTTGTTAAGTGTTGGGTTGTGTAGTATGGAAGTAGTAGCAGTTTTTTAAAGATAATAATAGTGGTGTTGTGGTGATGGTAAAATAATAAAGATTAGAGACAAAAAGAAATAGTTCTAGTTTTTTTTATACCATGGTTTTACATTTTCTTTGTGCAAATGATTATCAGAATTATCTTTAAACGAAGATCTTTCTAACTACATTTCGCACGGTTTAAATTTTCTTTTTCGTTACTTGACCCTACTAATTAGTTCACCCACAGGGAGAACCCTAGCACGATCCTGCGACACACCCGACCTTACGTGAATCCCCAAAAGAATGCGGGGCCTGCGTATTTTTACCCTGACTCCGATTAAGAGATAAATAAAAAACATCACCTGGAGAATCCCCAGCAAGGGGCCGCTGACACAAAGCTCCTTATATGACCCTTCATTAAGGGGACGGGTTTTTTTGACACGTCCCGGTCGATTGTAAATACCTTTAGCGAGTTAAAATAGGGAAAGGTCATTTTGCTGAGGACCGGGAAAATTTAACGCTTTTGTTTTTTTGTATAAAGAATATTTACTAAATTTTCTTTTATAGTTTTCTATTTAGTTTTTCATCCGTTTTTTAATAACCTTTTTAGGCGAGAACTAGTCAGTAATTTTTTTGGAACAAAATAAAAAAATAAAAAACGAAATGTCCGCCATACCCTTTTTATACGCGCTTCTACGGTTTTTGAAAACAGCGCGTACCCTAAATACTCCAAAAAAAATACCCACCCCCGTACCTAAAATAGAACTACTCATCCTCTTTACACTCAAAAAGGGGCAAGTTTGGGGCCCAGTTCTTGACGTTAAAGGGGCTTTTAAATACTTGCAAAAAATGGCTTTCAATTTTTTCGATCGAAATTTAGCGTACTTTTTGTGCAGGAAATATTGATATTCAAAATTTTCAATACCACATAAAAAAACAGAAACGGAATTTAGACCCATCTTAAGGGTTTTTATTTTTAGCACTTTTCCCTTTCTATGGCGTTTTCTAAAAATAGAATTTAAAAAAACACACTTCTTATAAATAAAATAGGGTTGTTTTTAAAAAATCAAAAAAAAAAAATCTGCAGTTATTTCAAAGCTTAACCTCATAAATTTCTCCTGGTATGTCACCAAAAAACTATTCTGCTATTCAGTGATGCGAAAAAAAAAATATAAAGTTAAGGGTAAAGCGGCTTTGTACAAAAAAAATACAATGAAAAGTTTGTTTGCTTTTAAAATTTGAATTTTCACATTTAACAACGTTGGCAGGGAGTTTACTGATTATGCTTTGCCTGGCTTTAAAAATTAATTTAAAAAAGCATCGGGGAAAATTTTCAAAATTGCTATTGCATATTTCTGGGGAAAAAAAGCATCAATTTAAACCAGCCATCCTTCTACAAATCAGTCTCTAAACAGGGTGAATTTAGGGCAGTGTTTGTCAGTATTTCGACTTTCAAATTTTCAGAAATGACGCGAGGCGGTATTCCCATTTAAAGTTTACTGGCATGATTTCTCGTATTGTCGTTTCTACTTTTTGTGCACGATATATTTTGAATAGCATAGAAACTCCGAATTTTTTTTAATGCGTGATACTTTTAAATTTACATGCAGGGTCCAGGTGTCACATTTTCAACTAACAAAACAAATTGTGGATCATGAATTGTTAAATTCATTTTTAACAAAAATGTATACTTTAAAAAATGATTTTTGGGCTACTGAAAAAAAAAATGAAAAAAAAAAAAAGTTTCCTTGGAACACATGTGTCAAAGGGGAAAAAGCGTGACGGGGCAGACAGACGTCAGAGAAGTGAATTCATACAATGTTATTAACCTTTTTAAATAGTTTTATGTATCTATTATGGTTTGACGCTAGATGTAATCAACAAGTTTTTAGCCACCAAAATTTCCTTCCATGATTTCTAAAAAAAAGTTGAAATAAAACCGTTTTTCAGCAAATTTTCATATGGAAGGGTAACCCTTAAGTTTCGAAAAGGGCAAACTGTAGGGGTTGAACATTTCTCGCCAAGTCAAAACTATCTTTTTGCTTTTTTTTTCTTTTAAATCAGGTAGACAGGGAAAAGAAGCAAAAATTCAAGACTTTAATAGGGCAAATTTTAAATTTTGGGTGATATCGTGTTTTTTAAACGGGGCAAAAAACAAGCTGTAATTTAAAACCCGCACGCCCTGCTAGACTGACTAAAAATGGCGATAAAATGGCGTATAAATGGCGAATCATGATATCACGTTTTTTAGTTAATACACCTGATCCGCCCCTATTTGCTGAAACTTTAAAAGAAAACCAACACGTCAAACAAAAAAACGCAATAAATGGCGGTTTTTTTGCAAAAACTTTTATTTCCATTGGACCCGTCCATCGAGGATCATGAGCAAAACAAACTAACGGGGTAACATATCCGCAGGAAGCGAATCTGAAACTGTCAAGTTGAAATGATACTATAGATGTTTCCTTCCCATGGGAAAGAACAAAAAAATTATGCAAAAATTTCTTTCTTTGAAAATACATTAAGCAAAGGGTGTGTTTATTAGTAACATTTCGTATTAAGTGTGACAGGACATTTATTAATATATCGATATCTGGAATATAAACATATATGAACTACGTATACCGTATACATATCTTGATTGTGTATTTATTTCGAAAATATCTTCTGCATTAATGAGTTGGAAACTGTCTAGCAAACATTGCACTCAAGTTACTTTCTTGTTAAGAATAAATTGTGCATGTATTAAATGCTAGAGATACGCAGAAAGTTTAATAAACCGACTGCTGGGGGAAAATAGATTACTAAGCAGTCAGACCTTTTAAATTTTTTTAGAACATCTGACGGAAATAAGTTCATTTTATTTTTACATATACTTATTGTTGATATAAATATGACAAAACAGCAATACGAAATAAAGCTTATCAAAGACAAACATAAACACACACAGAATGCATGTCGAGACTGAAAGTATTAGGTAACTGTGGCTTTACACAATTTTCATCTTTCAGTTAATACGTATCATAAATTTGGAAACTGAATTTGATGTAGACTACTGAGTCATTTACCTTTTCTGTCTTATCAAAAAAATCACAAGAGTCTAAAACATATGACAATTCCGACAAAATGTTCGTCGTCCACATGACACTATTTCTTTTTTTTTTTTAATTTCCTTATTTAAATTGCCTTTCTATGAATATTGACTGCCCTTTGACATATAAGTTATATAAAAAAAAATGTATCTTTCTTGGAGCATTGACCCTCTTTAACTTTACAAAATAACTTAAACAAGAGGACCAAGATGACCCTGTGTCGCTCACCTGAGTAAGATTGCTGTGTTAGGCATGATGACAAACAATGTGGCATCTAAAGTGTTTTTTCTAACATTTAACTAAGTGACCTAATTTTTTATCCTACCTGAATTTGCACTCAACTGGGAATTCATGCAGTCATTATTTTTAACAAGTTTAATGAAGACTGGGACAAAAATGTAGGCCTGTAGAGTGTTCATAAGATTTTTCTAAACTTTGCCCTGGTGATCTACTTTTTGACCCCATGTGGCCCAGTTTTGAATTTATCTGAGATTTAATGTAAACAAACATTCAAAGTCTAATTAAGGTTAACCTCAAACTGTGGCCTCTAGAGTGTTCACAAGGTTTTAACTCACCTGAGCACCTGTGCATGTCTACATGATATCTCGGATGAGTTCGAAAATGGGTCAGGTGAAGTTAAAAACTAGGTCACCAGGTCAAATCTTTGAAAATCCTTGTGAACACTCTAGAGGCCACAGTTTCAGCCCAATCTTTGTACTGGGTATATCTTTATTTGTGGTGTAAGTGTACTGGGGGATAGTCGTACGAAAATTTAGTCCTGGAAGTCGTTGAAGTTTTAAACGGGTGTCATCAAATGTATTGTTTATGAAATTATTGCTTAATAACAAAGGTCGTTTTACATTCCAATAAATTGACTCTTTATAATATGACGTAGATCTTTCTTACTGTTTACTAAGTGTTTATTTCAAAATTTGCAGGTGTTAATCGCCGTGAGATGGAATAGTTTGCCGTTAATTCATCCCAAAATGATACTTTCTGTTTCCTCGATATCATCGAATTCAGCACATTTAGTTTTGAAAAATTAAATATTGCTTTATTCGGCACTAGGATGTGTGCACATGGTTGCAATGTTCACTACTGTTCATGATAACAATTATTCAAAATGAGTCTGCAATTTTCATTATTTTTTTCTGATCCCATTAACGATTTCAGTAATTTAAAAAAAAAATACATTTCATATACGTGAAGTACAAATAAAACTAAGCACAGTGCCCCAAGACAAGGACTAATTTTAAATAACAATTCAGCACACTATAGAGGAACACCCTAGCAACGAAATAGAAGTAAAACTAAGAATTCAAAATGTAATAAAAACAATCAGTTACAAGATTAATGCGGAAATCGTCGTGAACAAGAAAAAAATGACAAAACTTCTTGTTCAGCAATATGTTCTCATTAGAACATACTGCTGAACAAGAAATTTGTCCTTTTGACACTAATGCCTTGCCGGGATATGGTCAAACCAAATTTGTGCTTGTATTTTTAAAAGTTTATATAATGATGTACATTTGTACGAAGTTTCATGATGATGTGAATTTACCGAAAAGCGGTAAAGAATTTAAAGAAAAGAAGCTTAAACACAGAGGTAAACACTTGGCAGAATAATAAAGTTTTCAAGGTCACAGCCATACACTTAAATAGTACCAGTCCATAATATGATGTACATGTATGTCAAGTTTCAGGAAGATGTAAAGTCATCTTCATGACTTTTAAAGTTTAGAAAGGTTTAAACACAAATACAGAACAGTCAATTTTACCATGTTTAACCATGAAAAATGTCACAGCCATTAAGGTGCATGAATATTAAATAGATCATACCATGATGTACATGTGTACTTAGTTTCATCAAGATGTCATTTTCATAGAAAAAAGGTTTAAACGCAAAGGAAATCCTAAGACAAAACTCCAAATTTTACAATGTTCATCCAACCGTGAAATTAGTCACAGCCATAAATTTGAATAAATATTAAATGGATTATATCATGACGGACATGTGTACCTAGTTTCATAAAGATGTGAAGTCATCTTCATAGAAAAAAGCTTAACCGCAAAGGTGAACCATTAGGTGTGACGGACGGACGCACACACCGAATTTTTTTATGCCCCCTACGGAGATGGAATCTAATTTAATAAGAGGGTTTTGGTGGCCCTAGATCGCTCACTAGAGTACATAAACTCATTTAATTATATTACTACTTCCAGCAGCAACCATATTGATGTTCAGATGCAAACAATTCTTAAGTTAGTCAAATCATTTGGAGACCATGTTTTTCATAGGATCAACTTTATTTTAGGAATCATGAAATCTTGACCATTGGTTTAAGAGGAGAAGATGAAGTTTTTTTTACATACATATTTGCCTTTGTCCGTCCGCACGCACGTACGTCCGTCCCGAAACTTTGTGACACGCATAACTCCGAAAGTATTTGTTCTACAGACTTAATACATCATGGATATATTATTCAGAACATGAACTTGTGCACCGGGGTATTTTCATCGAACCTTCTTTAAAGTTGACAGAGTTATGGGCCTTTGTTTTTGAAAAATATGGAATTTTAATTGTATGCTTGTGACGCATGTAACTTTGAAAGTATTTGTACTTCAGAGTCTTTATGAATATATTTTTCAGGACATGAACTTGTGCACCTGGGTGTATTTATACACCCCCCCCCCCCCCCCAAAAAAAAAAGTGAGGCACATAGATTTGCCTTTGTCCGTCCATCCCAGAACTGTCACACAGGTAACTTTGAAGATATTTGTATAATATATTAGTCAGGACATGACTTGTTTCAGAGATGTCATTTAAAGCAAAAATTGTTGACGACGACGGATGATGGATGCAGGGTGATTACAATAGCTCATGTACTCTGGTGAGCTTAAAAGAAACCTACTGTTTAGACATTTGAGAAAGAGGGGGGGGGGGGGGGGGGGGAATCCGACAGGGATATGTTGACCAACTAAGAAAATTACCATTTCTTGCCAAGATATTCCAGGCAGGGTCCTTCGGTTTCATATAGGGATCCAATGTTTTTTTTCAGGGGGGGGGGGGGGGGGGGGGGGGGGGGGGGGTTATTCTTCTCTACTCACGGTGCATAACCATATCGGCAGGCTTTCTGCAGAAATCGCTATATCGGCAGGCTCTCTGCGTTCGCACCGGTCATTCCCTGCCATAAACACTAGCAAACGCTGGACGGAAGGGAAAGTAAAAGACCAGTGGTCACTTATCAAAGGTGAGTTGCTCAATATTAAGTATTGCACGGAATATTAGAGTATCTTAGCTATGTATATGCGTGTAAACTTTTCAATAATCAGCGACTGCGACCTGAAACTCGGCCAAACAGTTAAGTTATGCACCAACATGGAACACAAACCCGGCACTTTCTACAGGCTTCAGCGGGTTATTGCTTCATGTCTATAATATGACCATCGAGTGTATTCTTTTCAGTATATTCCTCAAGAAGATACCGATAACATGGCCGATTTTAATGTAAATTTCTTGAAACCCCCCCTACTTTCTGTTTTGTCGTTGCACGGGAGGTCTCTCTGCACATCACTTTTTGAAGCACAGACAGACTCTGCATTTACCGCAGGCAGGCTCTCTGCAAGCTATGGTTTATCTTATTGTTTACGGAAAATGAATGATTTCATGGGTCCTTACCCTTACTTTGTGTTTTTAATTTAAAAAAAAAGTATATATGTGTTACTTACTTTTTTTTTTTTACTATTTAGTTGATAAGAATATAAAAGATAAATTTACTCTAGGGTACTGTTTATTACAATAATTCTCATAATTTTAAATTGAATCGTCATACTTACATGTTCCTTAAAAGAGAGAGAGAGGGAGACAAAATAAAAAAATCAAACATGAAATATATATTGTATTAATGAGTCTTTTAATTTTAACTTTGTGCTAACTTTATCAGTTTACACATTAACGTGCTCGACAAAGCGAAAGATAATACTTAAACGAATAAATGCGTCCATCGATTTAAAGTAATAAATGATTATTAACACTATTATTACTTTGTCAAAAACAAAGCCACTAGGGACGTGACCAACATACAATATAATGATTAATATATAATAGGCATTTTATATAATCATTTTATTATTCTTAAACATCGCACTGAAGAAAGTAAATTTATATTATAAGCGTATTTCGAAAAATTGTGACTGTTGCGTAGAACAGATACGTCACTGTTAATTCATTAAATCTACAAACACACACGGAATAACTTGTGTAATTTCAAAGTCTAAGAGTATTTATGCAGCATTGTTATATTGTTGTTTATATGCTTGACGGATTTCGGATTTTACAAGGCCTATGTCACATTTTTTTTATTTATTTTTTTCAAGAAAATAAATATTATTTATCTATTTTAAATATTGACTTTAATATCACTTTTAGTTGCCGAAGCAACGCGATAGGCTTAGTTTTAGTGTTGCTTTTTTTCAGTATGAATGAACAATATAAATGCGAGAAGAAATACATCATATTTCAAGGCAATTTGCAGTCAAAGACTTTTAATACTAATCGAATGTGTAATAAGTTGTTGACATATTTTTCTCCACAAACTGACAACGGTGTGTATTGGAACAAATTAAGGCAGTTTTTTTTTATTATTATTATTGTTCAAAATATTCGGAGAATATAGGCGGCATCCCCCGCCCCCCATAGCAGAAAAATCACCCTTTTTAAGCTCATCCCCCCAACCCCTTTGGGCCCGGACTCCTTTCCCCCCAACTGTGACAAAAAACACTGGAAGGGCAAGAAGGATGAAACTGTTATTTCACAATAAACACAAAGTACGCTAGCAGTATGCTTTAAAAAAAAACAATCGCTGGCAAAATACAGAGAGCCTGCCTGTGGTAAATGCAGAGAGTCTGCCTGTGCTTCAAAAATGGATGTGCAGAGAGACCTCCCGTGCAACGGCAAAACCGAAAGTAGGTTTTTTTTTAAAGAAATTTACATTAAAATCGGCCATGTTATCTTTTAGACATAATTATGTCCCAGTAAGTTTACCATAATTTTCCATATATTTAACTTTCTATTGCATGAATCGTTTTAACAATAACGGATCTCCTCTCGACTTCAGACATAGCTTTACTTGATACATTAAAGCTATACCCGTACATTTTTTCTTATTCATATCTATACTCAGTACACTATCGCTAGACATATAAACAGAAATTACATGCAAGTGTCATCAAATATCTCAATAAAAAATAAGGATATTCACCGATTCAAATTTCCCATAGTCGATTTTCAAGAGAAATCATCAAGTTATCGTTCAAAACACTGGACCTCGTCTGTGAGCAATCTTGCTGCACCTCCATTTATTCTATTTCTATTTCAAAAATAACATCGAATGTAATGAAGATGTCAGCACATCTAGACATGTCAATAGATGACGATCTGGTACTCGTCTTGTTGATATCAATATGTAAATACTCATTTGGCTAGCTATATCTGATGTACGTTGATCCACCGTTATATACAACAAGACTTCACCAGCCACCTACCCTTCACACACGAGAAAAAGTGATGCAAATATATTTACGTATGCTGAAAATTGATGGTAATCAAAGATAAAAAATATAAGATAAAATATAAAAAATATAAAATAAAGATGGCCGAGTGCAAGCGGATGCATTCCCCCATTGGAACCTCGCTATGCAAGACGACCGTGTACAGGTACGCTCCATCAGTCATCCCAATGCCACAATAGGCCAGGCTCGTGACTCCGTGCCACATCCGTTAATCGCGTGAGCCCGCGGGAATCCACTGAAACACCTAGTACACATAACCCCTCTCCGCAAAGCTGTACAAGGCGCAAATCCAAGTCTCCAGTTCGTCGTGGTAGGCTGACGAGTCGCAAATCCAAAAATGCACGAACTGCCGCAAGGTGTGAAAGTGATGTACCAATTAGACGTCCGTAGGTTGACATTTCTCGTCCCGTTAACCGACCTTCTCCGCATTGCTCACCGACGCACAATGGATAGGACTCTGGGGGGCCTGATGACTCTCGTGCATCTGTAAATAGAAAAAAGAACATTAATATATGTGGTTTAAATGTAAGGGGCTTAAAAAATAAACTAAACTATAAAGAATTCCTTGACTTCATAAATAAATTCGATATTTTTTGTGTTTCAGAAACGCACTTAGTTGAGCATGACATTGTGGACATTCCGGGATACCATTTCTTTTTTAAACACAGAGAGCAGTGTTACAGGAGAAAGTCGGGAGGAGTTGGTATTTATGTCAGCAATGATTTATATCCTCTTAAAGAAGAATTAACTTGCAAAAGCTCAAAATATAAATTGATGTACCTTGTTGGTGATACAAACGGCAGAACTGGGAGACTCAAAGATTATATTTTAGTGAATTCATTTTCCGATACGCCAAATGCCGTGACAGATGGGTATTTTACAAAACATAGGATTTTGGAAAATTTATCTATTCCTTTAAATAGAAGTTCATAAGACATTAAAACTAATTCTAACGGATTAAGGCTTATAGATATATGCAGGAATATCAAATGGTAGAATATTCAAAGATAGAGATCAAGGTGCATATACAATGTACATTTCGAGAAACTTCTGTGATAGATTATGCTTTAGCAACAGCTGAGAGCTTCGAATATATAAGGAATTTCGAAATAATCCCAACCGATGACCTTTTATCTGATTGACATAATGCAGTATCTTTTTGCGTAGAAATTATGACAAAACATGACACATCCTCTATAAAGTTCAACCATACTCAAAATTATAATATGAAGCACTGGAATAATTCATGTAAATCAAAATTTGTAGAAAAAATAGATTTAAATATAATTAACGACTTAAACATGGAGCTTATTCAAAATCCAACTGAAACGGGAATTGAGTATGTAACTAACGTTATTTCCGAAATATTTATATATACTTCAAAATCTGCGTGCATCAAAAATAAAAGTACTTACCAAACGAACATTGGTGATAAGCCTTGGTTTGGGCCAGAATGTAGAAAAGCCAGATCATCCTACAATAAGGCAAGAATTAAGTATAAGAAAATACCCTCACTAGAAAATAAACAAGAAATGTTTGTGAAACATATATGCCCCCCTCATATGCCATAATATGTATATAGCTATATTACATGCAAGGAGTTTGCCTTCATAATGTTGGGTTGTCACAAAAAATTCTCAAACTTCAAAATTTGAGTGAAAATATAATGTGCTAAAATGTGGAACTAAACATTTACTGAAATAAATGGGCTGGAGAAATATTTACACAAGTCCACAAAGGTTTAAGTGAAAGAACATTGTCAGTTATAAACAAACAAAACATTAAGACTTAGTGCTCTAGGTTTATTATTAAAATTAACAAATCAGCCTTAATAGCCATAAGCACAAACATCCACAATAATGAAAGAAAATGATACATCATCCTTCAAATATCTCAAACTTTAAAACATTACAACATAAATTATGTTATCTTGATTTAAGTAATAAAAAGTCTTTTGCATAATTTCCATATAGTGGCCAAGTCATCAAACATATATACAAATGCAACCTAGGGGTCATCTACTAATCATAAGCAACAACCACATGAAGTTTGAGACTTAAAGGTCAAATAGAACTTCAAGTTATCACTCGGACAAGGTCTGGTATTATACATACACAACATGTGACCTTGACCTTTTAGGTAATGACACCAAAATCAATAGGGGCCATCTACTAATCATGAGCAACAACCACATGAAGTTTGAGACTTAAAGGTCAAATAGAACTTAAGTTATCACTCGGACAAGGTCTGGTCTACCGACAGACCGACGGACCGACCTACGGACCGACCGACCGACATGACCAAAGCAATATACCCCCTCTTCTTCGAAGGGGGGCATTAAAAAGAACTAAAACGCGTAAGTACTATAAACAGAAAATGAACTTTTATATCAATAAAGAAAAAGTAGAAACGGAAAGCAAATTAAGAAAACTTAATACAAATAATCCAAAACAGTACTGGAGACTCTTAAAGAAACTGAAGCCAAAAAACACAAATGTAGATCAACCTTCCCTTGATGAATTCTACGAACACTTCAGTGATTTAAACAAAAACGATATTGATGATGATTAATATGATAATATTTGTAATAATGACTCAAACCAGTTTCTTGACAGCCTAATCTCTGAAGAAGAAATTAAAAAGTGCATCAGCAATCTAAAAAACGGCAAATCCCCAAGCCCGTTTGATGATATCCTAAATGAGCATATAAAATCCACGCAAGATAAATTTATTTCACTTTACTGTTCACTTTTTAACGCAGTACTGAACACAGGTTATATACCTTAAGCCTGGCTTCAAGGTGCTATTATACCAATTTATAAAAATAAAGGAGATAAAAATGAAGTAAAAAATTACAGACCAATAAGTTGCTTAGGAAAATTATTCACATCAATACTAAATAAAAGATTAACTGCTTACTTAGAAATGAATAATTTATTACATGAAAACCAAGCCGGATTAAGGAAAAACTATTCTTGCTCTGACCATATATTCACCCTGTATACGTTAATAGAAACTTTAAAGAAACAAAAGAAAAAACTATTCTGCGCTTTTATTGATTTCTCTCAAGCCTTTGACACAATTTGGCGTGCTGGTCTATGGCATAAAATTTTACAGCATAATATTAGTGGTAAATTCTTTAATGTTCTTAATAACATGTACTCAAACATCAAATCGTTTATCTCTTTAAATGGAAAACATTCCCAATTTTTTTACAAGTGAAATAGGAGTCAGGCAAGGCGAAAATTTATCACCGGTTCTTTTCTCACTTTTTTTAAATGATGTCCAGTCGTATCTGCAATGTAGTGGCTCCATCGGAGTAGATGTAGGTGATAGTGTGCACATATGGCTTAAACTTCTGATCCTCCTCTACGCCGATGATACCATTATTGTTTCTGACTCCGCCGAAGATCTCCAATTAAGTTTGAACTATTTCCATGCCTACTGTCTCGAGTGGCACCTGAAAGTTAACATTAATAAAACTAGATGTGGGTGTTCCTCGGAACACTTGTGTCGCCTGCATTTAAGCATGTTTGATGAAAGAATTGACTAGAAAATCGATCTTTTGACAAATTATTGATAAAGCATAATCTATTTTGTGAGGTACAAAATAACACCAAATTATAAAAATCTTGACAACAAATACAAGAAAATGAAGATTATGGTTCTTGTGCATTGTACTTCTACACATCATAGTGTATAATTTGGTATATTGGCAAGTTTGTAGTAATCCAAACTGTAATATTTAGTACCAGACCAGACCAGGCAAGAGTCCACCAGATAGGCAAGTGTGAAAAATAACAAAGAGGAATAACTCTGAAAATGTTAAAGTCAGAGTTATAAATCTTGTGCACTGCACTCTGCCTCATTGAGTTTGATCGACCTACAAAATTTCAAGTTGATACCTCAAAATATTTTCAAGTTATATTTTCAAGTTGATACCTCAAAATATTTTCAAGTTATATTTTCAAGTTATGCACTAAACAAAAATTATGTTTGAAAATCAACGAAGGGAAAAAACTTAGAAAATATATAAGTAACGGTTATTATTCTTCTGCACTGCACTCCAACTCCATGAGATCTCTCCAATTATGAAGTTTAGCAATACCTCACATACCTTTTATGTTACGCTTCAAACAAAAATAGTCAAAGTCTGAGGATCAACAAAGCACATACCTTTCACGTTACGCTCCGAACAAAAATAGGCTAAGTCTGAGAATCAACAAAAGGCAATAACTCAGTAAAAAAGAAAGTCAGTGTTCTCATTCATTAGCATTGCACTTCACATCAATGTGATTTATCTACCTAAAAAGTTTCAAGTCAGTACCTCAAATACTATTCAAAATATGCCCCGGAAAAAATTAAGTCTGAAAATTTACAAAGGGCAATAACTCAGAAAATATTTGAAAGTGTTATCATTCTTGTGCACTGCACTCCACCTCAATGTGATCTATCCATGTTTTAAGTTTCAAGGTGATACCTCAAATACTTTTCGAGTTATGCTCCGGACAAGAAAGTGTGACGCCGACGACGACGACGCCGACGACGACGACGACGACGGACAAAGTGATCCCTATGTGTCTGCCATGCTATGCAGGCGACACAACAAAAGTCATTATTTCTGGCGCTAGAAAAAATAAAAAATTTAAGTTTTACTTTGATGGTACCCAAATTGAAACAGTTGACCGCTATCATTACCTTGGAGTTACTTTCTGTAATAATGGATCGTTTCTACACATGCGTAAACTCGTTGCCGAGAAAGCAAATAAGGCTCTCTACTTATTATATGCGATAATTAACAATGTGGACTTACCTATAGATTTAGTGCTTAAACTTTTTGATCACACTATTGTACCAATCTTAACATATGGGTCGGAAATACCTAGAAATAATTAAAAAAGTTCATAAAATTTTTCTAGGACGTATCACTAAAGCCAGAAACTCAACGCCATTAAACTTTATATATGGTGAACTAGGTCGCTATCCATTGTCTATAATAATACAAAGTCGCATGATTAACTTTTGGTCGAGACTGATCTCTAGTAAACAATCTAAGATATCACATATTATTTATAACTTCATGTATCTAAATAATAACAAATATAATTTCAAATGGCTTCTCAAGATAAAAGATATCCTGTGTCAAGTAGGACGCCTATAGATTTATCAATCCAACATCGACTAGAAAAATATTCATCTTTTTGTCAAAAACATACTAATTAACCAGTTTAAACAAACTTGGCATTCAGAACTTTCAACGTCAAATAAAGGTACCGTATATTTAAGCATGAAAGATGAACACTGCTTGGAAAATTATTTCAAAAAGAAGTTAACTAAAAATCAAATCATTAACATTTTTAAATTTCGGACTGCAAACCACTTACTTCCTATTGAAACTGGTCGGTATGACAATACTCTGCTCGAGGAAAGACTATGTCCCCTTTGCGTAAATAACGCCATAGGATCTGAAATGCATTATTTTTTCCATTGTTCTTATTTTCAAGCTGATAGAGAACTCTTAGGTATCTGCGATAACGGTAAAGACATGAAATACTATCTATCTAATGCACCATTACCTGTATTAAAGAATTCTTGTAAACTTATATACAAAATTTCTAAACAATTTTCTAATGTACGTCGCTGAAAAATCCTCCCGGTTTGTTTCTCCTGTAAACCTCTCATGATTGTTTTTTTAAACTGTGTGTATTTTGATTATAAATTTTGTTTGTTTGTTTCGCTATACATGTTTTTTGTTTCGCTATACACGCTCTTACAATTATTGTGAAATATTTCTTCAATATACTAGGTAGATAATGCGAAATAACTAATTATAAAGGGCAATTATTTGTTTACTTATAGCGTGATGGTGGTATCCCTTCCATTTTATCTTGTCATCCAGTCTGTTTTGATAACAGTTTAAAACACGAGTTTCAGCGAAATCATGCTTTGTACCTACTTACACTCGAAACTAACAGCACTTGATCTATTTTTAGTAACGGGTTGAACCCTTGTTAATTTCAGTACGCAGCATAAAACCTCTTTCTTTCCTTCTTTCTTTCTCTCTCATATATATTCTTGTCTCGTTCCGCTTTTGTACTGTGAAAAGGAAACTTTAATCTTTATTTTTAATATTATATACTGTACATGTATAAATGCGTATGTGTATGTACATTATTGTGTACTTGAATGAAAATAGTAGAATAGAAATAGTGCTGCAAATACGTGAATCTACATTAAACTGCACTACCTAAACTTATATTTGAAACCACAATATTACTACTGTACCTTGGAATTTCATTGTTCTCTCTCTGACCCCCCTCTCAAACTCCATCTTCTCTTACTCTTTTCTTCACTTATTTTCTGATAATCCCATCTTTAAAAACCAAGCTAGATTGCAATGATATGTATTGAATGTTTTGTTTCTTACCGGAACGATTATATTTACTATTTTGTTCCTTTGTACAAAACCTCTTGTTGTATCAATATGATACCTGAGTGGAATAAATGATATGTTCTGTTCTGTTCTGTTCTGTAAGACAAAAAAGTACCCCCACCAATGCTTTCGTTTAAAATTTAAAAAAAAATTGCATAAAGTGTACCGTAATATATTGGTATGGAGAAATATTGTGCCTAAAGTGACCAAATACCAATATGGGTGGAGCTTGTTGCGGCGGTGAATGATAACCTCATGTCATGTTTTGCTAGCTAAAAATATAAATGTAACCAATAACATTGACTCTAAACCGTACTTAAAGCATCACGCGTGCCGTCGGTCACACATGAGTAGGTTCCATAATGCGACGTTAAAGACAAAGCTGTGTGGACAAACTGCAAGCATGTTATCGGCGTACGTGACAAACTGCAAACATGTTATCGTTTTTATTTTATGGATTTATCGCAACGCTCCGCTTCGCGTCGCTTGCGATAAATTCCATAAATTTGAATGCTACAGTTTAATCGTCCAATGAATGTCTTTATTTCGTTTAAAAAATTGGAAAATATATTGCATAAAATGAACCGTGAGGTCTTGATATAGAACGTGTATGGTGTGTAATAGAACGTAGGTAATGGGCGGCGATTGATGTGGAGGCAATGTTTTGCTAGCTCAAATATATAGAGTACCAAGCGACAGACTCTGAATCGTACTTAAAACACCCCTTAAGCCGTCAATCAAACGGCAGGTGTGTCCATAATGCGAGATCAAAGACAAAGCTGTATGGACTTCATGTATGGACCAACTGTAAATATGTTAACGTTTATATTTTAAATTTCATGGATTTTTCGTAGCGCTCCGCTTCGCGATAAATTCCAAAAAATTTAATATATAAACTATTACTGATACTTATCTCCGGTTATCGTTTATTTACACATTTTAATGCAGCTGGACGTCCATAATGCAATTATATTGACATAAACATTCGAAAAAAAAAATTGGAACTTTATCTCCGCGTAGTAAAAAGGAGGAGAGTTGTGTCTAAAATATAGCCCCGGAATATTGTCCGATGCAGAAATGTATGCTACCATTGATCAGTGTTACAAGTAACCCTGCTCAAAAAGAATAATTTTCATTATGGCGACGAAACTTGAATAAATCAAAACGATTTTACGCATATAACAAATGTATGAATTTTCAATAAATTATATTAATTTATGTTTGCCTTTTATATTAGATAAATATTCAAAATTAGAAGAAACCTGACGATATCTTACAGTTATAATAATAGTTATGGCATTACGATAAGTGCGATAAAAAGTGAATGAAAATGTTTCTGTACAATTTGCCTCGCCTCGATTTTTAGCTCACCTGAGCACAAGGTGCTCAAGGTGAGCTTTTGTGATCGCCCTTCGTCCGTCGTGCGACATGCGTCGTCAACAATTTGGCTTTTTTACACTCTAGAGGCCATATTTTTAGGCCAATCTTCATGAAACTTGGTAAGAATGTTTGTCTCTATAAAATCTTGGACAAGTTCGAATTTGGGTCTTGTGGGGTCAAAAAGTAGGTCACGAGTTCAAATCTTAAAAAAAAACCTTGTTAACATTCTAGAGGCCACATTTTTTGGCCCAATCTTCATGAAACTTGGTAAGAATGTTTGTCTCTATAAAATCTTGGACAAGTTCGAAATTGGGTCATTTGGGGTCGAAAAGTAGGTCATGAGGTCAAATATAATAAAAACCTTGTTAACGCACGAGAGGTCACATTTTTCGCCCAATCTTCATGTAACTTGGTCAGAATGTTTGTTTCCATAAAATCTTTGACAACTTCGATTTCGGGTCATGTGGGGTCAAAAAGTAGGTCACGAGGTAAAATCTTGTTAACACTCTAGAGGCCACAATTTGGCCAAATCTTCATGAAACTTTGTCAGAATGTTTGTTTCGATGAAATCTTGGACAAGTTTGAATTTGGGACATGTGGGGTCAAAAAGTAGGTCACGAGGTCAAATCTTAGAAAAACATTGTTAACACTCTAGAGGCCAAATTTTTGCCCAATCTTCATGAAACTTGGTCAGAATGTTTGTTTTCATAAAATCCTGAACAAGATCGAATTTGGGACATGTGGGGTCAAAAGGTAGGTCATGAGGTCAAATCTTAGAAAAACCTTGTTAACACTCTGGAGGCCACATTTTTGGCCATATCTTCAAGAAACTTGGTCGGAATGTTGTTTCCATTAATTTGGAAGTTCGAAGTTGGGTCATGTGGGGTCAAAAAATAGGTCCATATGAAAAACCCAACATATGTTGCTCATTTATAATCAGTTGTGCGATTCAGGGCCATCATGGCCCTCTTGTTCATATTTTGGGCTAGTGCGGCAGATTTATAGCTTCTTTTTCACGTCGTATTGGTGGGTTTGCAGTAGTATCTGTGTAAATGAATTTTAAGTTTCTTTTTAATTTCTGAAGAGAAAACAGTTTAGCTTATTTTTTTATATTTATTTTTTTCACCCATTTCAGAGCTATGTCGAACAATAAGATTCAAATAAAGACCCATTATCTTTTATTATGCTCTAAATCATTAGACATGGCCTTTGTTTTATGTCTATATTTACCACTATTAACATCGGTTTACCTATTTTACCTGATTCAACTAATCTCTTATTCATCTGTGTAAAGGCCTGTTTACGCAGTATTGGAAAAATAACCTGAAAACAGCCCAATTTTCATCGTAAAATGGGAAAGCAAAGGAGGAAACTGTATTTTCCACACGGTTCTCGTTTATTTAAATTGCAATTCACGCCGTTTCATATTCCTATTATCTGAAATGGAATTGCAATCTTTAATCGTCCTTTCTCAAAAGAATCGATTTGAACACAAACATTGTGCTTTCAGAACGATATTTAGAAATAAATAGTTACGGCCAAAATACCCCAATATAATATTCCCTCGTTGATGAATAAGGTATTTCCAAAATATTTCTTTGACTCTTTGTCACTTAAAATATCTAAAAAATGAAGACATTTTACGGAGATCTCGGGGAGATAATCCATATTTTCTCTATGGGGACTTAATTTTTTTTTTTTAATGTAAAGAAATGAAATTAATTATTTAGGTTGTTTTTGTGTCACTTGCTGTAAGCAGGTGATACATATGAGTCACTTTTCCGTTGTCTGTTTGTCTATCTGCCTGTCTGCCGTCACACTTTTCCGGCACGCTTCAGCAGGTGACACGCGTATTCCAGAGATTGTGAACATTCTTGTTTAAGCGTAGACCTATTCATACCACTTCTTATATTTTAATAATGATTACCTTTGGTGGTAAAAAAGCTATGGTCTTCATTTGAAATCCAGCGACGCAAGTTCAATTTATGCATCTCCATTATTTAAAAAGAAAATAAAGTCATGTAATAAAGACAATAATACATATGTGCATAATGACTGGTTTACTGTGGAGTGTTTTGAATAAAGGCGTGTATTTTTATAGTACATTAAATTTTTATAGACATGAACAAAATGATTTAAATAGAATTAATATGGTTAAAGCCAGATCTGATTGTAAAACGTGTATTCGCAAATGTAAATTTGAATATGATAAAAAGCAAACCATGAAACTTACTGAAACACGTTTTAAAAATGCAAAATTATACTGGAATATGTTAAAACAATGTGCTGGTGTTCAGAAATCAAATATTTCATTATCAGTTTTTGAGCAATACTTTAAAAGTGTAAATGATCCAAACAGTCGATTTTTCAATCCAGAGGATGACGTAGTATATTTTGTCGAGAGATACGAAAATAATGAGTTTAATGTTATGTTTCAAGAACTGTATTTGCCAATCTCCATAAATGATATAATTAAAGCAATTAAGCAACAATAAAAGTAGTGGTCCAGATTTTTATATAAATGAATTCTTTATTTATGGACAAGATATTCTTGCTCCTCATATGCTCCGGTTATTTAATAAGATATTTGATATTGGTTATTTTCCTGACAGTTGGTCCGAAGGTTATGTTGTACCGTTGCATAAGAAGGGAAGTTTAAACGACGAGAATAATTATAGGGGTATTACGCTTCTGAGTACACTAGGTAAACTGTTTACACGTGTATTGAATAATAGGTTGGTTGATTGGGCGGAGCAGTATAATGTTTATATAGAGGCACAAGCGGGGTTTCGTTTAAACATGAGTACTGTCGATAATATTTTTGTACTTCATGGGTTAATTACACATTTATTAAATCAGGGAAAGCAATTGTATTGCGCATTTATAGATTTTACCAAGGCATTTGACTACATTGTAAGGGATAACTTATGGGCTAAATTAATTCGACTTGGGATATGGGGGAAAATTTTAGATATTATTAAGTCAATGTATAGTTCTGTAAAATCAAGAGTTAAATATTTTAATCAATTAAGTAATCAATTTGATTGTGTACTCGGTGTCCGTCAAGGGGAGTGTTTATCAACATTTTTATTTGCCATGTTTTTGAATGATATTGAAAATGAATTTATTGAAAAGGGTTTTTCTGGAATTGATGTTAATACATTTAAGCTATTTTTAACACTGTACGCTGATGATATGGTATTATTTGCTAATAATAGAGATGAATTACAGGCCGGTTTAAATTTACTTTATGATTATTGCAAACGATGGAAGTTAATTATTAATACCAATAAAACAAAAATTATGGTTTTCAGGAAAGGTGGACGCTTATCAACGGATGACAATTTCTTTTATAATGGTCAAAGTATTGATGTAGTTAGTCATTTCAATTATTTAGGGTAAGTGTTTTCAACTGGTGGTTCTTTTTCCAATGCACAAAATACAATTGCTGGACAAGCACTTAAAGCTATTTTTAAAATGAATAAGTATTCATATAAATTTACAGATATCTCAGGAAGTCATAAACTTAATATATTTGATAAATTAATATCACCTATTTTTAATTACGCTAGTGAAGTGTGGGGCTTTGTGCAAGGAAATGCTATTGAAAGGGTACATTTACAGTTCTGTAAAAGAATATTAGGTGTTAAAAGAAATACGCAAAATGATTTTATTTATGGTGAATTAGGGAGAACTAATTATCAATGTATACGGTATATGAATATCATTAAATATTGGGTCAAATTATTACATATAGGAGATAATAAGTTTACTAGGAAAGTTTATTTGATGCTAAAAAATGATAGTGATTTATCTCCAGGTAAGAAAAGTTGGTGTACTTTATTAAAACAGTTACTTTGTCATCTTGGTTTTTATGATGCCTGACTTTTTCAAGAAATTGGAAACGTTGAATTATTTCTTTTAAATGTAAAACAAAGATTGAAGGATCAGTTTATCCAAGGTTGGAACGGTAGGATACATGATTCTAGTAGAGCTCATTTATATAAACACATTTCTTCGTTTAAATATCAACCTTATTTAGATTTATGTCATATCTCTAAATTTAGACAATGTTTAACTAGGTTAAGGGTACATGTATCATCACATAGATTACAAGTTGAAACTGGTAGATGGGCTAAGCCTAATTCAGTCCCATATACTGAAAGATTATGTAATATTTGCAATGTATTAGAAGATGAATACCATTTTGTTCTTGAATGTCAGCTGTATAATGATCTAAGAAACAAATATATTTTATCTTATTATAGTATAAGGCCTAATATGCATAAATTTGTAGAGCTACTGTCCTCTGAAGATCAAGCTATTATTAGGAAATTAGGTATATTTGTCTGTAAAGCATTTGAAGAGAGACAAAGTCAACTACTTTGGAGATTTATTAATGTTTTTTTTAAACGCTATATAATAAAATTATTTATATTTATCTGATATTATTTGCGAAGACGGGTTGTACCATTCTAAGTTTCGTTTCGTTAGGGTGACATTACCATTACCATTACTACATGTGTGACATTTCTGTTACTACGGGATTTGATTGAATTTATCTTTGTAGAATACTTATATCTCGTAATGTTTATCACAAATTAGTATTTTAAGGCAGTATTTGTTATCTATTCTGTTATTCATACGTTATCCTAAATTTTCGTTTTTAGGATAACTGGTGTATGAGGATGTAGATTTATCTGGAAATTGTATGTTTTTTCTAATTGCTACATGTGTAGACTTATCTGGAAATGTCAGAAGAACTGTATGTTTCTTCTAAGTGATGCATGTGTATAATTAATATTACATATATAAGGTATCAAATAGATTTATAAACATCTTTTTCACTTTCAAATGTCAAAAATATACGAAAAGGTTTTTATGGCTTGTACCTACCTACTTGTTTAATTTAAGAAAATGATGATGTCAGTGTTCATGAATTATACATAAACACTGTTAATATTTGAATGATGTTATAAGTTACATCATTTTCAACTGTGGATGTAATTACTTCTATGTATTTGTATGTACTTATGGTTTTATCCTGTCAAAATCACGATAATTGTACATCCACATGGGTCATTGACCTTCTGGAATAATTGAATAAAATCTCATCTAAAATCTATGATTGCGAATATCAAGCTGGCGGTAAATTTCGAGCTAACTTTGAGATGGAAATTCAAAAACTTAATAGAGGAGAATATCAGCTAGATTCCAATACCGGAACAAGCCGGACACCGTTATTCAGACTTTCAGTAATGCGAATATCGAATCGTCGGCGAATTACGAGCCAGCTATGAGGTCGAAATTTAAACAATTAATATGATCGAATACTTATAGCTATGTTTCAATATCGAGCAATTCTGACATTTGTATTCATCATATCGTCGCCTTATCATTATATTGTTCTAACTCCGTTTTCATAAGATATTTATATCATTGGAATCTTCTAAATGCCACCTACATCCCTGTTTAATCCATTCCCTTTCCCTTTTCTAGAAGAATTTTGGAAATGTTTTGTTCTTTCTCCACCTTTTTACATACCTGTAAAGATTACATTGTTGCATCTGCATCTGCCAATCGCTATCCTTGAAACTGGCAACGTGAGCAACAGATGTGATTCTTATATTGTTCTAATTGCAACATGAGGAAGTCTTATAGTGTTCTCCATTTAATCCATTCAAACTGAGTTTTGTTACCAAAACAAATATGGCGACAAAGGTATTCAAGAAAAATATATAGGATATTCCAAATATTTTCAAAACAAAATATAAGGATCATATTGATGATAAGCAAATGACGAAACTTAAATGAGATACAGATCGGGAAAATGCAAATAAAATAGTGATATGTTTTGATATGCAAAATGTTTAGCTTGTCCTCGACCTAACGTATGCAATTTCTTTTATAAATGTAAATTGAACGTTTTCAACCTGACAGACCACTGTTCGATGGACAAAACCTGCTTTAATGTAGTATGGAATGAAGTGATTTCTGGGAGGGGGCAAATGAAATTGCAAGTGCAGTCTGATTCTCAAGGGTTGTTGAAAACATCCCGTCGACACAAACAATAATATTGTGGTCAGATTCATGTGTTCCTCAAAACAAAAACTCTATCATGTGTTTCGAATTAAAAAAAGTGTCTAACTTCAAGTCCAACTTTAAAGTGCATTAAAGTAACTCCCGGACACTCTTTTATACAAAATGTTGATAATATTCATTCACACATCGAAAAACGTCTTAAGGTATCCGATATATACAGTCCATTTAGTTTTACAAGGTTTTGAAGTTATTCAAATGAAACTTGGAGACATATATATTCCAGTCCGCTGCGAGCAGTCTTAGTTTTATAGACATCCCGTTTTAAAGTTAAAGTGCACAATGCTATCAGGGACACAACCCAAACATGTAGAATATAAACTATCATTTGATAAGTGCTCAGTCTTCAACGAAGTGTCTGTTTTTAGAAAAACAAAATCAAATCTTGTCCAGAGACTTGCCAGATGTTAATATTTTGAAGAAATCGAATATGCTTTCATATGAAAAGTTAAATGACTTAGAAAGCATGCTGAAGTTTATGCTCGATCATGATGTTGTTTTTATGGAGAATCGGCCGACAGCGAGGGAATCGTGAATAAGTAACATACAATTTAGATATACCTGTTAAAACAGTGGCAAGATAAACAACATTCCTACATTGTATCAGATGTTTTGTGCGCTACACGATTATGTTTTTACAGGTACATACACATTGATTATACTACACATATGTAATTGCATTTTTATGAATTTAATATTTTATCATTCATTAGAGGCGTGCTAATACTACCTATATTCAAATGCAATTTTTAATGTTCAATGTTCATATTTTACTTTCCATTACATGCATTGAAAGAGATATAGTATAAATATATGTATACTGTCTATATAAGCTTAATTTTGAATAATCATATTCTTTGATTAAAGGATATAATTACAAATCAGAAGTAGACTTTAAAGATTACTACAGATTTTAATGTTGACTATGGCTGACTATGGCTGATACTACTAAGTTTATTTCTAGTTCATTGTTATATTTTTCAATTAAAAGTTCATTATTTAAATATAAATTTAAAAAGAAGTATGGTGTCTGCTTACTTTTTCCCTTCAATCAAATAAAAATTTACTGTTAGACATTTATAGCACCCACAACCCTTATTATTGCATGTTATAAAATCAAACAGTACCACAAAAACAAAAATCTACAAAAATAAGTAAACATAGGAAAGTATTGTTATTACCTATACAATATACTTTTTTTCATAAAGTAATAGTATCACCTAATATATGCAGAAAGAAGAAGAAGAAAATATGCTGAGATATATCTTTATTTCCTCCGAAATACTGAAGATTACAACTGTAAAACATACATATGAACTATGAGAAGTAATAAAAAACAAAAAACATATAAAGATAAAAGAACAAACAAACAAGCAAGCAAGAGGAAAATGATGATGATGAGTAGGAGTATTGCAGGTGATGATAACAGAAAATATTGTAGTAGTTACAGAAATATAAAAGTATATTTCATATTATTTTAGGCATTTTTATTTGGGGATAGAACATATTTTTTTTATAATCTGGTACAAAACTGTTTTATTTAAATACTCGAAAATATAACCAATACAACTTGGGAATCACAAATTTATTACATTAGCATTTATCCAATACATTATCTCAACATTCTTGTTAAAATAATAAAAACCATGAAGTTTACCATTTAAGAGTAATTAAGAATAATGTAAGAATGGGATAAGAATAATGTAAGAATGGGATGAATCGGCCGCTCCAAATTGTGGGGAAATCCCGCCGACCGAGGGGGGAGTTACTGCGAGGCAAGGCAAACAATATTTGACCGAACGCAAGGCAAGGCATAGCAATGTGACTGGACACAAGGCAAGGCAAGCAAACATAACGCAAAGCAAACTAGGAATCGCCAAGTACTAGGGCAAAACCTACTACAATCCAATCAACGCAAGTATCACCATGGTAAAGTGTGACTCCAGGCCATTGGTATACCCATTCCAGAACGGGTTCTCCAGTTCGGAAGCAGGAGAAATGACCGGGTTAACCTTTAAGTATACACTTTAAGCAACCTTTAAACCAATATCGTCCGCTCGCCTCTCGATCGACAGAATTTTCCCGCCACAATAAATCAATGATTTATCCCCCAAAATTTATCGATCTACACACATATTCTTCAGCACCGCATCCCGGATATAATCCAAGTAAAATTCCAAGCCCACCTTATTTAGGTAAACGCCGTCCCCCCTAAAGAAGCCCGATTTAGCATCTATATCTCGGTTTAACTATATCGGATTTTCCAAAAGAGCTAACCAGTTGCCTGCCAATTCGATTTACACGCAGACGTTTGTTTTCTATGACCTTTTGTCCATTTGTTGCGCCTCCCCAATTTAACCTCTGTAATATATCCACCCAGATCAAAATTGTATTAGGGAATGCGGCATGTAAGTACGACAACTCAGACCGGATAATACATTTGATTTCGACAATTGAAGAAGACGTTAGGTCATTCCCACCTAGATTAATGAATATTAAAGAGGGAGCGGATGAAAACAAAACCTTAGCCTCGATTTGGTGACGTAAGCCCAGCCACCGAAGCCCTCGCACACCTAGCCACTCGATTGCGACACCTGGTATCCGTAGATGCGGTTTTCCAGCTTCTTTGGCATACCGTCCTGCCCAGTAGGGGATCGAATCCCCGAGTATCCATACATCTAAGTATATAAAGACAGAGCCCTTATTACTGTTAAATACAAATATGTATACAAACATTGTTGAATATGTTCAATAATCCGTTTAACGTATATATAGCTTGAACGAATTGGAACACCACCTGCCTAATTTCATTATAGCCTCCGACGATAAACCTTGTAACGCTAAGTCCGTAGCCCAACCAATGCGAAAGCTGTGCGTTTTATAACACTGATTCGCTGACCAGGAAGCTTTCTGACAGCACTTTATTAAAACCGCTGAAAACTGAGTTCTAGTCACCGGAGTGCCATCGCTGTGGATAAATAAAGGACCTGTTAATCTAGGTCTTACTGACAAAAAATGTGCTAGTGCTCGAACCGGGCATACCACACTTTCATCCCTAGGTAAATTTAATGTGACTGTATTTCCAAATTGATTTGTTTTAAAATAGCTTAACCACACAATTGCATATTTCACCTCAACTAATGATACATCTGAAACCCTAATTGCTCTCTGCATCTGACCCTTAATTCACTAACTCGAAACAAACCAAAATATGCCAAGATAGTTTTAGTTTAGTTTAGTTTATTTCAGAATACATGTAGTCCATAGGCCCCTGAGTACACATAATTAACAAAACCATCATATAAACAATCTCTCTCTCTCCCTCCCTCCAAACTCTCTCTCTCTCTCTCTCTCCCTCCCTCCAAACTCTCTCTCTCTCCCTCCCTCCAAACTCTCTCTCTCTCTCTCCCTCTAAACTCTCTCTCTCTCTCTCTCTCAGGCACGCGCGTACACACACACAATATTCAAAAACAGTCAATAGGTAGTTCATTTATAATGAAATAAATATATATATTTTAAACATAGTATGATCATTTACAGCGTAAGGAGTGATATATATTTTATTTTTTCTCTTTTAGAGATTGAATAAACAATATTTAGTCAGTTATATAACACATTATTTCTCAATTCAAATGAATAATACACATACATGGATAAATTTCTTATGGTCTTTTTGTTTTCTGAAGATACTAATTCAATAAACTTTGGGACATTTGGTCTTATCCAATAATATTTCTTTATATATTTTTTTCTTAATTCATAATATAATGGACATTCTAATAAAAAATAAAATTCATCCTCTAGTAGTGAGCAACATTTACATTTTCTTTCTTCATAAATTATAGCTTTTGGTTTATGCCACCTTCCTGTTTCTATTTCTAAGCGATGAGAAGATGTTCTTAAACGTGTTAATGCAAATCTAAATTTTTCAATATTTATATACTTTAAATATGGCTGAAATTTAAAATCTGCAAATAAATTATAGCTTCGTGCTCTAGATGAATTACCTAATTCTGAAGACCAGTTCTGTATAAAAATATCTTTCAGTCTTATTTTTACAAGAGAAATAAACACATTTACATTCCCAACTCCTTGGTTTAACCACACACCATTAAAAACCTAAATCTTGTAATATACCTCTAACACTTTTTACCCAAGTTCTTTTACCTGTACCATTGTCTAATTCTCTAAACATTGATTCATATATAATTTTCACATACTTGATATTCTCTAACTGTACTATTTTTAATTTTTTAAATTTCAATTTTCAATAAACCTATAATCTACCATAGTTAAGTATAGGAAGAATAAGTTTATCAAACAAATCTAATTTATATTCAACTGTTAGACCAGGAAACTTAATTAATTCAGACTGTAGTTTATAAACAGCTTTTAATGCCTGTCCAGACAAATATTCAAAAGTCTTATGGAATGAGCCCCCAGATGTAAATACTATACCCTCATATGTAAAACTATCAACAATTTCAAGTGTTTCTCCCTTGTATAAGAAATAGATTATTTCTGACTCTTCCGCCTTTTTTAAAAATCATAACTTTAGTTTTTGATGTATTAACACTTAATTTCCATTTATCACAGTATTCCTCTAATAATGAAAGACCTTTATGTAAACCATCTTCTGTTTCTGACATTATAACAATATTATCTGCGTACAACAAAAGAAATTTTTTTAATATATCTAAATCCACCCCATCAAAACCATTTAACATAAAATGCTCTTCAATATCATTAAGATACATCGAAAATAAAAATGGTCCCCTTAACCTAAAAACATGTAAATTCATCACTTAACATAACAAGATAAATAGAACTGAAAACAGTCTGACTTCGTAATCATTGTAACACATTTGTGGCAGTAGATTGGTATGTATATCTATCAACTTAGATTTAGTCAATGGAGCCCGCTTATCACGTGAGACGCGGTTTCTACGGGAGCCTTCTAACAGTTTGTTTATCATGAAATTATCACATATATTGTAAAATCCGTGCAGTTTATGATAGTAGTTCAAACCCGCCACATAGGTAGTAATTGAATTCGGGGACTGCCCTCTTTTGAAAGAGTACGAAATGAATAAGACTATATGATCACTTGGGATTGGCCAGTTATGTGGAAGATCGTAACTGGATCGAACATTTTCAAATGATCTTACTGCAGTATTATATGTGGAAAGGGAATTCTGTGCTATTCCCGATTGTAACAACCTTCGAGCTCTAGATCGAATACACTCCACAGAAATTCCGGTATTGGACGCGGATGCAGGTTTGAGTCGGGGGCTAACTTCCTGAACCTGACGAGCGGCGTTCGACTGTCTCACTCTCTCGTCGATATTTCCCTCCTCGACCACGTCTGCCGCTCTCTTCTCGCCTCCTTGCCCTTCCTCGCGCCGCAGCATTCCGCACCACCTCATTGTTTCTCCGCTCGCCACCCCGGCGAACCATGCGTCCCTCTGCTTCTCTCCGACGACAACCACGTGGCATCTTTCATAAAATGTTCCGAACCGGTCAGTTTGCAAGGCAAACCAGTCCGGCCACTCAAGCGTGACTGCACTACCTATCTACATGTGTAACCGTTACAGGTAGAAGCAGACGATGATTTCTCGAAAAATAAATTAAATTATTTTCAACTTGAAAATAATTTCCATTATTTGAATATGAAATGTTCTATCTTCCATTCCACACAATAATGTTAAAAAAATGCCATAGAGGCCTGAATCGCTCACCTGAGTATAGGGCTACCCAAGGAATATATGTACTAAAACATTTTGAAATCTGGTCTGTAGTTCTGAAGGAGATGATTTTTAAAGTTTTCATATTTTTTTTATTTCTGTTGCCATGGCAGCCTGAGTCCTACATAGATCAAGTTTTATTTAGCAACTTTTGTGAAGGTTCACCCACGGATCATCCATGTCAAGTTTAATCATTCTGTCTAGCGGTGTCAGATATGTCGTTTAAATAAAATTGTTGACGACGGACGTCGAGTGATCACAAAAGCTCACCTTGAGCTCGTTGTGCTCAGGTGATCTAAAAAAAGGTTTTTTGTTTTTTACAATTTTGTTCTATCTCCAAATAGAAAAAGTTGAATTTAACAATAAATATATTTTTAAGACAAAAACAAACAACAGAATAATATAATAAAATTTTAATAGCCCAAAGAATAAATATTTTATGAGTATTTAAAACTTTAAGAGTCTTTTTTCTCAAAAACAATGAAATGACAGA
Organism: Solen grandis; assembly: GCA_021229015.1. Taxonomy (NCBI): domain Eukaryota; kingdom Metazoa; phylum Mollusca; class Bivalvia; order Adapedonta; family Solenidae; genus Solen; species Solen grandis. The sequence continues at coordinate 4,769,554 of CM037787.1, forward strand.
ACATTATAAGAATAGAGCGACGATAAATCGAATGCGAATATTGAGCTGGCGGTTTATTTAATCGAAAATCAAAAACTTAATATTGCCGCAAAGAAAGACAATTATCCACCAAATATGAAATGCAATATTGTGCTGACGGCAAATTTCGAGCCGGATTAGAGATCGAAATGAAGAAACGTAATAAAGCCGAATATCAAGAAATTTTTATCAAAATAGAGATAGAAATTAATAAGGCCAAATATCTATCAAGAAATAATACGGTCGAGTAACGAGAACTTGATAGATACAGCGGCGTGCGCACGCGATATAGTTTGTTATATTTTTACTTGCATTCCGTATGTTGTGATTCAAGAATATTCTATTTTACTATATAGCGATTGTCCTCATGGCAGTCTTTTGTAACCACTCGGATCTATCCATTACTGAAAGACACGCGGAAAGAACTTTCAAAATTATTTGTTGTGCATCTCTCAAGATAGCTTTAATTGTCGTGAATGGTATGGAAGTTATATTGCGTTTTAATTGATTAAAACAAATAAAAGCAAACATTTCACTTTAAAATGAAATTAAAATCGGGTTCAGTGGAGACATAAAGCTTTGAAATGGTAAGCAAAGTATAAATAAAATACAGAGTAAAGAAATTAAACCACTCGGCCACTGGGGACGGTAAACTAGCCTTGTATGTATATGTATATTTAAATAGATAAAGTCATGATAGTTCCGGTTCCGTTTCATTTTCTACAACTTCCATTTTACTATTTACGCTAATGAGCATTTGAATGCGTCAAAACCATCATATGCTTGTAGTTACTTTCGAGATGTATGGAGATTGCCTGAAATTTTCACCAAACCATGATGCGACCTATGAGATGGCTGTGCACGTGGAAGCTGATGACAACATAATTCTTACTGTGTAATGAAGAAAGACAAAAATCTCTTTTAAAAATTCAAACATATATGAACAAGAACACCGCATACGGATGTCAACGCTCGTCTGTTTGAGTTTCTGTTTAAAAGAGGGAGAAAAATGGGATGAAAATGGACCTAGCAGTTATGTCCCTTGATGAGAAACAGTCCTTGTAAAAGTGATCAAGTATGTAAAATTTGATGCCAGGTGGTTTAATAGTTAAGAAATAATGGTTAGAGTGTTTTTAAAGGGATATAAATTTGGTCAAAATGGACCTATGCGTATAGCCCTAAATGTAAATGTATCTCTAATGATAGTGAACACGTATGTGAAGTTTGATGACAGAAACTTTAATTGTTTAGATGGTATGGCCAAGGATAAAGCCTTTCACGACGACAAACACCGACAACGACACCAGAGTGATGGCAATACCTCGATAAACAGACGAGCTAAAAATGAGCCAACTCCAGAAGGATGTGCGTATAAGTGAAGAAGGAAAAAACGGAGACAGGCCCCACGGTTGCATTGACATATGATCAGAAAAGCGTAGGAATCAGTAGTTTTGTCATTATACAACAATTCTAACATTTGCAATAGTATGAACATATCCTAGTATGATATAAGATATCCTTTCTGATCTTTTGTAATGTGAAATTTCCGATGCTGAATCAGATATATTCCCAAATCGAGACAAAAAGAGAATCTAGACAATTTATTTGTAAACGATAGTGTGGATATTCTTTTACGAATAAATAATGTCTGTCTAAAGCAATAGGATAAATTTTTTAAAAATAAATCCTAGACTTTGGGAAATAAGCATAATGTGTTTCAGCGAAGAAAAAGTTTCAGCATGGTTTTTTTTTTTGTTTTTTTGTTTTCTAATGGACATATTTTTCTAAACTTATACATATATGTACTTCAGACAATAACAAAAAGATATATGATTTACAAATAGGGGGTCACCTTGCTGATTTTAGAGATTAAGTAAAACATCAGTTTGCTGAAATTTGATGAAAAAATAAAACCATAAGAAATTGGAAAGATTACATTCTAAATTCTTTAATGACATATCAGGTACACTAATATTTCCAGAATACTTTGTCACAATTTATAACTTATTATGTGTTTAATAAGTTAAGGAGAAAATACTGTCAAACATGCATGTACTTTGAAAACGAGCCAAAAAAAAAGCCATTGTGTCAGGACCAAAATGCATACAAAACTACTCAAAAGCTGTAAGATGGTATGTATATTTTTTATCAAAAAATCAACGCACTGACTCCCTTTATTTTTTCAGATTCAATCCTCTGATATATAGGCTTTCTTAAATTTAAAAAAAATGTATACCTTTCCATGTTCGCTGCTTTTTTTATTATTAAATTGCGTAACAAGAAAATGTGTCTGTGAGACACTAATGCCCCGCCAGGATATAGTCAGCACCAAATATTTGCTTGTATCTTTTAAAGTTTATATGATGATGTACATTTGTACAAAATTTCATGATGTTACCTATACAGAAAAAGTAGCTTAAACACAGAGGTAAACCTGTGGCAGAATAACCAATTTTTACCACGTCACAGCCATAAAATTAAATAAATACTACCAGAAAATAATCCATATCATGATGTACATGTATGTTATGTTTCAGGAAGATGTTTAGTCATCTTCATAGAAAAAAATGTTTAAAAACAAATGCAGAACAATCAATTTTACTATGTTCAACCAACCATGAAATATAGGTCACAGCATGAATTCGCATGAATATTAAATAGATGATATTAGATATCATGATATACATGTGTACCTAGTTTCATCAAGATGTAAGTCATCTTCAAAGAAAAAAAAACCTTAAACGCAAAGGTAAACCTAAAGAAGAACAATCAATTTCAGCATGTTCATCCAACCGTGTTAAAATGGTCACAGCAATAAATTTGCATATATATTAGGGAGATCGTATAATGATTTACATGTGTACATGTGTACCTAGTTTCATCAAGATGTGAAGTTATCTTCATAGAAAAAAAAAACGCTTAGATGCAAAGGTAAACCTTAGGAAGAACAATCAATTTCAGCATGTATCCAACCGTGAAGTATAGGTCACAGCATAAATTCGCATAAATATTAAATATAATTAAATGACATTTAAAGATTATTCTATTTTTAGCTTTGGCTGCCATCTTGGTAGGCAGACCGGTACAATTTTAGCTATTTTTGCTCAGTACCATCAAATGATCATTACTGTACAATTTCATCAAAATCTGCCCAGCGGTTTAGGAAGAGATGTCGTTTAAGGATTAGTCTAGTTTTAGCTCTGGCGGCCATCTTGGCGGACCAGTAAGATTTTAGCTATTTTTGTGCAGTATCACTAAATGATCATTCCTATTGTGTGTCATTAAAATCTGCTTATCGGTTTAGGAGGAGATGTCGTTTTAAGATTTTCTATTTTTTATGAGCAAAAAAAAATTAATAATTGGCAACCCGTTTAAATGTGCTTAACAGATGTCTAGCACAAGCGTGGGCCTCAACTGTTGGCTATATGCGAGGTAGCTGCAACACGCATCATTCACGTCAATATATTTAGACGTCACTTTAAATTTTTTGCATATTAGAGGCTCTGGAAATTTAAATTTATCAACGATTTTTTTATTTTTGATAGAAAATATTTCTATTTTACAAGTACAAAGTAAAGTAGAACAATATGTTTGCTTTATAAAGTAATGGTGACTTTTAAGTCGGATATTAATTATTAAGACATTTCTACAAACAATAGAAACGCCCGCTTCTGTTTTCTACTGATTCTTTTCCTCATATGGAAAGATCGGAGATAAAAACACGTTTCTATTCTTCTTGAATATAATTCAGAAAGTAGCGGACAGACAATAAATGATGTGCGTTCACATTTTATCAGACAACTGACTTTTATTAGATGAAATAAAAATACAATCACTCGTAAAAAGTAAAGGTCATTTAAGTGTTTTGACATGTTGATGATACAAGTAATCAAAAACCGGTTGCATTAGCTGGATCGGTATCTCTCGGATGTTTCCATCGAGATGGTGAACTTAATTTCAAATGAAAACCTAGTTAATATGGTGGCTATAACTGTCATTTCCATGTTTTCATGTTGGTTAGCAGAGCGAAAAGTCGAAACACTCCGCAACAACAATAAGAACGACGATATGCTGACTTCTCGTGGTTTAGAAACTTCTTCAGTGTCCGAAATTATTGCAATATCCGTTATTCATATACATGTATGCTTTATCATTTCTTTCGAGATATCTTGAAGAAATAATATTTAGATACGAGGTTAATCAAAAGTGACTTTAGTCCTTAGTCCTGCCTACAGTAGTTGACTGTGCCAGTCGTTGGTATTAAAACAAAACATTTGTTATTTTGTGTTGTTATTCTTGATTGTATGTCAGTTTAAATTAAGCAAAGTATACAGTCGAGCACGGAAAATCGCTGCTTTTTAAGACCCCAAAATCTGTGTTCGGGGGCATATTGTTTTTGCCCTGTCTGTTTGTTGGTTTGTCAGCAGCTTAAATATTGGTTTTCCTTTACAAGTCTATGTAAAATCAAGTGACCCCCTAAGGCGGGGCCAATTTTGACCCCGGGCCATGATTTGGACAAACTTGGTACATGTAGATGTTCACTAGGCCATGTCACACATTAAATATCTAAACTCTAGGCCTTGTGGTTTCTGACCAGAAGATTTTTCTAGTTTTTCCAATATAAGTCTACATAAAATCAAGTGACTCCTGGGGCGGGGCCAATTTTGACCCCAGGGCCCTGACTTAAACAAACTTGGTTGAGGTCTACTAAGCCATGTTACACATCAAATATTTTAAACCCGTTCTTTTGGTTTCTGACAAGAAGATTCTTTTAGTTTTTATGCCCCGCCAACTCTGTTGGGGGGGGGGGGGGGGGATACAGATTTTCGGGGTCTGTGCGTCCGTCCGTGCGTCCAACCGTCACACCAGGTTTACCTTTGCGTTTTAGCTTTTTTTCTAAGAAGATGACTTCACATCTTTATTACACTAAGTACACATGTACATGATGAGGTGATCTTAAAAAGAATAATTTAAAAAAAATGTTGTTCTGGCTAAGGTTTACCTTTGCGTTAAACTGTTTTTTCTAAGAAGATGACTTCACATCTTTATGAAACTCGGTACACATAAACATCATGATATGATCTTAAAAAAAATAATCTAATTAATGGCAGTGACCTATATTTCATGGTTGGGTGAACATAAAGAGAATTGTTTTTTCTGGCTCTGGTTTACCTTTGCGGTTAAGCTGTTTTTCTATGAAGATGAATTCACATCTTTTTGAAACTAGGTACACAAAAATTTTTTGGCTCAGGTTTACCTTTGCGTTACAGCTTTTTTTTCTCAATGAAGATGACTTCACAACTTTATGAAACTAAGTATACATTTACATCATAATATGATCTATTTAAAATTTATGCAAAGTTATAGTTGTGACCATTATTTCACGGTTGGATGAATATTAAAAAAATGTTCTGGTTCAGGTTTACTTTTGCGTTTAAGCTTTTTTTTTCTATGAAGATAACTACACATCTTTATGTTTTTAGGTACACATTTACATCATGATATAATCTTTTTAATATTTATGCAAATTTGTGGCTGTTACTAATATTTAATGGTTGGATGAACATTAGGCAATTGGTTGTTCTGCCTCAGGTTTACCTTTGCGTTTAAACCTTTTTATGATTTGTTTGTTTGTTGGGTTTAACGTCCCACCGATAGTATTTCAGTCATTTGGAGACGATGTCTACTTGAGACAGGTATAGTATATATATACATTCAAAATTGGTGAAAATACTCTTGAAATTGTGGATAGATACATATACTTAGGAGTACTCATGAACGATAAAGGGAATTTCTCTTATAACTGTGAAATGCTATCAAAAAGTGCCGGTCGCGCTCTTGGGAGCACCATATCGAAGATACACAGTTTGAAACAATGCGGCTTTAATACGTTTGAAAAAATGTACAACGCGTGTGTCACAACCGTAGCAGACTATTGTGCTTCTGTGTGGGGTTTTAATGAATATAAAAGTGCAGAAAACATCCAAAACCGCGCAATCAGATACTTCCTTGGAGTTCACAGATTCACGCCTATACCAGCTCTTCTCGGTGAAACGGGATGGTTACCGAGCACGTACCGAAGGTGGTTAGCGATTATCCGATATTGGAATAGACTTGTAAATTTGGAAAACACGAGGCTCACCAAGTGTGTCTTTCTTGAAGATTACAGAAAATCTAATAGTACATCAAACTGGTGCTCAGATATTAAAATTATTTTCACTAAGCTTGGGTTGCTAGAACACTTCCTTAATAAAACAGTTATAAATATGGACTTAGCTAGGTGCAAAATGATTAATCAATATTCATCAGTGTGGTCAGAGCAGTGTGAACGAAAGCCAAAACTACGGACTTACAGAACTTTTAAAACACAATTCAAATGCGAGGAATATCTCCGTATGGACTTGAAACGCCACGAAAGGTCAATAATGGCTCAGTTTCGGTGCGGTATCCTACCAATCAGAATCGAGACAGGACGTTATAACGGTGAACCCCCAGACCAGAGACTGTGTACACTGTGCGACAATGGAGAAGTCGAGGACGAGGTTCATTTCTTCTTGACATGTCCTTTGTATTCTAGATCACGAGCATACGTGTTCGGTGATATTCTAGGTGATTTTCAATTTCAGAGTATGACCACCATAGAAAAGCTTTCTGTTATTTTAAGAGAATATCCCAGGAAAAGTGCTAGATTTGTTACTATGGCATACTTAAATAGACGATCTGTTTTGTATGTTTAAATTAATTGTGTGGTTCTGTCTCTATATACATGTATATAGAATTTACAGTCCTTATTTCTCTAGCAATACATAATTGTATAAATTTTGGACCCGTTAATGCGAGATTTTAATGACACTATTTGTCACTATTTATCTATCAAAACATATATATAAGGGTATATACACATGCATTTATACCATATACCATCTTAATGACATTTGTATTACATGTATATCAAAAAATTAGTTACTGTTTTTACAGAACGTTACTAGAGTGTACTTGTATGAAAAAGGTAGTTCAGCTGTTCATGAAAGAAGGTTTGTTTCATGAAAACTTTGATATAACATGTCAGTGTTTGCTTTCAACTTATATAAACACATACAACAGAGAGAGAGAGAGAGGGAGAGAGAGAGAGAGAGACTATCTTAAATAACTATCAATCAAACATGTGATGTATAAAACATGTTTTAGTTAAATAGTTATACAGCTGCACAATGTTATATGATCTCTTTTACTCATAATTATATACATCTATACCAGAGTAATTACATATATCAAAACTCGGTGTTATCGCATTACTAGTGTTGTGTTAATTTTTAGTCATGATGTTTGTAGAGTTTATATAATACCAAATTGTACATCTCTTACGTATGGGTAAAATCGTATTCAAATAAGTTAATTTGCATTTGTTGTCTTGAAATGTGATATACAGAAAACTATTTATTCATCTTGCATCATAAATATTATTTATTGTACATGTATAAGGTGACTTATAGGCCCATTGGGCCGGGTGTTCAATGATTTTGTAAATTATTTAACTTTATGTAATTTTGTATACACAAGTCACTATAATAAAAGATTATCTATAGTACTGCCACACTGCAGTATCACACCGAAGACATGTGGCATGATATCACACCCAGTCACATTACCCTGACACCGGGCCAACCAGTCCTGAAACTACCCTTATATGCTGAGCGCCAAGCAAGGGTGCTATAACATTACCTTTTTTATGAAGATGACTTCACATTTTGATGAAACTATATTCACATTTTATACATCATGATAAAAACTTTTTAATATTTATGCAAATTTAAGCTGTGACCCATATTTCACGGTTGAATGAACTTGGTATATTTGGTTGTCTTGCATTTGTATTTAAGCCTTTTTTTCTATGAAGATGACTTCACACCTCCACGAAACTTGACATTCATGTACATCATGACATGGATTTTTTACCAGTAATATTTATTTAATATTATGGCTTTGACTTGGTAAAATTCAGGTTTACCTCTGTATTTAGCTTATTTTTCTCTAAAGGTAACTTAATATCATCATGAAACTTTGTACAAATGTACATCATTATATAATCTTTAAAAATACAAGCAAAGAATTTCACTTTAAAAATCTTTTTTTAGCTCCTGTGACTCAGATAAGCAACAGACCGGAACCATATGAATAACTTTGGTAGAGCTTCATGCAAGGAATTTGCATCCTATTTGGCCCAGTGGTTTAGGAGATGTTTAAAAAAATTGTTGACGCCGGACGCACGCACGCACGGACGACGGCCAAAGAGGGTCACAATAGTTCACCATGAGCTAAACATACGGAACATTAAACGTAAAAGACATTGGTCTTTTTCTCTTGATCCTGTAGCATTATGGCAGTCCAAATTGTCACTGCTGGATTCAGTTATAGAGGAAAATGACAGCCCTTCAAAGACTTGCCATCAGGATTTCGGAAAAGGCGTGTTGCAAACTTGATCACAAATAATTGCTGTGACAAAACTAAGAATTCATCAGCTGGAAATGTTCGCTATTCCTGACAAATGTCGAAATTGATTTAATACAAGTAACTTAAGAAATAAGACAAATAAACCTCTTTGATCACTGTCTTAACCTAAAACGGCCACGAAAGGCACATAAATTCATGAAGATCTAAGCAGAATATTCAAGGATTTTTTTTTGTAATATATATATAATTTAAGAGATCTTCTTAAATATAAACTGAAGTACTTTAAAGGTTATCTGCACTTTTTAACATGCACACGCATGGGTGCTTTATCATGAGAATTTGCACTAGTTTGACAATAACCACATTGTAGTAATAAGATTTCGATATCCATCATAAACACCAGTTGCAGTACGTTCAGTTAGTAATACCCGGTAGTAACAAACGTTAGCGGACGATTGCATCACTTCTTAATCGTAGCGTTAAGAATGCAAGCCGAGTTCCAACTCGTCGTTTGTATCCCTTTTATATCGTAGCGTTTCAACTATCAGTCGTTTGTATCCCTTTTATATCGTAGCGTTCCAGCTCGCAGTGGTTTGTATCCTTTTAAAATCTTAGCGTTCCAGCTCGCAGTCGTTTGTATCCCTTTAAAATTTAAAGCTTTCCTTTTATATCGCATTTGTTAGTTCCCTTTAAACCATAGCGTTCCAACTCGCAGTGGCTTGCTTAATAGAATGACTGCTAACATAAACTGAACGCACGGAAGGACGAAAAAAGGTCCGTATTAGACGGCATTCTTGGTTCGTCTTCATCTCATAAATTTGGCTTCATAATACGTTGTATAACCCAGAGCTTGTTTTTTTTTTACCCATAAGGCATTATTTGTACAAAATATCCTCACATGATCCTTAAACTGATCTGACTTACACAATACCGATCCTTTTAAAAGTCTTATGACCAGACGCCTGTATTGGCAGATGGTAGACGTTGTTATTATCCTTTTAATTTAAAAAGATGTTTGAACTTTCTTTTACAACGTTGGCAAGAAAGAGATATCACATATGAAAATCGCGTTGTCTACATAATATTTCAACTGAAGTTTCCAAGGACGTACCTACATACTATATGTGAAAGCGTATATATAATCGTCAATCGTTTAAATACCATTTAAACGACTATGGTTTGTCGAAGCCAGAGATCGAATCCATGATTTTCCGATTCTGGATGGACGACTGAATCATTCGGTCACCCTTTCGCTTAACGAAACAAATCCTCAAAAGAAGTAAAATCCTTCTTGTTTTCTATGTGCATTTCTATGCATTTATGACTCATGTGTTAAACAGAAAATAGCAAAACAGAAATTTAAAACAGACATTAGCCGAATTCTCCTCCTGTTACCTTGTAGCGGCCACGATAACGCACATTACATATGCATGAATTTTACGCAGAATATTCAAGAAAAGTATTGTTACTGTAGCTCGCAAAACACACTGTGATGGGTTCTGTAATGAATTAAGAGTTCCCATAGAAGCAATCGTTTTACTTATTTTTCTGTACCAATTTATACAAAATGTATTTTTATTTGCAGAATCTATTCCAGCAGCAAAATATCCTGAATTTTCGTTCAAAATACCAACGGTTTATTGGCTTTAAATGCGTTATTTGCTGAGAGCTATAATTCATCCGGTTCTTATTTTAACTGATTGCTTGTATATGTAAATCCCGTTTGAAACCGCTTACGAAATAAGGAGAAACTAGATTAAATGCTCAGATAAATATATGTCAAGAGTTGCAATAATAAATCAAATTTAAAAACTGCTCTTGCATGCAGGGCACATTTTTTTGCTGCTATCTGACAATTTTTGTATGTTGCAAACAACGCAACATATTAACACTGACGGTGGGAATTTCAATAATTGCTTATGTGACGATATCATGTTTCGGCGTGTGACATTTTAAACTGATCTTTCATGATTGAAATATACAACTACTCTTTCATACGATTTATTTATTTCATTATAGAAGTTGTCATGGCACTCAACGAAAATATTTTCTTAACGATGCGTTAAAAGAATACCAATGAAGCTAAACACTATGAGTGAAATTGAGACATTAGCATCGGAAATTCGCCGTATATGAAATGCAGCAGTTAATGCACCTGTGGCATGTAATGTGTTATTGGTTAATTCAATAAATATATGGCAAATGCCGTTCATTGAAACATGTTCCGCGCTCACAGTAAAATAATATATAATGTATATATTAATGTATAAACTACAATATCCGTTTGATGTGGAAAAAAATAAAGAGGGAAGAGCGTTTCAAATTACAAGCCACTTGGTTTGCTCCTTTACTGTTCCAATCTATGCGTTATGCAACATAAGGACTCCCTGTCCTTTGATTTTATATTTATGCATGTAAACTCTTTTAATCAAACTATTTTCGAACAGCACTGACACGACCATTTTCGGTCTTCCAATGCGATATTGAAGTATCTACCTGTTTCTATATTTAAATCATGAGAGGATAATCTGAATCGTGTCAGTGCTGTTCTAAATTTAGTAGCAGTAATATTACTTAAATACTTTTCCATTTCGAAATTATTTTTAAATGAACAATATGAGGATAGTCGTCTTGAATTATTAATATTACTATGCCAGTTTTGTTTGTAAATATCAATTATTCTCTGTTTAATAACCGTGAAACATATGTCTGAATGAGTTTGGGTTTGCCAGATATTACCGAGACCAATGCAATCAAGTATTTCTTTTATTTGACTAGCCCAGTTATTATTGTTATATGATTATTTTTAGTGGGTATCTTCCTAATTCCCCGTAAAGTCCATCCAAATTCGTTGATTTTTTAACCCCTAGTATTTTTCGCAAAAATTTGCAATGCACTTGTTCTACGTCATTGCTTGGATAGTAGCCCCATACTTCTGCTCCATAATTTAAAATCTAAACTATCAAATAATTTTTTCACTTATGGATAAACTGAGCTGGTTGAAAACTATGAAGAGGTTATGCAGTGCATTTAACGAATGTTTTGCTAATCGTTTCTGCGTTTTATTCCAGGTTCCGTTTTTAAAAAGACATATACCCAGGTATTTGAATGAACTTACGATTTCTAAGTCTATATTGTTTAATTTAAATATACGTTTAGTCGGTCTACCTTTCTCAAAAAATCTCAATTTTGCTTTTATTTGAGTTGATCTTTAATCCCCATAATTTGCAGTACTTGTCAATATCATCTAATATGGATTGAAGAGCTTCAGGCGTTTCTGCAAAGACAACTGAGTCATCGCAAAATAATATCATAAATATCTTAAAGTTTTCTACTTGATATAATCCGTCTATATTTGTATTAACAGAATTAAGTATATCATTTACGAAAAATAAAAACATCAGACTTGAGCTCGGACCCCTTGCTTAACGCCGATAAATGAATCTATGAATTGTGAGTCTTGCGATTTAAAACGGACACATGATTTTACGGTAGTATACATAGC
>CM037787.1:4781627-4831627 GCA_021229015.1 Solen grandis
TTCTGCTTTTTTTTTGTTTTTGGCTGTGTACCAGTATTTAGCTTCCAGCAAAAAAAAATCTACCAAATCAGTGTTTTTTCTTTCAAATGCTAGACTAGTAGCTCAACGGGTATCAGCAGTTGATATTTTTGAAATTGCCTCTGGGATGATCTTCCATTTTTATTTTTTTCCACACAGAAGGATATTTATAATGCAGTGTGGGCATTAACAACCTAATGATCATGTGGAGGAGATTAATTGCTTGTAGCGCTGGTTTATACCTTTAAGGAGGGTTGTTGTTCTAAATGACTGATAAATTTATTTAAAAAATATGTAAATTTATAAAAAATATGATGTAAATTTATAAAAAATATGATGTAAATTTATCAAAAACATGATGTAATGTATTTCATTCATTATAGAATTTACAGTCTTAGCCATCAAATTAAATAATTTTGTTCTTTTGGGAATTTGACATAGTGACATTAAAGAACTTTTTAACATAATTTATAGAGAAAATGAGAATTTTTACATCTAACAGATTTAACAGAATCCAGGTCTTGATATAGTGCTTAATGAATATTCATGTACAAAATGCATGACCTTTTGAATAATAAACTTAAATTGTATATAAAACAATGAACTTTTCTTTGAAGTGCAGTGTTGAATCTGAGCTACAGTATTAAGCAAAAAGAGGAGACCCTGATCAGACAATTTCTCAGAGACTGAATAGTTTGGGCTTGCAAACAAACGGTTTGCATGGCTGTTGTACAAAATGTTTTATTTTTTTATGGATAATTTTAACATGATACTGTTTAAATTTTTTTCCTGTTTCTCAAAAAAAAAAAATTTTTTTAAAAATTTACCCAGTACATGTTTTTATGTTGTCAAGTTAAGTAAAATAAGGCTTGATAATTTTGTGTCTCAATTTCTGCCAAATTTTTGTACATAAAGTAACAGTTAATGTTGTGCTTCAAGATTGTATTTTTATTTTCTTATCGGTTCAGTAGATTTTAGTTTTTTTTTGAAAAGGCAAAAATGTGTTCTTTTTCTTTCTTTTTTATCTTTTTATTCAAAAAGAAATTGTTTGAAGATAAGTACTTGCTTTTTTTTTTATAAATGATCTGCTCTTTCATTTTTCCTTTTTTTTATTATTTAAAAGTGTCTGGTGGTAACTGATGCTGATTTGTCAATAAACTTTTTTTCTTGCCTTTCATTTCTCAGAGGACTGATTGTATTGTAATGAATAAATGTCTTCTGTATGGTTGGACATTAAACATATTCTACCACAAAAAAATACTTACCTCAGTTACAAGTATAAGTCTTTTTAGCCATCTAGTTATGCAGTCAGAAGATTTAGGTAATTTTGAAAATGTTGTACATTGTAATCTTGTAAATGTCATTTTTCAAGAAATCAAATAAAATAAATTCAACACTGGTACTAAAAATACTTTGTACCAATATTCATGTCAGATTTTTTCCTGAACAATTATGTGAACGGTCAAAATACAGTACAGCTCTGTTACAGTGCGCTTCACTGTGGACATGTTATATGTAATTATTTAGTCATATTGCAGAGAGTATGAAGGTTTAAACTCCAAGTACAGCGTTATGATAGATTATGCACTGCATCTATACTCAAGGAATTAAAAGAGCACCCTACCTTTGAAAAATGTGTATATTTTATTTCATGTTTTTCAAACAATTTAAGATTATTTCGAAATGCAATGAGGCATATATCAGCAATAGATTGGTACATGTTCTGTGTACTTATTTTATTTTATTACTAACAAAAATATGAGTTTTAATGAGTGGTCAATCTGTGAAGAAGCAAAATGACATGAAATATCAAAGTTTTGTACATGAGGCGCTTTTAAAGTCTTCGAGTATATTAAAGTAATTATTATAGTAAGTAAATAAAAGGGCAACATTGGGGTCAAGGGTCAGGAGGTAAAATGTTCTACAAAATTCTTGATATTGATGCTATATAAAACAGAATCTATGAGGTGTATGCACTATTTTGTTAGCATAGTGATATATGAAAATGAGTGATTGCAAGATTCCTATAAAGTCTCATGGCTTGAAATATGATTAACTAATGTGGTTCATATACAAGTGCGGCGCCCTTTTGTTATTAAATCTTAACAGACTTGCAAGTATTTCTTGATTTTACATGAGTCTTGCTGTTGAAAACTTTGATCTTATCTCAATTGTAAAAGGAACAAGAATTGATCGTGTTACATGCCCTTATTTTACTGAGTGTTTAATTTTGTGAAACCAAAGGCGATTTAATGATTAAAATGCTCCCCATCATTGGAGCAGCTTTCTTTTGTTCAAGAAATGTAACTAATTACACACTCCTTTACAAATTGTCAGAATGTCTCTCCATGGTAGTGACGTTTTTGTTCTTATTTGTATTTTCTTCTTTTAAGTCAAGGTATTATCATTACTCTGGTGTCGACGTTGACATTGGCGTAGTCATCCTGAAAACCTGTAACCTTGGCCATTATTTTTAAGCTATCGAACCGTCTGTCATCAAACTTAACAAATTGTTCACTATCACATGGGCTAGATTTTCATCAGGGGCCATAACATTCAGGTCCAATTTGACCAAATTTATCTCCTCCTTTTTGAAAACAAAACAAACCAGATGAGTGTTGCGCTGTTCTTGTTTTACCTGGTTTCAGTTTGTTATGATTAACTGGTAAATCAAAACTGTATAGGCCTGTTTTTTACTAAACCTATTTACCAGTGCTCCAATAATACTCAACCTTTAACTTCATGAATATTCATGCGTGAAATTATGACTTAACGAATATTAGTTTACTGAACTTAACATGGTATAAGAAACAATGGACTTATCTTTGCCATGCAGATATTATGTAGAATCTGAGGTACGATAATGTATGAGCAACAAGAGGAGATCCTGATCAGATAGAAAGGAGCTATCTGATCTAACAGTCTAGTCTGCATGCCTGTGCATCAAAATTTGTCACTAAGAGGTAAAAGAATAAAATCTAGAATACTGTAGATATACATTCTTGTTACACAGTATATATATACATGTATATAGGTTAATGACCAAGCAAAAATATTTACCAAAACAACTTGTAATATTTGTTAAAAAAAAAAAAAAAAAAAAATTTTCTTCCTGGGGGAAAAAATAATGGAATGAGATATCCCACTTTATTTAAGCTTTACATAATGCTTAGTAGGGGTTTGGAATTTAAGGATATAAAATTTAATATGTATCCATATTTTGTCTTCCAGTTTTGCTTTTTAATCATTTTGCATCAACAGTATTTTGGTTTTTGGTAAATGTAAAAATCTTGTATTGCTTAGGTATATTTTCTATATTGTGTAAACAAGCCTATGTAGCCTTTCATTCATAGATTTATTATGTTTATTTAAACTGTTTTCCTATTATACAGACAAATTAATTTTAACTTTTTGACCTTGTAAGTCGAATTTCATGGCCAATGTTTTGCCAATATACCTGTACACATAGTAGTGTCTGACAATTTGTATGATAATCAAAAACTTTATTTATTTTCTTCTATTTATATTTATCAAGATACAAATGACTGATTTGAATATATTCAGAACTAATCTCCATGAAGATCTCTCGGCCACAGTGAGTTGAAAATAGCTGTATTTCAGCTATAGCACAAATATACAATATCGGTTTTGTCGTTCAGCTAGAGGTACACACCATAGTCACGTTGTAACCCAATGCGGACAATATCCACTGTGTGCTGGAGTTTTAATTAGAACATGGCCTCCCCACCCCCTTTAAAAAAGTCATTGTGTCACTCTTTGTAATGTAGTCGAGACAGAATATGTATAAACCTTGGGGGGGGGGGGGGACCACAGGATACAAACCTGTTTGCATATGACCAAAGGAATTGCAGTGAAAACTTCAGAAAATACATAAATGATTATAGTTAATGAATATATTAATTGTTATAATTTTCATGCATTTATTAAGCTCATGATAAGATTTGTTTGTTCAGGTTATTCTTCAAAAGTTACTAAAGTTTTGTCAAATCTATGAATATTTTTTTCCAACTACATGTACATAAGGTTCAAAATCTAGATTTTACAGTATTCCTCAGTTGAGAGTATGTTAGTCTCTTTGCACTGCTTAACTCTTGTATTGTCTGGCAGTATTAACCATATATTATTCCATTTTCTTGATCTTTGATATTTGAAAAAAATATTTTATACTAAAGAATATGAATTTTGAAAGACATAATAAGAAAATGAAATTTGAAAGAAGAAATATTATTATGGAGTCTTAACATATTTTAAAATTGTGTTTTAGAAAGCCTTCCAGATGGTTTGCAGTAGGTTGGGTGCCTCTGCGTTCCTGGGGTCTTCCTCTGGGAATTGCTATATGACTAAAATACTTCCGCAGCCATTGTAAACCTAAGCACAATAAAACTTTAGTAAAAAAGACATTATTTTTGTAATGCAGAATATTTTACAATAAATTTGAAAAATGTAATATAGAGAATAGCTTTTATGATGATAATGTTTATACTAGAAGAATTCAGTTAGTCACAAAAGCTCAATTAATATTCTTATAAAACATTGTTTCTATAGAAATTACGAAAGTCAGCAGTTTATTTAGAATATTAAGGAGATAATATCGAACATCCATGCAAGAACTTAAGAAAAAAACAAAAAACAGGAAAGAAGCCATGTCTTATTAGGTTAGTCCAGATACAGGTCCTATCTTGGAGTAAGGTTCTACATGTCTTGCCACTTTTGTGTTTAATAATCCATTTCTGTTCTTCCTTTAAGTTTTTTTAACAGGGTCTTTGTGTGATGATGGTATATATACTGTTTTTGTGTTTCATACGATCAGCTTAGTCAAATTTTATGCAGATTATTTTGTACGAAGCCAACATGTATTTCTTCCTGTGTATAGTAGGGCTGAAACAAGTACCCAGGTACCCGCGGGTCGGGTAGAAAACGGGTGGTACCCAAGTACAAAATTATTATTCATTATTTGATGTCTGTCTTTTCTATTATGATACCTTATGTACCTTTCATCTTTTTCACATACAGTATATACAAGTCAATAATAATATTCTTCACATAATTATATACTCTGTCAAGAAATTATCTTAACCCTTTCCCTCATATAGACTCATTTTGACGCACTCAATAAGTACCACATAAAGCCTGATCTGCAGAAAACCACAGTTAAACCTTACTAAATTTAATTAAAAAATCTTCATTTCCAGACCACTGAGGTGCAGCGAACAGCATAAAACCTGATCAGCCTGCGAGTTACTTGCAGGCTGATCTGGTTTTATGCTGTTCGCATAGGTCTTTTCATGGTTTCCTCTATGAGGGAAAGGGTTAATGTGCATTGAAGATAGATGTATTTTGGGTATACTACCATTAAGTCCATTTTGGTTAGTGCATAGAGCAATGCCTATTACAGGAGGTAAATACCAATCAATCATTTTTTTTATGCAATGACTAAATTTGCACAGGTACCCGTGGGTAAAAGTATGACGGGTACTCGGGTAAAGTTTCAGCCCTTGTGTACAGCATAATTAATTATTGTAATGAATGCTACCACCTACATATTTGTAATTTATGGGTATGTTAGTATATATTAAAATTTAAAGCTTGTAAAAAAAAAAGGGGAAGTATTAGGTTTTGCTTTAAAACTGGTTTCCATATTATAGTTTTCCTTGCTGTGTCAGCCATTGTTTGCTACATTTTATCAATGCAAAGTCTGAATCAATGCAATGTGTTATATTCCAATGTTATACTTAGTGTATCTTCCAAAATGTAATATTTTAGAGTAGTGGCCTGGTTTAAAACATTTACCCTTCTTCCTCTAGCTGAAGAGCAGTTGTAGTTATAAAGATAAAAGAAAATTTTAATAAAAGACTGGCTTTGAAAATGTTGATGATTAAGTATTAACAAATTCTATTTTTGGTTCGTATAATTTCTTGATATGAAACCTATGGCTAGCAATCAATTGATAAAGACATTTCCAATGATAACAGATGCATTCAAACTATCCAATAGCTACTCTGGGATATCATGTGACACAACTGACATGGGTTTATTTGTGGTAAAAAAAAAATCAAAGGTTTAAACATGGTTTAAAGTTTAATTGCAAGAACTGAAAGATGATACAAAATGATATTAAAACAATAGTAAGTTTCGGAACTTGCAGACTTTTTTTTCAAAATTTGAACGTTTTCGTGGCAGTCTTTTTTTTTTTTAATTTTTTAGTTCATTAAACCAGTTTTAACCAGAATATTAATTTTATTACACACTACAATTTGCCACTACTCTAAATAAACACCTTTTATGCTAGCATGTTTTTGGTGTATTTTTGTATATATTGGAACTTCTGTAGAAAAAGAAAAACAATACAAGTAACATTGTATTATCTTTATTGTTATAATATATCTAACTCACATAAAATCACGTATAAAATAAATTATATTCTTCAACTTCCTTCAAAAGAAAACAGGATTTTTATTCCACTTTTCTCTGGCTCTTTGAAAAATTGCTCTCCGACTAATCTTGAGGAAAAAAAAATAAAATATTGAAAATAATGACAATTCTTTTTTACTTCTAACATGTTTTCAATTAAATATTTTGTTGGGTTTTTTTTTTCTATTAATTATTTTTTCAATACTAGCTACAGTTCTGTCTTCTGAAATTCAGACAGAAATGATTCAATGCTAAGAATATAACATTTATTCCATGCTGAGTTTTAAACTAATATCAAGTGAATTTTGATTAATGAAGACTTTTTACATCTCAAGGTCATTAAACTGCAATGGAAGCTTCCATGCGGTCTGATTTTACCACTTGTTTTAATTTTGAAGGTTTATATACATGTTGGATTTTTAAAAAGCAAGGAATATTCTGCTTATTTTTAGTTTGTCAATTTCAAAAACAAGAATATTTTTGAAGTTATTTTGAATGTATACCAGTAAATGCAATGCTTGAATTACAAGGGTAATCTTTATTTTGAATGTCCCAATAGATGAAACAATCATTTTGATCTACAAGGATTACCAGGTATATCCGTGGGATAACCCTTTATTTGGTCTATCCTACATAGGTAATCCTTATTTGGTATATCCTACATTAGTCACCCTTTATTTGGTCTATCCTACATAGGTAATCCTTATTTGGTATATCCTACATTAGTCACCCTTTATTTGGTCTATCCTACATTGGTAATCCTTATTTGGTATATCCTACATTAGTCACCCTTTATTTGGTCTATCCTACTTGGGTAATCCTTAATTTGGTTTTCATTCATTTTGTATATTTTAGGAAGTATTACTTAATTACAAGTGATTACCTGAAATGTTTTGAGAAAGTTCTTAGGAAAACAGCATCTGGACCATTTTACTTTTCCTAAAATTGCAAAGAAAACACATGTATTGAGTTCAGAGATGATTTTACCAGTACAAGTACATTTACAATGGTAATATTACTTTTCATGCTTTTATTGCTTGTCATGTGACACTTACAAATGTTAACTAGGATCATTGTGAAAGAAACATTATTTTCTATGATCTGTTTCACAAGGTGTCAGTGCAATACTGATTATGTCTGTACTTCTTTCTCACTGTCTACTGTTATCTATAACACTTTATCCAAGTTAAATAACTGTTTAACGGATACTACCTTGATCTCTGTTAAAACTCAGCCCTTAGATGCAATAAATATGTTATGCTTAATTTTGTTGCGTCTTCTATGTTGTTATCCACTGACTGTGCTGTTGAACCTAAGGTCTTTAGCTTCTTCCTTATTGCTGTTACACATTGCTTCTCTTCATACACCTGTCAAAGATGGGATGTATTATGGATTCACCTACAGCGGCTAGGTGGGTGGATGGGCAGCATCCACTGATGTTGTCCACTTTCTAACTCAAATAAACATGAACTGATCTTTACCAAACTTAGTCACAGTGTATATGGGCACAATATCTCGGCCAAGTTTGATAACCAGCCAGAATGTCCCAGACACTCCAAAGTAATGGCCCTTTAATTGATGAAAAATTTCTAAATTAACAGTGTCAGCTCTTTTACCATAACAAGCATGAATCAATCTTGTCCAAAATTGATCACAATGTGAATGGGCACATTATTTCAACAAAGTTTATAATCAGCCAAAAATCACCAGAGTTAGGGCCCTTGAAATGATGAAATTTTTTAAAATTAACTGTCTGCTGTCTATAACACTGACAAGCATGAATCAATATTTATCAAAACTTACCCTTGAATTGATAAAATTGCAGGATGGGTATATTTTGTGATAACCAGCATTCTTGTTTTAAACTTAATTATTTCAAAGTTGATTGGGAAACATTCCTTACAACATATACTCATCCTTCATCACAGTTTCTGGATTGGACCAGTACTTTGCTCCTGGAAAGTTAGAATTCATGACAAATACATGTTCCCAACTGGGTCTGAACCCATGACCAGATCCATAGTCAAACCATGGTGCCCATTTCCCTTGATAAAGGTGTCATAAATGTATTTTACCAAACTGCTTAACCCTTTCCCTCATAGAGGATACCATGAAAAGACCTATGCGAACAGCATAAAACCAGATCAGCCTGCGAGTAACTCGCAGGCTGATCAGGTTTTATGCTGTTCGCTGCTCCTCAGTGGTCTGGTAAGGAGGATTTTACAATTAAATTTGGTAAGATTTAACTGTGGTTTTCTGCAGATCAGGCTTTATGTGGTACCATTGAGTGCGTCAAAATGAGTCTATATGAGGGAAAGGGTTAAGATCTGTGCCCAATTGATGTTCATATACCAGCTAAATGTGTGTGTGTGTGTATGACCTCAGGCTCTAGAGCCCCATGATTATTAGAGAATCACCTTGGGAGAAAGTCAAGCTACAGCACAAACAAGCAACTCTTAGATGTGACCTTGACCATGAAGCTCAGCACCCAACGCTTGTGTGAGACACTTCATCCTTACTGTACTGCCAAAGTATTTGAGAATCCTTTCAATTGTCATGTGACAACCTTGTCGAGCTCCCATCCTTAAGTACAACAATAAAAGGATGCATTTGTGAAATGTTTATCTGTAATAATTATATCATACTGAAAAACAAAAAAATGAATATTAGAGATGTAAAATACGATGTCATCTATGTTTCTAGTAATATTAATTTCTTTTTTTTTTACTTGCATCAAATCCTATAAGGAAAAAGAAAACATTCAGATATTAGATCTGAGTCACCGATGAATCTTCTAGAACATAGGGATTCTCACGAATCAGCAAATATTACGGGCACACACGTGAGGAAGGAACAACCAAACAATCGGCCTCTAAAAGCAAAAGAAAGACAATTCAACTTTATGAAAATGTCTGAAATGTTAGGTAAGTAATAAAATGAACATTTCTATCAATTTCGTGTTCAGGTGGTTAGTTTGAAATGGTGAAATCGGACTTGAATATAAATTTTATTCGCACTCTTACCTATTCGTAACCATTTCAGCAAGATACTCAAAGATCCTCGTCTGAAAGAGAGGATTCGATTAGATTCATCACTGTCAGCTCAAACCAATCCTCTTGTTAAAAATATGTGCTAATTTCGGTTGGCCTTAATTCAATTTTAATATTAGTAAGGCCGAAATTAGCCCATTTATTTCACCAGGGTACCCTAATCTCAACTGAGATTCACTCCGGTTATTTTTTTCTTTTTGGTCTCCAGTGAGATCTGCTGCGGTTATTTTTTTCGCGTTGGCCTCTGCTGGAAGCGTATACGAATAAAAAAAACGTAGCGGATCTCAGTAGAGATCACAGGGTACCAGACTTCCCGTGCAGTTGTGTCATTGCATCAAAAACTATTTACAACCTGTAATATATCAACACATTTCATTAAGTGCTTAAATATAGTTCTGACTTGAACGCATGTGAAAATATGATAAAAGTGATTTCTTGACAGAGTCTAGAATTAAACTAAATCATGTCATAAAGACTTGGTAATCTCTGCTGAGATCCACACTGGTTATTTTTTTTTTCTAAATAACTGCATGCATGGAGCGGATCGCATTAAAGATTAGATGACTTGGCTTTTGATATGTATGCCCTGTTTGTCATTATTGGTGGATAAACAGATTAAAACAGTATGATCAGTGCATAAAAGAAAAAAAAACAATTGATTTGCCACAAATATGTTAAAAAATATTTTTTCTTCACAGTAAAATCCTTTTAAATAATGGCTTTATTCAAAACACTGAATTGTATTTGACTTAATATTATAGGTCCACAATCTGACTGAATGGATGCTTTCTCATAATTTCTGTGATATTGATTTCCTGCTTTTTGCAGTATACTTAAAGTTTAAACGCATCAGAGACTAAAGATTTTGCAAGGGGAAGCACTCGTATTCATTCAAACTGTCAGTTTTTGGCTGCTGGCAGACTATTTTCTGATTTAATCGTTTCAACAAAAGTAAACTTTTTGTGACATACTTATGACAATTTTTATAAAAAATATCAACTTAAATATTTTTCTGTTATAAACATGCATGTATCCTATAAATGAATTTGAATGTTCAGGAAAATTGATGACTGCAAAAGTCTGTCCATTTTGAATAACTTGCCGCATAGCACAAATCTTCTATCCTTAGAACTGTATGACGTCGCAATAATATGGGAATCCCCAATAATACGAGAATTGGGGATATATGTTATAATGGAAAGAAGTGCATAAGAATTAAGATATCATAATAGAAATGGTTGACATTGGGTAACAGGTAATTGTTTTGTACCCGGTTACCGGCAATTTTCTACCAAACTTTCTGGAACCTGGGTACTCGTTTCATTCCAAAATACTAGACTTGATTGTATTTCCAGTATTTTTCGGGTTTGATAACCTGCAATATCATATCCTTTTGGGTTGTAATGTATATCCATGGTATAAGCTTTCAGAAGTAAGTTATGAACATCAAAAACACATATTGTGATATATATGTCTTGCAGTGATTCTCAACATTTTCATAAAAAAAAATGATTGTCATGCCTCTAGAACAATTTCTTTTTGATAAAATGTTTGATTTTGTAAACACTATGTAGTATGTTTCATCACATTCTTTGGAGGGTAAACATATCTTAGCATGATTTTTAGGCAAAATAGCACCTTCAATTGCCTGTGATGTTAAGCGAGCTGTCATGCAAACTTACCATGGTTCTTAAATATGTTGTTAAATGTTGCAATTATTTGTATTTTTCATAAAGAAATGAACTATTTCAAATTTACACCATTTGGAAGCTGCCCTGGGCTTTGCATCTTCTTTTCCCCTTAAGATTTTAGATATTTTCATATGTACTGCAATTGGAAAATGTTTTCTACATTTTTGTTGTAATTCTATTTTTTGACCCCTTCCCCTCTGAAAAAATCTTCATGCAGTTTTCCCCAAATTTGCATCTTACTTCAGGATTTTTCTTTCGCCTATGGAAAAAAATGGTGATATTTCCCCCAAAATGTGATATTAAGGCTCCTTGAATCCCCAACTTCCGAAAAAAGGCCTGTCAAGCAATATTATACTTGCAAATTTTTCATAATTAGTTGTCTGTTTTTATTCACATTCCACCAGCAGGTTTCATTACATGTATATATAAGTGACGTCATGTACAAAATTTGACATTAATTGTACGTTAGATGCCAAAGTAAACAAAATTTTGAATGAGACTGGTGATAACATTAAATGTGCAAACATGCTATCAAATGAAAAGTTAGAAATTTGTGTGATTGTCAAATTTTGTCAACATATGGGCAATACTCCTTATATGTTTGAAAAAAAATCAAGGGAATAAAGGGTTAGAATGTGTGAGCAGATCACTTATTCTTAGCTTGCACAAAAGATTTTAAGACAGTCTTGAAGAGATAACAGACAAGAAAGGGTTAGTACATAACAGACAAGAAAGGGTTAGTACATAACAGACAAGAAAGGGTTAGTACATAACAGACAAGAAAGGGTTAGCTACATGTGTAGTTGTGTGTGACATCGTAAATGTCATGTGTGATATTGTTTTCATGCACCAGGTTGCATAACATTTATGTTATGTATGTAATTAAAAAAATCATGTAGGTAAATTTAATGATGTGAACGGTATTCCTGCAGTCCTGTTTATTTTTTTAACAACCCTCGGATACAGTGTTTCCGATAGATTCACTGTTGATTCACTGTTGGTGGGATGTTAAAACAGAGAAATGACATTTATTGATAGTGTTGTTGTATTCAGATGAAGACTATGACTGGCAGCCACCCAGTGAAGCAGAGATGAAGATTTTACAGGCGAGACGTGAAAGGTCTGACAAGATCAGCAAACTCATGGGCGACTACCTTCTAAAGGGCTATAAAATGCTTGGAATTTCCTGTCCTGAATGCTCAGTGAGTTTATGTATAGCGTATGCCACTCTAGAAAATGTGTCAGCGACCATGGTGTAGCTCAGTAGGTAGAGCTTTTGCCCTGTATCTGACAGACCCTGGGTTTAAGTCCCTGTTAGACTGCACATTTTCTCACTTTGTGACTCATACATGCTTGCTCTGCATATTCATTAAGATATAAATAAATTAACCATATATAACTCAAAATTTCAAATGCCCTCCTGGTGCCACAAGTTTAAACTACTACTTATTGGCATTCAGAGAGAAAAAAAATGGTCTTCATACATGTTCTTTTTTTTTTTTCAATTATTATAAAACCTGTTTTTAGTGGTCAGTTGGGAAGTAGAGAAAGTGACCGCTTAACAGAGGTGGCTGCTAAATGAAGCCTGAAGGTTAAATGTATAAAAAAAAAATGCTAAATTGGGTAATTTTAAAATTGACCACTAAATGCAAGATGACTGCTTAATACAGGTCACTGCTAATATAGGTTCAGCTGTATATATAATAATTCCTTTTACATGTTTACGATCCTATTATATCTCTTTTTTAGTCCCGTCCCGTACCAGTGTTATTTCTGGAGGGGACTATAGGTTTGCCCTCCGTCTGTCCTGATGTCCGGAAATCTTGATTGTGCGATAACTTGAAAACTGTTTAAGATAATGTTATGAAACTTGGTATATGAATAGATGGTAGTATGGAGATTCTGCACGTCACTTTGTTGTTTTTTTCTGACCAAAATTCTGGTTGCTATGGTAATGGAAAAAATTATGCACCTCACCGGTAGGGGACTCGTGCAACACCATTTACTAGTTTTCTTAGGCTTCATTCTTTGAAGGTATTTTATAGATTGATCAGCAAGGAATATTGGTCATACATGTACAACCATGCTATTATGTTAATGTTACTTAGTCAAATGTTGCTGTATGACACTATTTCATTTCACCCACCATTAGATTAAGTTCCTACAAATAAAGGAAATCCTAAAATATCTCTTCTTTATTGTTAACTTTAACCCTTTCCCTCATATAGACTCATTTTGACGCACTCAATAGGTACCACATAAAGCCTGATCTGCAGAAAGCCAAACTCAAACCTTACCAAATTTAATTGTAAAATCCTCATTACCAGACCACTGAGGAGCAGCGAACAGCATAAAACCTGATCAGCCTGCGATTACTCACAGGCTGATCTGGTTTTATGCTGTTCGCATAGGTCTTTTCATGGTATCCTCTATGAGGGAAAGGGTTAAAAGGATACATAGTTATATAGATTTTCTCTGTTTGTAAGATTGGTATATATAATGTTCTCTATTTACAGACAATATTACTGCAAGACAAGCAGGGTAAGAATTACTGTATTGCATGCAGGGAACTGGACACAGACACTGTCAAGGATGATCCAGGTAAATTATTTACACATAAACAAGGTTTGTTTGCCATTAAACAGAGTTTGTAATCAGCAGAACATTGTATAAGGTATCTTGCTTTTTTTGGATGAGTCTCTAAATTCAAAGGTCACATTAAAAGGAAGTGCAAAACTGCTATGATTAATTATTTCAAGATTAAGAGCATTCGAAAGTATCTGTCAGGGAAGCCGCTGAAACACTTGTTTATCTTTAGTAATATTCCTCTTAGATTATTGCAACTTCACTCTTTATGGGATATCACTAAATGAATTATCCAAACTTCATTGTATTTAAAATATGTGTGCTAAACTTGTGTTAAATCATTCCAAGTCTGATACTTCCTAACAGGCATTATTTTTTCAGACATATTGTAATCAAGTTAATTTAGCAATAAAACAAAATAAAAAAAGAAAGATTTATTGGTTTTAAAGATGCAAACTTTACCCCTATAAGATGGTATTTTTGTGTTTAAAACAATAGCTTGTCCTCAATTTCTATTTGTGGACATTTCATAAATTAATATTAATTCAATCTCCAGACTTTTCCAGTATATCCTTTAAATAGCCTTTAAATAGAAGTACATTACAATTTTGTATGGGTGGGTAAGGGGGGGTGAATTCTGTAGTGTTTAGATTTCATTTACATTTCATTTTGTTTGGTTTAATGATTGAATTTTTTGTTTTTTTTGAAGTGCTGAGCAGTGATGCAGCCAGATCCCAGATTAGAGAGGGAACCATAACAGACATAACTGATACGGATGATCTGTCTTTTATGAGACGGGAACCAGCCACAGTGTCTGCATCTCATCAGCCTGGTTCTCATCTCCTCAGACAGGAACCAGCACAGTTTGTAACTCCATCTCCTCAACAGGAAACTGCAGTTTCATCATCTGTGACATTAAACCAGTCAGTGAAAGTAGATGTGAACTTTGCAGAAAGTGTGGATGTGCTGTGTGCTAAAATTAAGTGGGCAACAGAGGAATTGAGAAAAACACAGAGCCCAGAATACAGTATAACGTTGTGTCAGCTGATCAAATCAGCATCCGAGGCCATCCAGAGCTTGAAACATTCCTCTTAATTTGATGGACTTAGATGTTTTACCATCTGAGAACTATCAGCCATCGTCAGACACCCACAGTCAATTTGTTCCATTACTCTCCATGCATCAAGCATGGGATTTGACATGTTGACGTTTTAATGCATTAAGCATGAACATACTTAAGCCAAGCAAAATGACGTTTACAATTTGGAGACTCTCCAAGTGGTGGTAAAAACATCAGTGGTGAGGGGTATATTAATCAGGATATAACAATACAAGCAATCAAATTGGTTAACACAAGGATGGACAAGGTTATCCTGCATATATTCAGATAACTGTATTGGTTTTCTATCAAAATGACAAAAATATTATGTAAAAACCCACGGGTGATGTATGAAGAGTAGTGTAATTTGCAGCTGTGAATTATCTGAAGATAACTATCAGCAGGATTGCATTTGATTTGCAGGCAGATACTGTTTTACACTGGACGAGTATGGTCATTACCTTTTAGACAAGGACACACTGCAAAATTGTGTAAAGAAATATTACCCTGATCATGCATGGTATAAGATTGGGGGGGGGGGGGTTGTTGTTGTTGTTGTTGTTGTATTGACATCTGCTTACCTTGTTAAATAAGGCCTTGGTCGGTTCTTCTACCTGGTTACACTTGTAGTCAGAGCTTCTTCCACCTGTAATAAGCTGGATGTCGATATGTGACTGAAATATTGTTGCAGTGACATTAAAGTCCAAAATAGTGACAATATTACATCATTGAAACTATGGACCAATATCTGTTGTATATGATTGTAACGATGCATTTGCCTCCAGTTATGTATAACAATTTAACAACTTATCTTATTAAGACCCAATATTCAGCAGTTTAATTGGTCTGCACTGTGAACGGCCATGATGGGAAATTGGTATAAAAAAAAACTGTGATTTTCTGGAAACATTGTCAGATGTGGACACCACCTTCTAAGTGCAAATCCATTTGAACAAAGAACTTTGAGGGCTTGGTGCAAAAACTATGATATCTACACATTTAAATAAAGAAGCATTTATAATAGTTTAGCACCAATCCCTTTATTTGATATTGGGTACAATTCCATTATCATTCTCTCCTGCTGAGGTTAGTTCTACAAAGATTGTATGCAGTGAATCATTATTAAAGCCATTTGTTAACTGAAGCTCATTAACATAAGTTACAGGTATGAATTTATTGAAAAACTAATTTAAATGCCAACTTTGCAATACCTTGCTACAGATGGAGGTATTTTGATTGGATATTGAGGTTTGGTATGATGTTTCGTTATATTTTTATGAGGCCTCCCACTGGTGCAGAACATGCAGATCTGAGTTTATTGATGTTTAGCTCAGCATTTAATGGATTTAATTTCCGATATAGCAGACAATAAGTTGCATATAACATTGTTAACTGTGATGTCTTGTCTAGAGAGACAAGATACTTTCTCACTCATAATTCAATATGAGTTTTTTCTCAAGGTCATACACCAAGTCATGCTGATTTGTGCTGAGTCTCACGTAGTTACCTCCCTTTACATATTCAGGTACCTACTGTCACTACAAACACTTGTAACAGAATACTCTATTAAGTTTTATATTTAGTGAAAAAGTTCTCAAACTTGAGTATTGTATTTCACAATATATTGTTTCACAATATATATTGAACTTAAACCCAGTCTTTGTATACCCAGTTGAATACATTGTGCATGATTGTACTAAGTATCAGTGAAGTGTTAAACTTGAGCAAAGAAAGTTTGTATCTCCAAGAATCTTGAAAGGTGAAGGTAAATGAGTATATGTTTATCTAATTGAAAAGAGATAAATGAATGACATTGAAAAGCATTTGATCAATTAATAAAAAGTATAAAATTCAAATACAATTGATTTTGTTTATTACTACTTATATTTCCTACCTGTCCTGCTGGCTGAGTGGTTAGTGGCCGTCCCGTAATCAGGAGATTGTGAGTTCGATCACCGGCTGCAAAATACTAAAGTCATAAATATGATACCGGAATAGCTCTCTTGCTTGGTGCTCAGCATTTAACAGTAGTTTCTGAGTGATCAACCTGGTGTCAGGATAATAGGACTGGGTGTGGTATCATGCCACTTGACTGAGAGTGGTATCATGCCACTTGACTGGGTGATAGTTTGTCCCAGTCTGAACTCTCAAGAATATTTTTTGTGTCACCTGCTGTGAGCAGAGGTAACACATGGGAATCACTTCTCCGTCGTCTGTCTGTCCTGTTCCGTCACACTTTGTCTTTCACATTTATGTCTGTCACACTTTTTAAATCACGCTTTTTTTTCAGCAGGTGACGTGTGTTTCAAGGAACACTTCTTCTAGCACAAGAGACGCAAAGAAGTAAAATACAAGTCTAAACCTTGACCTTATAGAAAGATTAATATAAGTTGTAAGAGGCTGATTCCCGCAATCCAGCAAAAAGAAAGTCCCTTGGTGGCACAGTGGCTACCATTGTTACAGCAGGCTCTCCAGTTGGTTTGGACCCACTACCTTCGGTATTCGGTATTCTCTAGCACCGGATCATGGCATCTTTAAGGTCAGTATAGATACCGTGTCTGACAAAGACGCATTAAGGAAAAGAAATAAAACTACCTTCTTTCGTGTCAGGCGATATTTTGTGTATATACTTTGGATAAAACGGAAACTCTCGACAAATCCTATTAATATTTTAAAAGACAACAGTAGCTTAATTCGTATATAAAACTTGTAAACTGCCACAGTTTGTCTAGGTCTTGATAGGTAGAGCAGTTATATATAGTAACACGAACTCGTCAATAACCTTAATGGCAATTTTATGTTATTCGAACCCTTCTGGGAGCAATGATCTTCCATAACCTTATAAGGCAGAAACGCCTGGTTTAGACGACGAATCGTCGATAAGGATTACATGGTAAGAAAAATTGTTTCCCAATTCGAAAAAGAAATAAATTTAAATGACCATTTATTTAAATATAGGTGGTTTGAATTTCTATATACAGGGTCCTTTGGATATCTCGTTTGAGAAAGCCTTCCAGCTGGCTAACGATAGGTCGGTAGTGCCATCCGGATGTTTTTGTGCTCCTGGTATTAGCTGGATGTCCCTATATACTGAAATACTGTCACAGTGACGATTAGCACACTGTTTTGAAAACACAAAAGATGTTATGAGATTTGACTAAAATATGCATGGATGAACAGTAATGGCGAACCAAAAATTAATGACTTGCAGAAAATATCAAGCGGTATATAACCAGTGGTAACGTTCCCGGCTGCAGACCCGAGGGTTGTGGGTTCGAAACTTGCTGGGGGCAAGGATATGTCATGAACTTAGCTTGCGCAAAGTACTGGTCTAACCCCGGAACCGTCGAGAGGGATTAGTATAATTTAATTTCACAATGACGTAAAAACATAAGTTCACAAAGTAGAATATTGCATTTCGATATATTAAAGTGGAAAACAGAAAACGCGCGCACAATCTTTTGTAATGTTTTGATAAACAACAGGAAATTAAATCTTCGAATTTCAATAAAGTTGTCAGCAATCCTGTAGCTGTTGCATATGAAAACAAGTTCAGTTAATCCTCTTAGAGCAAAATATAATGTCCATTCAAGGTCGATTCAATAAAGTGTTTTGTTATTGATGGGCTTTATTTGTGTGTGTGTGGGGGGGGGGGATTGCATGCGACTGCATTAATGAAGGTCTCAGTTTTGATTTCCGCTTTACTTCCAGGACTTGTTAACCCGGTGTCACGATATCGTGGCTGGATTTGGTGTTATGCCACTTGTCCATGAAGTGATACTGCAGTGTGTTTGTTGGATTTAACGTTCCATCAACAGTATTTCAGTTATTTGGAGACGATGTTTACTTGAGACAGATATAGTACTGCCACACTTTAGTATCACGCCATAGACATGAAGCATGATACCACACCCAGTCACATTATCCTGACACCGGGCATGATACCACACCCAGTCACATTATCCTGACACCGGGCATGATACCACACCCAGTCACATTATCCTGACACCGGGCATGATACCACACCCAGTCACATTATCCTGACACCGGGCCAACCAGTCTTGCAACTACCCTTATATGCTGAGCGCCAAGCAAGAGAGTAATAACAGTACCATTTTTTTATGACTTTGATATATCGTGGCCGGGAATAGAAACCATGACCTCTTGCTCCCTGCAGTGTGACAGTACTATAACTGTCTCAAATAGACATAGTCTCCCAATGACTGAAATACCGTCGATGGGACGTAAAAGATAGAAATGATCTTAAACAGGGTAGAATAATCCATCACCGTTCCCAGTTCCCCGGTAGTTAGGGACCGAATATATATATATATATATATATATATATATATATATATATATATATATATATATATACACACACACACACACACAAGTGTGTCTACCTGATTACAATATGTAATAAACAAAGAGAAAAGTGTAGAGATGAATGCAGACCTTCATTCAAGTAAAAATTGCTGTAGCTTCTTTCATATAGCAAATATTGACAAGACAATATGTACTTTCATCATTAGATTGCTTTAACTCTAAGAGTGAGACAGTTACTTTTAAAATGATAGTATGCTCTTTTGGTATTCCTTTTTATACGCCCATCTTAAGATGGGGCGTATTATGTGAACACTCACGGTGGGTGGGTGGGCGAGCGTGGAACATTTGTTGTCCGGGCTCTAACTTCAATACCGTTTGCCCAATCCTTTTCAAACTTTACACACATGTGCATGGCCATAATATCTCGGATGACTTCGATATCCAGCATTATCGCGTGAATGACTTAGAAGTTATGGCCCTTGACGTACACAAAATACTTGAAATTGTGATTGTCCGGGCTCTAACTTCAATACCGTTTGCCCAATCCTTTTCAAACTTTCCACACATGTGCATGGCCATAAAATCGCGGATGAGTTCGATATTCAGCATTATCGCGTGAATGACTTAGAAGTTATGGCCCTTGAACACTTGAATAAGTCAAAAGAGACATTGTCCTTCAAATTAATGGAAATGTTTCAACATGATTGTTTTAATAAGTAACATTCATTAACTAATGGGATTTAGGAGACAATAGCTTGTTTCTCTGAGCTATTTCTGAAAGTCCCCATACTGTGATGGGCGTATTTTGTGGCAGTCCTGACCCTTGTTTCGGTTCAGCAGATTTTCTGACAGAATTTCCATGCTCGTCAGACCAAATGTCTGACAGATTTTTTAGCCTTTCACAAAGTCTGTCTCTTCTGAACTTGAATTTCTTAAAATAAATATTAATGATATTAAAGTAATAGACTAAAGCTTTTAGAGTTATAATTTTTAGCTCACCTGAGCACAAAGTGCTCAAGGTGAGCTTTTGTGATCGCCCTTCGTCCGGCGTCCGGCGTCGTCCGTCGTCAACAATTTGCTTTAAACGACATCTCCTCTGAAACCGCTGGACAGAATTTAATGAAACTTGGCAGAAATGTTCCTTGGGTGAGGCTCTACAAAAGTTGCTAAAATAAAGTTGATCCATGAAGAACTCTGGTTGCCATGGCTACAAAAAGAAAACAATTTTGAAAACTTTAAAAATCATCTCCTTCAAAACTACTGGCCAGATTTCAAAATAATTTGGTACAGATGTTCCTTGGGTCAACCTCTACCAAAGTTGCTAAAATTATTCCGATCCGTTAAAAAACATGGCCGCCAGGGGCGGGGCTTATTTGCTTTATATGTATATAGAGAAACCTTTAAACAACATCTCCTCTGAAACCACTGGACAGAATTTGATTAAACTTGGCAGGGATGATCCTTGGGTCAACCTTCACAAAAGTTCCTAAAATAAACTTGATCCATATAGAACTCTTGTTGCCATCGCAACAAAAAGAAAAAAAAATGAAAACTTTAAAAATATCTTCTTCAAAACTACTGGCCAGATTTTAAAATAAATTGGTACAGATGTTCCTTGGGTCAACCTATTTATATCAGGTGAGCGATTTAGGGCCATCATGGGCCTCTTGTTAGAATATTATAATAACATCTAGAATGTTTGTTTCTTCCGGTAAAGGTTATTTAAGAAAAGCAGCCATTTTCACAGCAATGAAGGAAACCTCAAAAGCAAAAAGCTCTTGAAATTGATCCAAATTGTTCTGTAAGTATTGTTTGTTTATTGTGGTTTTAACAGCTTTCTTGCTTCCTTTATTTTTCCTTTAAATGGAAACTCTTTGACCACTGAACTGATGATAAAACCTGGTATAGATTATATTTGGGTGATTTTCACAATAATTGGTGAAATAAATAGGGTTTTCAATGACACTTAATTTGTGCGTTTTGACTAAATGACCCCAAAATTTCATACCAGTGCGCCACCAAAGACATAACTTTAAAAACTCACTTGAAACTTTCATTTTCTTTTCCTTAAGATTTAATGCTATAAAAAATAACAGACTACTGTAATCGTCCATTTTTAGTGCATACTCTGATTTAAAAGCTTGGAAAAAGTATATTTCCTTTTTGTACTGAACATTTATGAAGGCTGCCATTTTATTTTGCCGCTTTTTTAGATAGACTATTTAAGGAATCTGAGAGCTATTGTAGTCGCCCTTGCGTCGGCGTTGGCATTGGCGCTGCAGCTTTTGGTTAAAGTTTTGCATGCAAGTTACTATCAACCTTATATCTCAATAACCATTTATGGTATTGACTTGAAAGTTTTTAAATATGATCAGGGGCATCAGAATACCAAGGTAGATAACTTTTGACTGAATTCGATAGAAATTATGGCCCCTTTTTAACTTAGAAATTTTGGTTAAAGTTTTGCATGCAAGCTACTTTCCAGCTTGCATCTCAATAACCATTCACGGTATTGACTTGAAAGTTTATGAATATGTTTTGGGGCATCAGACAACCAAGGTAGATAACCCTTGATAGAATGTATTACAAAATATGGCCCCTTTTTAACTTAGAAATTTTTGTTAAAGTTTTGCATGCAAGGAACTTTCATGCTTATATCTCAGAGTCCAGGCAAAAGATTGATTTGAAACATCTTTAATATGTTTAAGGATATCATACTATCAAGGAAGATAACACTTGATGGAATATATTACAAATTATGGCCCCCTTTTAACTTAGAAATTTTGGTTAAAATTTTGCATTTACTGGAAATAAATATCAGAACTTCAGGGGCATCAGAAAACCAAGCAGGATAACTCTTGACTAAATTGAATACAATTTATGACCCTTTTTTTAGATATTTTGGTTGAAGTTTTGCATGCTTACATCTCAGTATAACTAGACATGGGATTGACTTAAGACATCATATTCAGGTATTGGGTTTCAGACTGCCAGGCTAGATCATATTTGACTATTATTTTATACATGGTATTTGAAGGGCAAGAATTGAATCACTTGATTTACCAACAAGTATTTCGAATAGTTGAGCGTGCTGTCCTTTGATAGCTCTTGTTAATGGTTACAGTTGTGCTCCAATTATATGTCCTTACAAAAAGCAGTACAAATAGGTACTTGAATTTTAAGATGTCCTTAAGGAACAATGAAAGACTTAACCAATGAAGTTCTTCTGTAATGCAAGATACTCTACAGTTATTTTCATCCTCTTCTTCTTAAGTGTCTCCCTGTCAGAAACAGTCTGAATAGATGCATATACTTAAAGATTTTTAATTCCTGTTGCAACAAAATATGTTAGCCAAAAGCATGTTTTTCAACCTATATTAAATTTCTTGCCATATACGTGGGGGAAAGAAATTCATTCTCATTATTTTTAGCTCTATTGTTTATCAAGAAAATAGTTAATGTATTGTCTTCACTCTGGTGTCATTAGCGTGGTCTTCATTGATGTTGTTGTGTAAAAACTTTGACCTTGGCCATAAAAGTGAAATACTTAAACCTTGTTTTTAACTTCTAAACTATAAAGTGTCATCCATCTTCATATACTTTTTCATAATTACAAGGGCTACATTCCTAACAAGGGGTATCACTCTTTGGTCCATTTTAACCAAATTTATCTCCCTTTAAAAAAAAACAAAAAAAAAAACCAGTGAATTTTTTGTTTTCATTTATTTGCTTTCTCCTTATGAAAAAAATTAGAAAAGATGAGTATCTTGCATGTGGTGCTCTTGTTTATCATTAAAGTCCTAAAGTTATTAACCTATTATCAACTGACTTGTCTTATTCTTTTGAACTCTGGTTGACAGGAAGCCCAGCAGGGCTACCGAAATGGACTGGTGTCCGAGAACAGTGACCCAGAGGCGGTGCGACGGCGTGCAATGGAGAACCCAGAGATCCAGCAGATCCTGAGCGACCCCGCCATGAGACTCATCCTGGAACAGATGCAGAAGGACCCTAATGCTCTCAGAGAGTAAGTTACCATACAGGATTTGGACAATTAGCGTGGCAGTACTATATTCTGCCTTAAATAGACATAGTCTCCAAATGACTGGAATACTGTTAGCGGGACTTTTAAACAAACGTAGTTACACTCTTAATTGCATCTTTGACTGAAATACTGTCGGTGGGACGTTAAACCCAACAAACAAACAAACATAATTGCATCTTTATGAAATAATTGTTATGTAGGTAAGCGATGTAGGACCATCATGGCCTTCTTTTTTAATTTCTGTATATTTGTATAATGTTGTGGTTCTGAAATTAAATAAGTTTGGCATAAGCATAGTAAGTAAAGATATGCATAGACCACAGAAATTGATGACTTGCACCTTTCCAGTATAAATGTTGGTAATTTGTGTCAGCCACCAAAAAAAAAAAAAAAAAAAAAAATTACCAGTGAGCAAAAAGCATGGTCCTGAAACCTCTTATTAGCAAGGTTTTCAAAAACAATCCTGGTTATTAGAATGGGGTGTGTCATAGGGGTGCGGGTGTGCATCAAACATTTTGTTTCCATTGAATATCTCCTGTTAGAATAGAGATACGGTTTTCATACATTGTATGGTAGGTAGATACCTTGCGGGAGGAGGAAGACTGGGATTGATTTTCAGGATGATAGGGTCATCGTCAAAGTCACTGTTTCTATAAATAGATATTTAGTTTCCGTCAAATAACTTCTTTTAGAAGTGAGGTATGATGGTCAGATGTAGTATATAGATATCTTATGAGAAAAGGAAGTTTGTGATTGACTTTCAGGTCAGTAGGGTCAAGGTCACTGTCAATAAAAATAGTTTTGTTTGCCAGGGGTGACACTTGAAACATGTTTCTTGTTATTCTATTCCTAAACTAATGTCATATAAAGGAAGATCATATAGGAGCCTTTGAAGATTTGAACGTATATTGCATGTATCATACTGATTTTGGGCTACAATCCCAGAGTCCCCCTGCAAGACCTGCAATGATTTCTCATATCCCTGTATCAGTTTGAATCTTCCGTTATAGTTCCCTAGCTTTTGTTGCATCTTCAATCATTGTGTAGTTGTTTATTTACACTGACTTTTAAGTGTGTCAGCATCCTTCCTGGTTCAGTATTTATTGCTCTGTAAGCACTTCACTTTAGTGGCAAACATTTAAGCCATGTATAACATAGTATTTGCACTGCCTGTTGTTTTTTAGGCCAGTCTTTAAAAAACATTTGTTTGCGGTTACCCTTCAATACACACGCACATAAAAGTATTATTACTATTGTCTATACAGTTGTTACCAGTATATATGCATTTCACAATAAGACATCATTAATTCTTTTTTTTTCTGTTTCCATACCGAAGGTTATTTTATAGGTAATATATGTATAATCCTAATAATGGAATTATATCCTGAAAACTTGAGTTCTATGCTTAATAAAAAATATTGATGGAAAATACTTTCATGAAATCAACAATAAATCCTTCACAGAAATGCTGATTATACATTACTGTCTGCTATTAATGAATATTCTGCCAGTAATCATACGACATGTATGCTTAACCCTTTCCCTCATGTAGACTCATTTTGACGCACTCAATAGGTACTACTTAAAGCCTGATCTGCAGAAAACCACAATTAAACCTTACCAAATTTAATTACAAAATCCTCATTTCCAGACCACTGAGGAGCAGCGAACAGAATAAAACCTGATTAGCCTGCGAGTTACTCGCAGGCTGATATGGTTTTATGCTGTTCGCATAGGTCTATTCATGGTGTCCTCTATGAGGGAAAGGGTTAATGACCTACATACTTTTCCACTAAACCCATATGAGCAGCAAAATTTCACGTCGCACAGTGAACTGCCAATGCTATCAGTCAAATTAAAACCGGTTGCCGATGCGACAGCATTATGGAATTTTAACAGCAACTTTGGCCCTTTTCAATGCAATAAATATTTACAACCTATGATGTCAAAAAAAAAAAAGTGTAAAATTTTGTACACAGCCTACAGCCGCCATTTATAGTGGGATTTTCACATAACGTATATCGCAAGACCTTGATATGCATACTTCTTCCGCTTACCAAACTTTAAAAAACAAAAAAAAAAAAAACGGGTTCTGGAGCAAAAACAAGTTTCGAACCAAGGACCTTAAAATTTATTTGTGCTTTGAAGCTTCCAGATATGCTACAAACATGAAATTTGGACAACATGATTATACACCTGAAGTTTTTTTTTCTCCTTTTTTGTTTGTTTTGACGGCCGACGTCATATGGCATCATGATGTTAAAAGCAATTTTCAAGAAAAAAAGCCTTGCAAACCTTAGTTTTTAGGATTTGCATGAAATTTTCACTGAAGGTGCAGCGTTGGGCCCAATCGTGCATGGAGGCTTCCGTTTCCGGAAATTCGTAAATGTCAAGGTCATATGATAATTATCGGCTATTGCTTATGCCTTAAATATCTCAAAAACGATAAATATTCTATCGAGACACTATGAGTATAATTGGTATTGCTTTGAAAGACCTTTAAGATGATATTAAGGTTTTGAAGATTGGGGTTGAATCAGTTAAGTTTTGGAAGAAAAACCAAAAATTTTGTTACACCAAGTGCTTATATCTCGAAATATATTAAGAGGATGAAAATAATTTGTAGAACGATCCTTGGCTGTCCTATTGGTGTTCAGATTTTAAGATCGGCTTAAGATTCGTTAAGTTTCTTGAGATTTCGCCGTTCATACTGAAAAAGCGGTTTGGAATGTTGGAAATTTATTAAAGACCTTTCAAACGGTACCTAGCTTTTTTGAAATCGGTTATCGTGTAAGGAAGTTACTCGAAAACTGATAATTGATGAAAACTGTCCTTTCATGCACCTCAGCATTTGGTCCAAATCATTTAACTGCTTTTTCTTTTCGAAAGTAACTATAGATTTTTGACAATAACTTTAATAGCATTATTTATAGCTTGAAGCAATGCCATTCTAATGATATGCAGATTAAAATAATGGGACCATTAATTGACATGAACATCTTTCTCCAGGTTCGTGTCGTTTTCTTGAGGTTTAACCGTCCATATCTCAAAAAGCCGTTACAGATAGATTTAAACATAAAGCTAGAGAAATGCTGGAAATTTAAAGTCTTTTCTAACGGTATTTAGGATATCATATGAGAAAGTAACATTGAAAATAAGACTTCATACTAGTGCCTCTTCATTTGGCCCCACACATTGTCTCAATTTTTATTTCAGCATACTGT
Source organism: Solen grandis (assembly GCA_021229015.1). Classification (NCBI taxonomy): domain Eukaryota; kingdom Metazoa; phylum Mollusca; class Bivalvia; order Adapedonta; family Solenidae; genus Solen; species Solen grandis. The sequence goes on from CM037787.1 coordinate 4,808,099, forward strand.
ACTGTTGTGATATTTTTAATGCTATGTGCCCCATTTAAAGTCAGCAAGAAAAATCTTTGGAAAAAAAAAAAGAATTCTTAAGTTGGGAAGAAACATTGTATACCTATTCTGCATGTAAAGAGAACCCGTGATTGTTAATTCCGGTGTGCAACACCAACTTTGAGTAGTATTGTGGTTCATTTTAAAGAGGGTTCTGGAAGCAAATCTCCGTAGTCCTCATTGAATGCAATGATTTTCATTTTTATCTGACGTCACAGATTTTACCTGCTATTAAAATTAGTATGGGCTCTACAGCTGTCAGTTCTGGACAGATTTTCTTCCTGTCTCAGATAGTGAATGTCAGGATGAGTAAATGAGTATGAATGTGTATTATATGGTTCTCAGGGCAGAAAATCCTATCGTTTGTTCAGACGAACGAAATCTAGTTATTTTTGTTTCAGCCACCTCCCACAAGTTCAAGGGTTACCCTCTATATTTCTATGTAGGGTCAGCTTAAATCCATATAGTGTCATGACTTTTAGAATTATTATAATTTTTAACTTAATTTGATTAACTGATTGAATGCACATTCATCGATACAGGATAATTTTATTGCGATATGTGAAGTACAACGACCTTTACATTGCTCGATTGTCGGGTGCGTCTGTTTTTCGTCAAATATATGACGAGGAAAAGTAGTCAATGAAACAAATCAATTATTTTTGGTACTATGACAATAACATACGTGAGCGTATGAGAAAAAATGCTCATTGTTAGGCATAAGTCGTATATACGTTTTAATCACGCTGCCATACGTCGGTGCACGTTCTAATAAGTAGAGACCGAAAATATTGAAAGATGTTCAGCCTATGCGAACGTTACGAATATGCTCATTAAAGCTTACGTACGCTTACAATCAGCTATGAAACTATCTCAGTGACATAAACCACGATGTTGACGTAAACCCATGTACAGCATAAGGAGCGCGTAAACAGCATGCTATATGGCCAAAAAATTTTCCTTAAAGCCTAATGATCATCTAAGCATAGTAACGTGAAAACATGTATATGATCCTAAGACAACTTCAGCTGACTGTAACTGGTTGCATACGGCAGATATATTAAGTGAAATAATGACTGTTTAAATCTGAGAGTAGTCAATATAAGGTCCTTACGATTTAGGACTTGAAGGGAAAATTTTCAGGAAGGAAATAAGTCAGTTAAAGAAAAAAGATAATCTTTGCCAATAATTTGGCAAATATTGTCTACATGACGAAAAAGTGAAAATAATGCTCCAGCGTTTATGTTTGTACTGTCGCTTAAATGTATTTTCCCTCTTCATATCGGTATTTTTTTGTATGGAGTGACTTTATTTATTTACGAGTATTTAGTATAAGTATATATTCTGGTCCCGGTTGCCGTATGGGTTGAGCGTCCGCCCTGGAATCGATAGGTCGTGGGTTCGATTCCCGGCCGCGACATACCAAAGTCGTAAAAAATAGTCCTGATAGAGATCCCTTGCTTGAAGCTCAGCATATAAACGTATATCCAGGACTGGTTTGCTCGCTGTCAGAATGGTGTGACTTGATGCTGTAGTGTGGAGTACTACATCTGTCTCAAGCAGCGATAACCCGGTAGTCTCCTAATGACTTTAATACTGTCGGTGGGACCTTAAACCCAACAAACAAAAACAAACTAGCATATATTCATTTTCATCATATTCATGGGATTATTTTCTAAGAAAATAAAAGTGTTAATAATTTTCGAATAGACTTTCCCGCTACGCTTTATGTTATTTAAGTATGATACAAAATTGGGCATAATTAATTCAAATCAATCCTGGATTATTTTGAGTAACAAAAAGCGACACGTTCGAATAAATGTCATGCCCTCGCAGGGCCTAAACCTTGGGGGGTTAAGGTCTTTTGAAGGAGGTCAAGGTCATCTGGCGGGTAGAGCTCATCAAGGTTCATGAACCTGTGAAGTTTGGAGGCTGTATTTAGAAGGACATCTTTGTTATTTTCAAGGTTAAAGTTCTGTGACAAAAAGACAGACAGGCGTCAGACAAACGGACAGACCAAAAACAATCCTCGATATATCGATGCGGGTGTATTAAAATAAATTCTTGTTTTTTAGAATGTGATAACAAAAATTCCTTTTGAAATCACACAGTCGGTCTACATGTTTTATCAGATATCGGACAATACATCAAGGATATCAAATATTTATTACGATTAATTATTGAAATAATAGATATATACACACTGTTACTGCGTAAATTCATGTTAAAAGGTCTAAAGAATATTACAAAAACATCATAATAATTTATCCAAGTTAAATACTACATAACTAGACAAAAATAATGAATTGTTGTTTTGATCGGTGTTTTGCTATCGCTTATTAACACTGAACTGGATTTTCCGCGGAACACACCCGCCACACTCCCGTTCTACGATATTTCGATATTACATATCTTTGGGTTTAGGTCTTTGGTTTAATCATAGACATGGTTTAGATAAAAAGGCAAGATGATAAAAATGTCAATATCGAAAAAGGGTTGCGTGTTATATTTCAAGTGGAAAATTTTCTGTTCTGTTACCAACCGCAAAAAAATGTCTACTGCACTGTACGTATTTATCTACGCTGTTTAAAACGAGTAAGAAGGACATAGCTACTAGTAACAGCGCATACGCGTTATTCCGGTAAAAATACACGGGATTCGGTAATTGGTATCCATGCCATTAATATTTTTTTATAAATAAATATTTATTTACTCCTTAGTTAAATTTCCCCAAGTTAATTCCTAACCCATAAATTTAAAATGCATTTTCTTACAGACTATACTTCGTGACTTAATGTTTTTAAGCGTTTTTCTTATAGGCAAGTACCTGAAAAGTATTCATTGAAGAAAGAAAAAAAGAGGAAAATCTGAATGTTTGAACATTAGAAAAAAAATTAAAAGAAATACTGTTGGTTTTAGTTTGTTTCAAAATACATATTTTTTTAGCCACGTGTAAGGGTATTTAGTAACAGTTGGATACTTAGTAAACCCTAAATTCATTTTGTTTCATTTAATTTTATCAGTAGGAGTTCCACGGAAGCAATGAACGTGCATACACCTCATCACCTTTGCACGAATCTACCTCCGATTTTCAGGAAATTGGCCGCGACTAATTCTACATCCGATTTAGTGCCTATTTTTAATAACCTAAATAAAATGGATATCTCAACCCCTTCTTTATTATTTCTGAAAATCGGAGGTAGATTCGTAAATCAACGAGCACTCCACAAACATCTTATCTACACGCTGGTGTACAATTTCACATTGTTCAATGAGAAATAAACATACGTTTGAAATTTTTCCCGAGTCACTGATTGGTCAATCTTAATCATCGAATCACCGGATATTGCCGATCCTTTGGTGAAATTATTAAACACTGGGTTTAATACCGACCCTACACGGAAATATATGGAGTCAGTGATGTCCATATGGGAACGAAATGCTAGCCAAATATGAACATTAATGAACCCCCGTATTTCCGTATCATACGCTAAGGTGTGACAGTCCCATAAACAACGCGGTTTGATTAAAACGTTCTGAATGTAAGCGCCGAAATCACAGTTCGTTGCTTAAGGCAGAGTATTACACATCCTCAACATGTAAGGGTAGTTCCAGGACTGATTGACCCGGTGACTTTGTGTGATAATATACCACATGTCTCTGCAGTGTGGCATCACTATATCTGTATCAAGTAAACATCGTGTCCAAATGACTGAAACAATCTAAGATGGAACACTCACAAGCCTTAAATTTTGTGTTTTCTCTGTCATTAACACATTGCATCCTTTGTGCATTTCGAAGAGTTTACCGCAGGCCTGTTCCATATCCCCACTATATCTGTATGCACTCAAAACAGTTTCGCGGTCAGCCCTCGATTTGTTGTTATACGGTACATGTATTTGTTTTGGAGAAATGAGTTTAGTATCCATATTTACTAGTATATTTTACCTATGTTTACGGTTGCAATAACTGTAAGCTTTACGAAAACAAGATCAGACCTGTTGACGCTCAACTTTTGGTAGCATGTGCAATACCTGGCAAAGATACCAGCACCAGTTTCTGGCTATCGGAATATGGTTGAAAAATGTATGCGTCTTGTTGCGTTTGTAGCAAAAACTAGAGCTGAGTTAACATACATCCAAAAACAATGTCTTTACGGTAATCGTGCGAAAATTAATATGTCCAGAAATCCACTGGTCTTCAATGATTTTGTTCAGCAAAACATGAATGCTTGACCGACATAAAACACAAGTAAATTAAAATTTAAAAAGATTGGAGTACTTCCTCACAACACATATAAAATAAAAGCGGCAGAATTTCGAGGCGAGATTTCGACACTGACAGACACCTCGTGGCGAATATTAAACCATTGCTTTGTCGTCATTTCGCTTCGAAGTTTTACATCTCGTTGTTAAGTTTTGACTTTTCAAAAGAAACCTTTACATTACTATTTTTCGTTAACCGCCTTTCCTCTCCATGAGGAGTGGCATGTTACAACAGAATTGCAATAACGCCAAGAATTACAATAAAATTGCAATTTTATTGCAATTCTGGTTGCACAGGGATACAGAATTGCAATAAAATCGAGAATTGCAATAAACTTAAACACACACTTTTAAACTTAAGAATAAAGCTTAACAGCATGTTACAAAGTGATGAGAAACGGCTAACGTGGCATTTAGGTTGTAACATTTATTAACTTTATTCTTAAGTTTAAATGTTTATTTCAAGTTTATTGCAATTTTCGATTTTATTGCAATTCTCGTACCCCTGTGCAACCAGAATTGCAATAAAGTTACTGCAATGTTATTGCAAAACTAGGACCCCCAGCTTAGATTGAAAAATGTATCCCATGAGGCATCCTGGTAGAACCATCGACCTATGCTGAACAGTCCGTCCCTGTTGTTGTTGTATTGTTGTATTGGGATTTATCGTCGCTGCGATAGTATTTCAATCATATAGCGACGTCCAGCTAATTACAGGCGGAGGAAGACCCCGAGTACACAGAGGTACCCGGGTAGAACCACCGACCTACCGCAAGCCAACTGGAAGGCTTCCTCACATGAAAAATCCGAAGTCCCTACCGGGATTCGAATCCACAGCGGTGAGGGGCTGAGAGATTTGTTGGCCGTGACTGTAACCGCTCGGCCACGGCGGCCCCTTCTCCGTCTTTACAATGTAATTTTGTAACGGGAAAAATACTTAATATGTCGCTCGTCTTTTCTTGAAACTGTCTTTTATAATGATTATAACAGATGTCATTATGTTTCACGATATTCAAAATTTAGTTTAACGTTTTAGGTTTCATCTGCGGAGTGTTACATTGTACTTACACAAAATCAAGTATACACGTACTTGTCGTTTCCGTACTTAAACCTTTTCTGCTAACAATAATAACAACATTTGCCTATGGGATCATAGATTATAAAACAGATTACACCACGTTATTACTATAATTCAAACTTTTTGTATTATCAGTTACCTACTAGAAATGTAGGCCTTCGATTTAGTTATATTGTAATTATGCTGATATGCCAGTATGAAAACCAATAGGTGCGAACGTCATTTTTAGGGATTATCTCAAATTGCAGTTGTTTTTTTTCATGCAGATTCCCAATGTATTACTGCGTTAAGTGAAGAAGCAAGTACCAGTTGAGCAGCGAAACATATATTCCCGCACTGTTCCCGCACGCAAACAACAATAGTCCTTCGGCCTAATTTCTTTGACGCTTGGAGCAAAAGTTTTTTTTGTCTTATTCATATACATGTACAAATGTATGAATATACGTAGGAAAAAGTGCAGTGGCCAAGAGCCATAACTCTACCTGACCTATTTCTTTTAGTAATCTCTCCTTTTATTTATTATTTTCATTTTTTGTCGGGAACATAAATCGTAAGCTATACAAGGTAAGGACTTGAAACGTCAATATAAATAGATGGCGAGATGGGGAAGTGCAGTAAACAAAAACTCTGCCTGGACAAATATTTCAATTATCTACCTTTATTATTTTTCTTTTACTCATAACCCGTAAAAATATAGTGTATTGATTTGAAACTTGAAATATAAAGAAAGCAGCAAAAGTGCAACGACTAAGGACCAGAACTTACCTGGGTCTTTTTTTAAATCGTCTCCTTTTATTTATTTTTTTTTTTTTTTTTTTGATGATGATGTTTTGTCCAGAGCATTACTACTTTACCGTATGGATTTTTTGCCATATGACTTTCAATTGACATCAATCATTTGACATCTGACCCATTTGGGTGGTGCCAAAAGTTGTTTGGCTAAGGCGAGGGGGACACATCTTGTTCATAGTAACTTAAACTTGTCACTAAGTAGGTTAGTGCATCATCCGAAGCTGTTCTACAGAAATAAGAAACTATCGTTCCTGTTTCTGTAGAACAGCGCGCTTGAACACAAAAATATACAAAGATGCAGTCCTCAAAATTACAAAAACACATGCAAACAGCAAATAGATATACAATTGGGATAAATTTGTAGCCGTATAGAGTGATACGTTACAGGATGCTAGGGTACTGTTTTATTATCTGTCAAATATTTATGGGAAAACATGGAATTTTAACAAGACTAAAAGAGACAATTGCATAGTACTTTAGATTGTCACCTGAACACATGCATCGTGTGTGTGTAATTTTTCTATGTTACCATGCTATCATAAACATTTGTCTGTTTCGAAGGGTATTTCATCCCGAATTCTTATATGTGTATTAACCTGGGTCCATTTTAAGGATACCAAAAAAATCATTGCAATGAAGTTTAAATTGCAAAAACATATCCAAACTCATGCTCATTCATGATTTTCATTTTCTAGGAAATCAGTACATGACATATGATTGTTACAAACATCGAAGTCACATACGTTTACCTATGTCGGTTTTTTTTCGCCTCAGAAAATTCTTAAATGTTGTATTTGTAACGGATACCGAACGTATTACAGTTTTGTTTGTCTCCGAGCTAATAGGCTATTGATATATTAATGTAAAATTCCAAAACTTCATATAAATCATTCGAAAAAGCTCTTGTTCTTTTTCAGTTCCAATCCGTTTACTTGAAGTTTAAAACGTTTGATATTAAAAATGGGGATGTGGCTGCACAGCTCTAAACACAGAAATGTCTGTTACATTTGTTGAATATAATGGCGAGTTAGACGGGACACAGAAATGTCTGTTATATTTTTGTCGTATATAATGGCGAGTTAGACGGGACACAGAAATGTCTGTTATATTTGTTGTATATAATGGCGTATTAGACCGGAGGCCTTTATTCACGATGAAGATTCTTAATAACATAATGTATTTGTCTAGAAAAGAAAGTCAACGTTATAATTCATTTCTTTTTATTATAAACATTTTATGCCTATATATGCAATACATGTTATTATTAAAACAAAACTAACTACACTAAATGCAAATTGTATTTTATTATGCTAAGCGTTTTATTTCAGGAAAAGTATAGAGTTGATTTGATGTATCTTTAGTCTCGCGTGTGAGATTAAAATGAAACCAGCTAATTAAGGGAACATTGAGATAGAAGGTATTGAATAAGTTGCTGCTGATACTGTTGCTTTTTGTTTTAGCTTATAGACCTAAAGACTTTTTACATAAAAAAAAACTGAATAAAAAAAACGTTAAACATGAAATCACTAATCAGTTAACTTTTATTGATTTCTTTAATGTTAAGTATTTTATAAAACAGAAGTCACAATAATAAAAGATTATATTAGGACTTTCATAACGCAAGTACTGAAGCTTTGTATCACTCAGTCACGTCCCTACCAACTGACAGTAACTGTAATTTCGACTGTCCAATTTTGACTGATAGACGGATCTCTCCTCTCCGGACACGGTCCCCCACTGCCTTGTCCTCTGTAGACGGGGTGTCTGTGGATAGAGATAAACTATGTTTACATGACGTTGAGAAATGAGAGATAATTTTATGGTCATGGTGAATATTTCATCTATGGAGATATTGATTCAAAGATTTATAAAACAAAAAAAATGCAAAAATAATGCATATGTAATGAATTATGCACACTGCATTTATCTACATCATTTATGCATAGATAATCGTTAATATATATCATCGTTTTCCTGGTAATGTCCCATTAATCTTAGAGGTCACTCATGCAATTAACATGACGCCCTAATAATATATCCTCGCCCAAAATGTTTGTCGAAGATTTTGACAAACTTCAGCGATTTAATGTACGGTTCACGTGCATTATTTCGTTTGTCGGAGTTTCGTACAGCTTTTTGCTGATTAAACAGCTATGCATGCTCATTCTGAGAAGGTTTGGCATTAGCATCAAGTTCAATTTATCAATGACAACAGTAAATGTAGATGTGACAATATTGTCCGAAGAAAAAGCAGCTTCAGTGCACATTGGACTTATGGTAGTGTTCACTCACTAAGGGTTCAAAGGTTCTGAGTTCGATTTCCGCAGCAGCCATTTTCCCAGGCGCGACGTCGCTTACTGGTGCAAACCAGTGTCCATTGAGAGGATAAGTATAAGTTAAAACACTGGCGTTACAGAATTGTTATAATGGTTTTTCAGATTTCTGACAATCATGAGATCAAGGGAAGATTACTGTATATGATAGGAAAAACAGTGCGCAAAATCGAAAGAAATTTGAAGGCAAAACCCGTAATCAGGTAAGAATAAAGTTGCAGATTAAAATTGTGTTTTAGTGGTAGGAGTAACAGTAGAAGTGGTACTGGCAGTAGAGGTTGTAGTGGGGGGAGTAACAGTAGTAGTGGTACTAGCAGTAGAGGTTGCAGTGGGAGTAACAGTAGTAGTGGTACTAGCAGTAGAGGTTGTAGTGGTGGGAATAGTAGTGGTACTAGCAGTAGAGGTTGTAGAGGTGGGAGTAACAGTAGTAGTGGTACTAGCAATAAAAATTGTGGTGGTAGGAGTAGTAGTGGTACTAATAGTAGTAGTGGTACTAATGGTAGAAGTTGTGCTGGTGATTTACCTGTGGTATCGATGGCCTTCAGGACCTTTCGCCCAAGGCACATGTCCTGGGCCCTGGGAGACAAGGTGGTGATGTCCACTTCTTCCTCCGTGGACTGGTACCGCCGACTACACCTCTCAAAGGAGACCGTACGTGTCACCTGCAGGGACATGGTAAGATTATTATCATCGTTTCAGTGATGTCTTTATCATCACTATAAAACCAGTCTGTTGTCATATAACAACGACAGACATCGTAATATACTAGTTCAGTAATAAGTACATAAGACAGAGGAAGAAACCATATATGTTGTATATAAGTAAACTGATAAATATAACATTAGAGAAAGATCTAATTAATCAGTACCCAATAATGTTTACTTCTGATTGTATTTTTAAGTCGACTGAAAAACGTAAAACTGCTTTACCTGATTTTCATCCAAGGTTGTGTTTGTAGCAACAGAAGTATCAAGGTCAGCAACCAGGCATGGCTCGAGGATGTCTTCGATTTCAGGTATGTCCCTCAGAATCACAATCTTATTCTGCATATTTATAACGAGGTAAGATATAATGCAAATGTATCGAACAACGTTAACATGATAGAGATCTATATACAGAAAGGAAAAATCATCTTTTTTTCTGTGATGATACAAATTTCGAAGAGTATATGTTTCTGTTAGTTTTCATCTCAACAAGAAATGGTGAATTTCCGTGGGAAAAGGAATGTCTACCAAATAAAAACATTACAATACTAATTCGACGCTGTGTGGGAAGTTTATGCACTTTCTGAGATAAAACTTGCATGGAAAATATTAACTTAAGTTATTCCAATACTAATCTGACCTTTTTTTAAAAATATGGTCTGCAAAAAAATAATCTAAGTTTAAAAGGGGCATAACTGTTCAAAAATGAATTCAAGAGTTACTTTCCTTTTTGAAATCGTTTGCAAATTCGAAAATGATCAAGTCTTCCAAGTCTTTCTGTTTGACAGGTTTTGAGAAATTGAACTTAACAAACAGACAATTTTAAGTTGAAAAAGGGTCAGAACTGTACTAAGAATGATATTTAGAGTTATACGCCCTTTTGAAATGGGTTTCTTGTTTTATAGTTAACATTTATTTCAATTTTGATTTGAGCAAATATCTATTAAACAAAGAGTGGCAACTAGTCTAATTCTCACAAAAGCACGTAACAAATTGTTCAATTCTCGCAAAGTCACGCTTTCAAATATCTCCTTCTCTATTGAAGATATGCGAACGTAAATCTTACAACAGAACATTACATTACCATCAAAATGATATCTAATGGATTAAAATAAGTCAAGAAATAAAATGTTTTATGTAACATAGAAAAGTACCTGCGTGATGATAACTATGAAAACTGTATTGTTTTTGTTTTTTTAGTTTTTTTTATGCTACACTGGTTGAATTTAAATCGTAATTTGTATGGATTTTTAAAATAAATCAAACTGATGATAATTCCTTGCAGTAGAGAAATATGATTATTTTAAGATATGGTTACATTTCCCTCTGTGATGTTTTCATATTTCCTCGAAAGTTTGCAATATTCAATGATCTGCTATGTGACTAAATAATATTTTCCACTGACTTTACAGGAGTTTCCTATCTCTGTTTAATATGTCTTTGAATTGAGTATATTTGATGGTTTTTGAGGAATAGACTTGAACGAACCATAACCAATGACGACACCGACGAGGGGGTCATGAAAATAGCTCCACCTTTTTTTACTTGCAAAATGGAGCTAATAAACACATAAAGATAATCAATCAATCAATGTTTTACCTGACGTTTCTCCACAATGAACCTGTAGACCCCCGGTCGAGCCACATCGGCCTCCGACTCAGTTACTTTCACCCTCTCTTTGATGGTTTCATCAGGCTTGTCTTTGTTGATAAGTGTAACCCAGGCTTCCTTTCATTTACAGTAAATACACTATCAGTTTAACAATTTAAAAAAAATATACTGACAAAGTTAAATTTGAAATATCAAAATTAAATTGAATACCTGACTACAACAAGTATTTACTTATTCACAATATACTACTAACGAATTCTTTTTAATTTCTAATAAAATAACCTCATGAAAACATTTAAAAATGAAAGTGTTTAAAGGAAGAAAAGCAACAGGGTATTGCCATTGCCATGTACATTTTAGATTATTAAAGACCAAGGGGGCTCACCCTGTAGGCGTCCTTGTTTAGTGCTGTCAATAGGTAGACGGACCCGAGTACTATCCCGACAACCACGACAACTGCCATCAGGCACAGGCCCGCAAAGGCCAACCGCTTCGAACCGGGTCGCCTTGGTGACACCTGTAAAAGCCAAATACCAATGTATTTCGTTATAGATTGGTAGACGTATTATTTGCTAACTCGGAAGACTTTAAAGCCAATGAGTTACAATTAAAAAGTGAAGAAATGTTCAAAATTGAAAATGAATACATGAATATAACCCATTTCTTGAATGCCCCCGCTAATTTTCAACATTATAGTCATTTAACTTGCTCGGCGCTCAGCAAATAAGGGTAGTACAAGGACTGGTTGGCCCGATGTCAGGACAATGTGACTGGGTGTGGTATCATGCCACATGTCTACGGCGTGATACTGCAGTGTGGCAGCACTATATCTATCAAGTAGACATCGTCTCCAAATGACTGAAATACTGTCGTTGGGACTTTAAACCCAACTAACACATTTTTTTTTTTAACTCTGAAAAAACTGAGACTGAGAAGGACAATCCATACAATCTAGTATTTATAAAGATACTTTATGAAAAAAAAAAACTCTTTAAAAACAATTGCCGCAGTGCTTTTGTTACAGATAACAATAACAAGAATTTGTGATATTTGTTCTTGCTCTTACAATTAAGTTAGACGATTAGAAGACTCTACCTACCTCCTCAGAAGGCTGATTAATCACAATCTCGCTCTGTTTCGCCTTTCCTTCCATTGTTGGCTTCATGATACAATGTGGTGTAATTCTTCCTGCGAATACAAAGTCTCTACCCATGATACACTCATATATATACCTGTATCACACAACTTTCCGCTTTGTAACTCTGACGCATATATGAATTATATTTAACTTTATAACGTAATTGACCCATACTTTCCTAAGATCAAGTTTTTTAAAAAAAGTTGATGGTGTTGCTTTGTGGTTACAAATTTGTAGCTTATAACATTACTGGATGAAAAATAAGTGAGAGAAGAAATGCATGACCACTTCCTAGTTTAACCGGAAGATATCCTGGTCGTGCAGACTTCCTGACTTGCACGTGTTCGATTAATGTATAATTAGCTCGTAAATTGTATTTTATCTTTAATCTGTATATCAGGGTGCACACATAATTTCACTGAAAGGAATATATAATATTGCCGACAAACATGATAAAAATAAAAGTTGACTCAACCAAGAGGAAGATTGCATGGCTGACTGTTAATCTTTGCCAAATTCTAATCTGAGAGCAGATAGGTGTATTGATATCAGGCCCCATGTTCTCGAAAATAAAAATGATACTGAAGTCTTATTTTCATATTTCTACTCAAACTATGTACATTAGTTTCAACAGGGATTTGAGTAAGATACTCAAATTTGAGCCTGAGAACGTAGTTAAGTACACGAGGCCAGAGCTTGGTTTTGACCAAGAAAATAACAAAGCATTATTTTCGCAGAAAATGTACATAATGTATAAATCACTATATAACTTGCAATCCGGTGTCAAAACTTGCAGATTAGTTTATTATAAAATTCTTTTGATAAGTTTTAAAAAGGTCCTCGGCTAATATTGTGTGTGTGCGCGCATGTGTGTTTGTGTGTTTTAGGGATGAGATAAAGGATCCGGTACCTAAACACAATCCAGTCTCGATCGAACGAAACGCAGTCGAGCAAAATAACAGACTGAGTGTAATACGAGGAAAGTCGCCGGTCCCGTCCGAATTTGCTCTTTGTATGACTTTAAGTATTAAATATATACTACTGACTTTTTAAGGATACTTTAAAGTATTGTACCATTTTTATTGCATTGACTTGTGGATATATTTCTCCATTTTCAACATTTCCAAAGTTAGGAACTGTTGTATGATAGACAAAAAAATAAGTATTTGTAGCATGTTTAAATATACATATTAATTCAAAAGCCATTTGTAATAAAGATAATAAAAGGATAAAGGTAGTACCGACGCTGTATCATGTATTATTGCACAATAAGGGGTTCCAAAGTGACTAAAACATTCAGGAGAGTTAGATTTTCATGTTTGACAATCTAAGTTTTTTTATGAAAAAAGGAAAGAAGTAGGGCATCCAAATTATCTACAGAACATCAAAAAAGAAAATCAGAATTTTTCACCGTACCTTATGTGTTAGTGTCTCAGCCAAGTATCACATTTTTATAAAGAATATCTTTACAAATTATCAAAAATACACGTGTAAAATAAAACTGTTTTTTCTTTCTTAATTTGAAGTGAGTGATCCGAGTGATACAGATATAATGGTCAAAGTGAAAAATAAAGAAAAAAACAACAACAACAAATGACCCTACTGGAAATCGAACCTACAACGCCCAATTTCAAAAAAGTTGATAATAATTATAGCCTATTTATTGATGCCCCTCAATTAGTGGTAATTAATGCATTAGGACCGATATACCTTTAAAAAGATGTGCTGGAACAAAAGCCATATAAGTCCCTAGAATTAATAAGCATTAATTAAATAACCCCCGCCCCTGATAAAAGTGATATACATGTTGTATGCCAGGTTAGGTGTCTAGAGTACAGCATGCTGTCAAAACATTAAGCACCAAACGGTAAGGAATCGATCGTGCTGAATACTTCATTAGCAGGTTCAAGAGACAAAAAAGTCATTACGCCAATATTTACAGAAAAAAAAATCTTTTTGTAACAACAAAACGTTATACATTTAGTAATGTAAGTGCATAAACAGATAGCATCAACCTTCAGATCTATACATTTAACTACTTTTTTATTTATTGTCTGTCCAGTCTAAAAAAAGATGATTAATTAATGGTTGGAAAACAAAGAAATTTGAAATGGCCTCATGTTATTTTTAAACCCAAACACTACTTGGTTGACGTTCCACCATTATTTCAGTTAAATCGGGACTTACCTCCCTCAGCGTATCTCAGAAGCATCTAATAAGCTGTTTTCTTCTTCCTCTTAGGGCTGACTTGTTTTTGATTGATCAACTGAATGATCTACTATGGCCACGCACAATATTACAGTTTTTTTTGTTTTTTTTACCTAATTCTAAATGCAGTTAATGTCTGATTTTATCGATTATTTAATTTCGTTTTTTTTTTTTTTTTTATCTTCGTTTATGTAATCCTCACAGCGGTATATGAAACAGGATTATGAGCCAGGTAGATCACCACCAGCAAGACGCACGTAAGTCAAGATACTTCATATATTTGTGCACGTCGTTGAAATATACTCGTACTTACAAATCACCTCCGCTCTGTTAGTACACGAACACTGAAAACGTGCACTTCAAAAAGTTCTCAGCCTCATCTAGAGAAAAATCGATACGTTTTTCGACTGTTTTTATTCAGTACATTCCTTTTTCAAAGAGTTTTTTTTTTAATTTGAAATGATTTAAGTATGTTTAAAAGAGTTTTAAACTTTGTTTACTTGTTAAGTTTCAAACAATTACCACAAAAAAGCCGGTAACCCATACATTTTTTCATTGCTTTAATTAAGCAACGTTTAAAGAATATTGACAAGAAAAATGAAACAAGTCTATAGAACGATTTTCTCTAAATAAAAAAGAAATGCAATGTTTTATTTACTTTTCTTTAGTATGATTTATATACTGTCACATATTGGACTGACTATTGACTATTTGAGTTTACCGTCGCTTCGACAGTATTTCAGTCATATAGCGATGTCCAGCTAATTACAGGTGGAGGAAGACCCCGGATGCACGGAGGTATCCAGGGAGAACCATCGACCTGCCACAAGCCAGCTGGAAGGCTTCCTTACATGAAAATCCTAATGACTCTGCCGGAATTCGATCCCACGCGGTGAGGGGCTGTCACAAATTGGAAAACATTAAAATAGTGATATATGGTATACATAGATCAATTAAATGCCTTCTTCTGGTTTGGTTCTGAGAAGGCTGATTTATGTTTTTTCGCAACCATGTACGCGGACGCTTAACCTAAAAATAAAACAGTATGGCCTTACATTGTTAGTATATTTTTGTTGTGCATGCATTTGTTTAGGGAGAAAAGATATTTCATACGCACATTTTTGGTACTACCAGTTCTCCGGAAGATATCACTGGTGCGTTTGTTCGAAAACAATCTTCGTAAGCGTAATTACGTACATGTATATAAAATAGTATTTTTCCTGTAAAAATTCGGTACAAAAAAAATGTTGAGTTTGTATAATGCAATGAAGTGGGTCAACTTTCACCATGTTCTATTGTGAAAATAAGACATAACTAGACACTATGAAGAATAACAGACTTACGACTAAGATCAAATTTGATCGTTAGAATTCTAGTGAAACGGCCCCTGGTAGTTGAGGTTATCTTTATATAATATCTAAGTGAGCAATTACAAGCATTTGAAACCGATTTCAATAAAGCCCAGTTTTAGCCGTATATACTTTATTCCGGGCCGGCAGGAGCCGGACCGGTTACTGATACGTTTTGCCAGGCTAAGCTGTACAATGAGTTTCTTCGTGACTGTCATTACTTTTAATTTTGTACAAAGGTTAGAAAAATGTAAAATATATACGTTTTTGAATTTAAAAAAATCAATGATGATGAACAGATATAACCATTCTGTAGATATTTTTTTATTTATGTTAATTTTATCTGCGGAGTGGTCACGCTCGTAGCGGTTTATATCGCGACACAACGCAAAATCAAGTATACACGTACTTTTCGTACTTACACTTCCTCTGCTAACGATAATAACAACTTTTGACTATGGGAACATGGGTTGTAAAACAGATTACATCACGTTATTATTTAAACTTTTTGTATAATAAGTTACCTGCTAGGAATGTAGACCTTCGATTTAATCCTATTGTAATTATGCTGAAATCACTTCCACGAAGTACGAAGCCAGTACGAAAACCAATAGGTATTTAATTTAATACATATTTTATTCAAGAATACATAGGATTGAACAACAGGCTAAATGCCCATGTAAGTCCACTCCTTTTACAGGTCATGCATACATAGCATATGACAAATTAAAAGTATTGCATGCATTATGACAATAGATATATAGAAATACAAAAAAATAATATATTGCATTACAGGGAGAAATATGACAAAATTTGTGCCTAAAAATATATAAAGTGTCATTCATAGGGACCATCTAAAATCAAAGCGCTAATAGCGCTGAGAGAACAGGGTTTTTTTTTTGTTTATCAAAGTAAATTCAATAAACGATAACCAAGTTTTCAAGCGACACCAATAAACCCAATGTTATAAATCCGCTTTAACTTTGCTTGAACACGGTCTTTAAAAAAAGATGAACACATTATTTGTTTAAATGGATTTCTAACAAAAAGCACATCGCTACTCTTACTTTCCCCATTTCTCTTGCCCAAAGTTTACAAAATTATATGAATATGTGGAAGGAAATCTAAAATAACAAACTTCATTATTTATTTTTTTTTTTTTTTTTTTCATTTCATTTTATATTCACATTTTCTTGTTATAGATAAATTAATGATATTCAATATAACAAAAATATATGTATCTTATATTGCAAAAATAATTTTAAAAAAAGTTTGTAAACATTGTTCTCCGGCTGTAACTCGAACCCACACCCTTTTTCAACGCCGTTTGCATGGCGATCTAGCCTGACTATTTTACCCACTGCACTAATGAGCCATACAGAAGAAATTTAATCTATATATTGTTGCCTGTTGCTGGAAATTCCAGCCAGTCATTGTTTCAAAATATCTCAGAATGAGGTGCGATTTTTTTTTCGCTCGCGTACTTTCTTTTTTCATTACAGTTTATTTAAAACGTTATCTCTAGCATCGATTATTTTAATTCAGTTTCGCCTTCCATAACGCAATCGTACTGAAATAAGTAAGAAAATTATCACCATTTATTGATAAGACAGAAAACAAAATTTAGAACTATTTTTCTGCGTAGAAAAAAAAAGGAATTCTATAAAATATAGGTGCCTAAATATAGCCCCAAACTGTTGTCCGAGTCAACATGTGTGCCACCATAGAGCAGCTTTGCAAGCATCCCTTTTCAAACATCTCAAAATGCAGTCTTTTTTACATGCTCGTTCCCAATGAATTTCTGCGTTAAGTAAAGAAGCCAGTACCAGTAGAGCAGCGAAATGAATATTACATCATTTTCCTGCAATAACGGAGAATCACGCCAACAACAATAGTTCTTCGGCCCGATTCATTGACGCTTGCGTCAAAATTTTTCTTGTTAGGTTTAAAAGACCCATTTCGACAAATCATGTCAAATACCTGTGTGAGCAGTTTACTCATAAATATGTACCTCTCAATATTCGTCATAAACGGAAGTAAGTATAGATACACGTGTATTACACTGATCATGTTGGTGAAGCATGACAGCTGATCGGTGGTTTTACCCGAGTGCCCTCGAGCACCCAAAGCATTCATCCACCGATAATGACGTAATTAAGCTGATTAACGAAACAGATATTCGTTTTATTTTAAATTTCAACATTTTGCTATATCTAGTAATTTATTCACAAACCCATCAAGGGCTTTCCAAAAATGTGTGTGTTCTATCATTTTTGAAAAGAATGGAAGCAGTATGGTGTAGATATGCAAGTTTGAACTTCCAAAGCTACAAAAAAGACATTTATATTTAGGTCACTATTTACTGCCATGCTTGCGTACTAAATATTTGACTGACATGCATTTTCAACAGACATGAATATGTGGCATATGCAGCTCATCTTAGCACACAGATACAATGTACTTAAAGGTGATCGATTCTTTTTCAAAAGAGATAAAAATATAAATAAATATGTAATGATGGTGATTCAATGTAGGTCCGCATTGTCAAATACCTTGTTAGGTTGCGTGAATGAAGTTTGATTCAAAGGTAAGTTAGTATTTATAATAAACATTGATGACTAAAAACTCATAAGATCTGAAATACAAATAGATAAAAGGGCCGTAAAAGATAGCACGTACTGAACTCTAAAGAAAGAACAATATGTAATGGCCTCTAAATATAGTGCAACATTGTGACATATTGTCAGTAACGATACAAACACAACCATTTTCTATGGAACTGAATATAAAATCATCTTCTCTATTTTTATCTAGGTTATCCGAACATATGTTGATGTTTCTAGGTTTCGGTCCGCGAATCATCACGATTTATTTCATACCAGCTATGAGTGTATCCATAGACATAAAAAGAAGTTCTGTTTTGTTAAAACTGTGAATATATCGCTTTTTTTTTTAAAAAAAGGGGGGGAGATAGTTTGAGGAAAATTGTTATATATTTGCATGAGTGATTATAGTATAAAACCTGTCGCATAGAATTTCTACAAATTTTGCACAGAGACGGGGAATAAAGTACTGAACATTGATTTTGAAATCTTATGAGGTGTTGTTTGCCATTATTTGAGTTATCTGCCCTTGAATATTAAGATCGATATGAATTGAAAACGAATATAAATAAATATTTCGTATCTATCTAAAAACTATGATAAAAGGTATAAAAAAAACCGTTAATAAACTGCCATAACAAGGTACCAATTTTGACATAAAAACAAAAGCAAACTTTTATGGTTGTCGTTGTTTTTTTCGTCAGGGACAAGTACATTATTTTCGGACCGTTTTATATCTCTGTCAGGTTTTTATGTCAGTGGTATATCTCGTCGATTCTCTTCCGGATGATGTCAGTTTACGCTTGTAACATTTATGCTGACCGGTTCCGATAGTCTAGCAACGTTTTAAGAAGTCGTGGTTTCAATCCCAGAAAGCGACATACCGATATCGCCAAAACGACACTGGTTTACTCATGTATCTTCGGCATATTCGGGTAGTTCTAGGACTGGTTGGCCGGTTGTCATGGTGATAAGATAGGTGGTGGCATCTTGCTACACGTAAACGGCGTGATACCGCATACTAGCTCATAATGACACAGTCCCCTAATGAAGTTTAACAAATATTGTCGATGAGAGATCAAATGATAGCATTCACACATTATACATGCAGATCTATACCTTAACAGTTTAAACAGTGTTTTAACACAACTTTATTACGTACATATAAATGATGCAATAAACTTAAAATAAAATAGACGTTTCATATATTATCACTGTCGAAATAAATGTTTGTGTAAATTGAATTTACTCATGTCTCATTCAATAAATGAAATGGATTCATCCACAGATTCACAGTTATCATTGTCTCGTATGCACATGTTTTCCTTTTTCAGATTCGCATTTGCCAAGTATATGCCATAATACCCGGGCGTCGCTGTATGTCACTGCTGTCGCAGCAACTTTAAACACTAAAAACAAAATGCCGTTAACGGTTTGATAAATTATTTGATCTATATTATACACTCGCATAAGCTCAACAAAATCATAAATAATCCATAGGCCTTAATAATAACTTTATATATTACCAGTTACATAGCAAGACATAAACCTAACAAAGCAGGTATGCGTCCATAAAATCATTTGAATAGAAATATACCACATAAAACCTTATCAAAACAGACATAAGTTCATTAAATCATTAACACCGAAACCAATACAAAACAAAAACTACAAATACCAATGGAACTCGTATTCTGTGACTGGTTTAGCGGTCTCTCTCAGAGATACATTAACATGGACTTCCGGGTAGGGGTCATAGGTCGACCCATCCATGCCTCTATGGCGTGCACTCACTCTAACCGCTGTACTATTCAAAGTCGCTTGAAACTCGACAAATTGTTCAAGTACGTTATCATGCCCGAATATTAAATCATCTATATTAATATATCTACGATTTATTCGTCTCAGTATTTTCTCGTACTTGTAATGCCATATGAATATTCCTTAGAGCGGTTAAACCAGGGGGAAAACGCACAGCAACTATATACGTATTTATATTTTAATGTTACACACGGACTCTGCGAGAACTTTAAATATTCAATTGCCTTTGAAATATCAATGATACTTGTTAAAATTACAATTTTCCCATCAGCAAAACCTTCTAAAAACAAATTTGCGCGCATTGATTTGTCTTTTTTGAGAGCGGCATTGTTGGACACACACAGCACATATACTAGGTCTGTATAATGCCCGTCAGGTGCTGTGTCCGAACTTGTGTTCAATGTTCGTGACTTCCATTCCGCGGTCCCGTATGTTAAAGCACCAATGAGAAAAAGTGTCGTCGAGATGACAGTTCCTGTAGATAGAGAAACATTTTGTCAGCTACATACGTGATTAATTTGATATAAATACCTCTGTTTCAAAACTACCATTATAATGTATACATTGTAATTGGCACACAGTGCTTTTTATGGCATCATAAAATGATATAAACAATGGATGGAAAAGAATGGAAAATACAATATCATATCTTTAAATATTGACATTTTCATTGTTCCTGTCTGAATTTGTTTTTTCTCTCATTTGTTTCAGTGATTTGCATTTGTATTATCAATATAGTTTAAAACATGCACAACATATTATTTACCAAACGATTCCTCTGTTGCAACAAAAATAAACAGATTGTGACTCATAAAAATAAGCAGAAAGTTATACTCAAAAGTATCTACATTGTGGTGATGCATATGGCACGGCCAGGGATTGGTGTTCATAGACGATACAACATAGTCTAGACCACCAAACTATTCTTTTTTTCTTTAAGAATAAATGATAATAATAAAATAATTTAAAAGTAAAACATAGGACGATGGATAAGACAGCGTAGTGTGCTGGTTGTGTAGTTGGTTTATATAAGACTGTTAGATCGGATCCTTCTCAAAGAAGATATATGTTTATTTTCTCGCAAAATAGATTTGAAAGAAATGTAATCTGTGCAATTGTGCTGTAAATATTTGGACTTATTAAAATGCAGTTATGCAAAATGTTGTGTATACTTTCACTTTCTTTAATTTAAAAAAAAAACTTGCCCTTTGATGTGGTGTTCCATGTCCATTTACATATGGCAATCTGCCGCTGATATTTGATAACATTATAACATTTGCCATAGAAAGGGACCTTTGCCATCAGAGAAATGTTCCCTTGCGTTAAAATAAGTTCATGCAAATGAGTTAGAGCTTGTCGTTATCGCATATATTTTCTGCTGTTGTTATTATTATTATTACTTATATAATTATTTATTCTTCCTGTACTTGTAGAATATTCTATGAATATCACGATATCATGAAAGCCAAAGTCCAAAAATAATCAGAAACAGGTTTATTGCAAAATGCTATTTCACTAGACTGTATACCTACAAAGTTAAAACTAGAGTTGGACATTCCCCGGTAGCCGAGTGATTAGAGCGTCCACCTCGGGAGCGGGAGGTCGTGGGTTCGATCCCCGGCCCCGACATAACGAAGTTGTAGCTTTCTTGCTTGGCGCTCTGCATATAAGGGTGGCTGCAGGACTGGTATGCCCGGTGTCAGGGTAATGTGGCTGGGTGTGGTATCATGCCAAATGTCTACGGCGTGATACTGCAGTGTGGCAGCACTATATCTGTCTCAAGTAGACATCGTCTCCAAATGACTGAAATACTGTCGGTGGGACATTAAACCCATTATGGCTATGTGGGTTGTTTGCATAAGAAAAACAGTCAGAACTGTGATTTATTATCTTACACTGTACCAAACACATCATTTTTCTGTATGAATACAAACTCAGAAGATTAATATATATCTAAAATTTCTACAGCGAAACTGGATCAAAGTGTCCACAAACGCATATTTTCACTTCTTTTTTTTCCAGTGGCCTTGACCTTGACAAAATATCCACGGTCGACTGAAGGTAAATTATTATAATTTCCATCCTAAACAAGCTTAGTCTGAGTCTGAGTGACACTTAACTTTAGAATCTTGTATGCGCCTTGCTTATGGTTAGCAGAAGGGGCCTCCGTAGTTACTACAATCACAGACTCAGCATCACTCTGTTCCTCACTGCTGTAGGTTCGAGTCCCAGTCTGGTCTCTTAAATGTTCCATGTGAGGATGCCTTCCAGCTGAGTTGGTGGTTGTTCACTGGTTCTGTCCGAGTGTCTCTATATGTGTGGAACTTGACCAATCTCCAAGCAGAGTTGTCATTCGTTCCTCACTTAACATCTCTGCAATGGGCTCAATGACAAGAATCTTGTCAAAACAGAAAACACTCATTTAACGCGGATTTAAGTGTATTTTACGGATTAAAGGTATTGAAACTTTGAATAAATATTTTTTGAATCATCATAAAACGTGTGTAAAATGTTAATTTCAGTTGTTATTATCGGAACTTTTTTCTGCCTTATTTCGCCGATGGGAACATTCCGCAAACGCTCGTCTGCAAATGTAAATATTTACAGATTCAGCCGGATATTGTAATTTAAAAACAGCTTTTGATTTTAATAATTTATTATTTTAATGACCATTTTGATCAGGATCAGTGATGCTATCTATATATATTTCGCAGTTTAAGGAGCCTATCTAGTCTCCTTCAAATTAAATATTTGAACAACGGTCTGGATGACATCATATATTTGGAACTACTTTCTGAGCCCACCACAGAGGTGAATGTAATGTAAGCCGATGTGTAAGAAAACGTCGCTGTATGGCTGAAATGTTCTCGTATGCGTTATCGTTAACTACAAATCACTATGATGTCTAGAGGAGTACCTCTATTGATGTTTGGGCTGGATCCCAAGTAAAAAAAGGTTTAGACAGCAAAGAGTACGGTCTTCATACAAATGTCGAATGAAACCAGGGGTCAAAAGTTGAAAACCATGGTAAGGATAGAGGCAAAAAAAAAGAGACCATACCCTCCCCGGGAAGACAAGTATAATTTGTCCTACGTTATTATATATATATATAATATGTTTTATTTGTAGGATTAAACGTCCCAACGAAACTATTTCAGCAATTTAAGAGTATGTATGCTTGAAAGACATAAACCGTGTCTACAATACTGCAGTAAGACGTCGTAAATATGTAGCATGAACAAAGGCTGAATGAATCCACACCCAGTCGCATTATCCTGACACCGGGTCAACCAGTCTCTATACACGCTGATCGCCAAGGAAACTATACACACAGTCACTAAACACGCTGATTGCCAGGGAAGCTATACTCGCAGTCACTATACACGCTGATCGCCAGGGAAGCTATACACGCAGTCACTATACACGTTTATCCCCAAGGAAGCTATACACGCAGTCTCTATACACGCTGATCGCCAAGGAAACTATACACACAGTCACTATACACGCTGATCACCAAGGAAGCTATACACACAGTTTCTATACACGTGAATCGACAGGAAGCTATACAAACAGTCTCTTTACGCGCTG
>CM037787.1:4831727-4881727 GCA_021229015.1 Solen grandis
TATGACCCCTGTGACGCATAACATACTTCTTTTTCATATTAGGGCAATGATTTCGAATGATGCCAGTTGTTCAGAATAATGAAAATTTCAGAGTTATGACAGTAAAGTATGCGCTTTTGAGCAACAGCATTTTCAGCACCCTATGATGTCACCTGACGTCAGAGCTAAAAATAGTGAAAAATGGTATTCGCGCTCTACAGCCGCCATTTATGATCAGATTTTCTTCAAATCTTTACAGATGATACATCTTGAAACTAAGGTGTGAATATTTTGTCAGCTAACCTTAATTCCTAAAAACCGAAGTATTGTGGCTGAAGTAAGATTCGAACATAGGACCTTTAAACTAGAAATCAAGTTTGCAGTCATGTCCTGACGTCATATGACATCATGTTACGTCACAGACTAATACTTGTTCTTATCATTTGCATTAATTTCGGAATATAATGTCAATTGTTCACATAAACATGAAATACTACCAGAGGTGAGTCATTACATGAAACTTCTATCTCCTGCATTTGGCATTAACACAGCTTGCAGAAAGTCCTATCATTCGTTTTCACGAATGACATCTAGTTATTATGAGGACTTTCTGCCTAAAGCAGAAAGTCCTATTGGGTTTGTTATGTTTATTATTAGGACTTTCTGCTAGCAGAAAGTCCTATTGGGTTTGTTATGTTTATTATTATATTATTATTATTCTTTTCTTCTTCCTAACTAAACGCTTATTTTTATATGTTGCAATAGTCCTAGGACGATAATATTTTTATGGCATATTAGTCACGTGAGGAAATTTTGATTTCAATGATTTTCAGCACCCTATGACGTCACATGACGTCACAGCTAAAAATAGTGAAAAATGGTGTTCGCGCTCTACAGCCGTCATTTACGGTCGGATTTTCTTCAAATTTTCACAGATGGTACATCTTGAATCAAAGGTATGCATATCCTGTCAGCTAACCGAAATTCCGAAAGACCGAAGTTCTGTGGCTGAAATAAGATTCGAACATAAGACCGAAAATTTCATTTTAGGATAAAAGAGCTTCAGGATGTGATAGAAAGTTGAAACTTGCACAGTTTGCAGTTCTGCAGAATTTCTACATATATTTTGAGTGGTGACGTCATATGACGTCATGTGACGTCATAGGCATACTTCTTAATTTTCATTTTAGGGCAATGATTTCGACATGATGCCAGTTGTTCAGAATAATGAAAATTTCAGAATTATGACAGTAATGTATGCGCTTTTGAACAAAAGCATCTTCAGCACCCTATGACGTCACATGACGTCACAGCTAAAAATAGTGAAAAATGGTTTTCGCGATCTACAGCCGTCATTTATAGTCGGATTTTCATCAAATTTTCACAGATGGTACATCTTGAATCAAAGGTGTGCATATCCTGTCAGCTTACCGAAATTCCGAAAGACCGAAGTTCTGTGGCTGAAATAAGATTCGAACATAGGACCGAAAATTTCATTTTAGGATTAAAGAGCTTCAGGATGAGATAGAAAGTTGAAACTTACACAATTTGCAGTTCTGCAAAATGTCTACATATATTTTTAGTCGTGACGTCATAAGGCATACTTCTAATTTTCAAATTTTTGGGCAATGATTTCGACATGATGCCAGTTGTTCAGAATAATGAAAATTTCAGAGTCATGAGAGTAAAATAATGCGCTTTTGAACAAAAGCATCTTCAGCACCCCATGACGTCACATGACGTCACAGCTAAAAATAGTGAAAAATGGTGTTCGCGCTCTACAGCCGTCATTTATGGTTGGATTTTCTTCAAATTTTTACAGATGGTACATTTTTGAATCAAGGTGTGCATTTCCCGTCAGTAACCAAATTCCGAAAGACCGAAGTTCTGTTTGGGTGAAATAAATTGAAAAATGGACCGGGAAAATTTTTTTTTTAGGATTAAAGAGGGTTTAGGGTGAAATAGAAAGTTAAAATTACACAGTTTTCATTCTGCAGAAAATTTTTCCAAAAATTTTGAGTCTTGAATTCATATACGTCATGTGACTCATAGGTACTTTTTTAATTTTCAAATTTTTGGGCCAAAATTTTCCCACATGATGCCATTGTTTTGAATAATGAAAATTTCAGAATTTTGGGCATAAAGTTTTGGGGCTTTTGAACCAAAAACATTTTCAAACCCCCATGACGTCACATGATTCCCCCGCCAAAAAAAGTGAAAAATGGTGTTCGCGCTTACAGCCGTCAAATTTTGGTTGGGTTTTCTTCAAAAATTTTTTTTGATGGTTTCATCTTGAAAACAAAGGGGTCCTTTTCCTGTCCCCAACCGAAATTTCCCAAAGACCGAATTTTTGTCTGAAAATTTAAAATTTGGAAAAATAGGGGCCGAAAATTTTTATTTTAGGATTTTAAAGGCTTTAGGGTTGGGTAGAAAATTAAAAAAATTACACAATTTTCAGTTCGGGAGGGAAATTTTTAAATATTTTTTGAGGCCCTTTACTTATTTTTTTGGAAAGCATGTACTCATGGCATACTTCTTTTAAATTTTTATTTTTTTGGGCAAAATTTTTGACAAATGCCAGTTTTCAAAAATTTAAAATTTCAGGTCAGAGAGTAAAGTAAATTGCTTTTAAAAAAAAAAGGGATCTTCAGCACCCTATGGGCCTCAAGTGACGCCCAAAACTAAAAAAAAGCCATACGAAAAAAAAAAAATTAAAAGGTAGAAATTTAAATATTTGTCTTTCTAAAAGGAATTAATCTTTTTTTTTCAATTTTTGGGAGAAAGTTCCCTTTTTTTCGGGATCAACGAATGAAAAATTTTTTTTATTAGGCTTTTTGCCTAAACAAAAGGGCCCATTGGGGTTTTTTTTTGTTTATTATTATAAATTTTTCTTTTCTTCCCCCTAACTAAACGTTATTTTTTTATTTTCAATAGCATAGGCGAGGAAAAATTTTTTATGGCTTTTAGTCCCGTGAGGAAATTTTTAATTTTAATGTTTTAGCACCCCCTTTACGTCCATGACGGCACAGGCTAAAAAAAAAGTGAAAAATGGGGTTCGCGCTCACAGCCGTTTTATGGGCGGGTTTCTTCAAAAATTTTTACAGATGGTACATCTTGAATTCAAAAGGGGTGCATATCCTGTCAGCCCCAAACCGGGAAAATTCCCCAAAAAACCCAAATTCTGTTTGGTGAAATTTTTTAAAAAATTTGAACATAGGACCGAAAAATTTCATTTTTGGATTAAAGAGCTTCAGGGGGTTTGAAAGTTTAAACTTAAAACAGTATTTCAGGGTTTTGCAGAATTTCTTAAAAACAAATTTTGGTCGGACGTCAAATGACGTCATGTGACGTCCAAAAGGTTTCTTTTTTAATTTTCATTTTAGGGGGAATGATTTTTGACATGATGCCCCGGGTTTACAAAAATGAAAAATTTTAGTGTTTTTGACCCTTAAAAATGCCTTTTTAACAAAAGCATCTTCAGCACCCCCAAAGGCGTCACATGACGGCAAAAGCTAAAATAGGGAAAATTTTTGTTCCCCGCTCTACGCCTCCCTTTTTGGGCGGATTTTTTTCAAATTTTCAAGATGGTAATCTTAAATCAAAAGGGGCTATTCTGTCACCCAACCCGGGGAAAATTTCCAAAAACCGAAGTTCTGTGGGGGAAAGAGAAATTCCCAACATGGGGCCGAAAAATTTTATTTTAGGATTTAAGAGCTTCAGGAGATAAAAGTTGGGAAAATTACACAGTTTGCCTTTTTGCAGAATTTTTACAAATATTTTTTAGTCGTTTACGGATATGAGTCTTTTAAAGTCCTTGGCATACTTCTTAATTTTAAATTTTGGGGAATGATTTCTGACATAGGGAAATTGTTCAGAATAATTAAAAATTTTAGGTTTTTTGACAGTAAATAAGCGCTTTTGAAACCCAAAAAAAACTCAGCCCCCCTATGTCGGCCCTGATCAAACTTTAAAAAAAGTGGAAAAAAGGGTTTCCCCGCTCTACAGCCGCCTTTTTGGTCGGAAATTTTTTAAAAATTTTCACGTTTGGGAATCTTGGGAAATTAGGTTTTTCATATCCTGTCATAAAACCCCAAAAATTCCCAAAGACCGAAATTTTGTGGCCGGAAAAAAGATTTTGAACATGGCCGAAAATTTTTATTTTTGGATTAAAGAGGTTTTAGGGTGAAAAAGAACGTTTGGGAAAATTTCAAAGTTTGCAGTTCTTTTATATTTCCCCCAAATTTTTTTGTGTCGTGACGTCAAATGGGCGTTTATGTGAGTTTATTTCATTTCTTTTTTAAATTTTTATATTAGGGGAAGGGTTTCGACTGATGGCCCTTTTTTTCCGACAATGAAAATTTTTTGATTTTTTACCCTAAAATAGCGCTTTTGAAAAAAAACCCTCTTCCGAAAATATGACGTCAAGCTAAAAAAAGTGAAAAAAAGGTTTTTTTGCGCTCTACAGCCCCCTCCCTTTTTGGTCGGATTTTTTTTCAAAATTTTTACGATGGTACCCTTGAATTTAAAATTTCATTTCCTGCAGTAACCGAAAATTTTCCCAAAGACCGAAGGGTTTTGTGGGGAAATAAATTCGAAAAAAGGACCAAAAAAATTTTTTTTTGGGTTAAAGGTTCCCGGGGAGATAGAAAGTTTTAAAATTTCACAGTTTGCAGTTTGCAGAATTTCTAAAAATATTTTGGGGTCGGGGCGTCCCAAAGTCGTCATGTGAGTCATAAACCTACTTTTTTTAATTTTTTTTATTAGGGCAAAGATTTCGACATGAAGGGCCCGTTTTTTCAGACTAAGAAAAATTTTAGAGTTTTTTTTACGAAAAAAAAATTCGTTTTGAACAAAAAAAATCTTCAAACACCCAGACGTTTACATGACTCACAGTTTTAAAAATATGAAAAATGGGGGTTTTCCCCGTCTACAACCGTCCCTTTATGGGGGATTTTCTTTAAATTTTCACGGGTGGGAACATCTTGAATCAAAGGGGTTGGGAATCCGGCAGCTAACCGAAATTCCCAAAGACCGAAGTTCTGTGGTGAAATAAAATTTGAACTAGGGGCCAAAATTTTATTTTGGATTAAAAAGCTTTTAGGATGAGATAGAAAAATTGAAAAATTCCCCATTTCAGTTCGCAGAATTTCTACAAATTTTGATTGGGACTCATAAAACGTCATTACGTCAAAACCCTACTTTTCTTAATTTTTTATTTTAGGGCAATGATTTTCGACATGATTTCCAGTGGGTTTTAAAAAATGAAAATTTTAGTGTTTGAAAGTAAATATGGCTTTTGAACAAAAGCATTTCGCCCCTAAACGTCACATGGGCGTCCAGCTAAAAATAGTGAAAAATGGTGTTTTTCGCTCTACAGGGGTCATTTATGGCGGATTTCTTCAAAATTCACAGATGGTTTTTATTGAAACTAAAGGGGTGCAATCCGTCCTTACCCCAAATTCCAAAGACCGAAGTTTTTTTGGCTAAATTTAAAATTCGAAAAATAGGACCCAAAATTTTTTTTTAGGATTAAAACTTCAGGTTTGGGTTGAAAAATTGAAAAATTAAAAAAGTTTGCAAAATTCTTTCAGAATTTTACAAATTTTTATGAGTCTTTACGTCAAATTACGTCAAAACATATTCTTAATTTTTATTTTTGGGCCCAAAGATTTTCGACAAGTTGCCAAATTGTCCCGAATAATAAAAAAATCAAGTTAAATTAAAAGAAATTAACGTTTTTAAGGGGGAAACATTATCTTTCCCTAGACGTTTTACATGACGTTTTTCCAAACTTAAAAAATTTGGAAAATAAAAAGTTTTTTTAAAAAGTTCTTTTTCAGCCGGGTTCAATTTAAAAAAAAAAGTTGGTTTTTATTCAAATTTGTACCCCCTTTAAAAGGTATATCTTGAAAGTAAGGTGTGGGGGGATTCTTTTTTCGCTTTTTTAACGGAAAATGAAAGACCGATTCTGTTTTTGGCCCCAAAATTTTGGGGGGGTTTTTAACATTTTGGGCGGGTTTTCTTGTTTTTGGGGGTTAAAAGGAGGGGTTTTCATGGGAATAGAAAAAAATTTAAAACTAACCACAGTTGCAGGGGCGCCGAAATTTTTTCCATTTTTGAGGCGTGAATCAAAAAGACGTCATAAAACGGGCATAAGAAACACTAAATTTCATTTAAAAACAATGATTTCCCCATGATCCCCGTTGTTTCAGAATAATAAAATTTCAGAGTTATGAATAAAGTTCGGCCTTTTGAAAAAAAAGCATCGTTAAACCCCCTATGTCCAAAATTTCGGCCCAGGGAAAAATAGTGAAAAATGGTTTCGGGGCTCTACACCGTCATTTATGGGCGGTTTTTTTTCAAATTTTCAAAATGGGAAAACTTTAATCAAAGGTGTCTTTCCCCGGGGTAACCGACTTCCGAAAAAACCCGGGGAAATTTTTGGTTTAAATAGAAATTCGAACATTGGACCCAAAACATTTTAGGAAATTTAAAAAACTTTAGAAGAAATAGGGGAAATTGAAAAAATTAAAAACAGTTTGAATTCTGCAACAAAAGGAGTCCTAATCAAAGGTCTATGTGAGGGGGGTTTTAAAAATTACTTGGGGGGAAATTTTTTAAATTTGGAATTTTTTTCAATGGTTCCTTGTTTGGAACAAAAGGTTTATTTTTAAAAGGGGTTTGCAGTTAAAAAATGGGGGGTTTTGGAAAGGTTTTTTAACCCCTTTGGGAATTTTATGTGATAAAAAAATTTTGGTTAAGGTGTTGGCCCCGTGCCAAGTAATTTTTTTTATTTTTAAGAGAATTTGGGAATGGGGGGAAGGGGGTTTGGTTTTTTTTTTGAAAAAAAAGTTTTTTTTGGAAGGGGTTGGCTAGGAAATTTTAAATAGTCAAAATTTTGGGGGTTTTGTTGGGCGAAACTGTTGTAAGGGTTTATTATTTTATTTTGGGGGGGTTTTGGGGGAAATTTTGAATTTTTTAGATGTAGGAAAAAAAGAGGGGTATTAAAGGGGAAAATTAATTTGTTTTGGGTTTTAAAACTTGGGGAAATAATTGGGTTTTTAAGAATGGGTTAGGTTTTTTATTATTAAAACTTTTTAAAATTTAATATAGGGGGGATTTTTATTGGTGGTGGGGGTTAGGGGGGGATGAATTTTTAAGGCTTTGGGGAGAAAATTTTTATTTTCAAGGATTTTAGGTTGGGGTTGGAATTCCGGGGGTTTGGGGGGGAAAAAGGTTTTTGGGGGTTTAAAAGGGGGAAAATTTTGGTTGGGGTTTTTTTAAAAATTTAAAAAGGTAAATTTGGAAAAAAAGGGGAATCTTTTTACACCAAAAAGGAAAGAGGTTTTGGGTTTAAATAAGGGGTTTAAATTGGGAAAAAATTTTTTGGGGGGTAAAAGAGGAAAAAGGTAAAATAGAAAGGGGGAAATTAAAGTTGGAGTTTGAGATTTTTTAAAAATATTTTGGGGGTAAATTTTTTAGTCATAGACTCATGTTAAAGCATTAAACATACTTCTTAATTTTTATTTTGGGAAAAAAAATTTGGGAAAGATGCCAGTTGGTTTAATTTTAAAGAAATTTTAGGTTTTAAAGTAAAAATATGCGTTTTTAACAAAAAATTCTTTAAGCACCCAAAGACGCATGGGACGCCCCGCAAAAATTTTTGGAAAAAGGTGTTTTGCCTCTTCGCCGTCATTTATGGGCGGATTTTCTTCAAAATTTTTACAGATGGTACATCTTTAAAGTAAGGGGGTTTCATACCCGTAAACTACCAAAATTTCCCCCAAACCCAAGTTCTGTGCTGAAAAAATTCGAACATAGGACCGAAAAAATTTATTTTGGATAAAAGAGCTTCTGGATGAATTTGAAAGTTGAAAAATTACACAGTTTTTCAGTTTTGCAGAAATTTCCCACCAAAAATTTTGGGTTTGGGGGACGCCATAAAGACGTCATGGACGTCATAAGCAACTTTTTTAATTTTATTTTTTTGGGGTAAGGGTTTCGACATGATGCCAGGTTTATAAAAATAAAGAAAAATTTTGAGTTATGAAAAATAAAGTTTGCATTTTGAAAAAAGCACTTTAGCCCCAAAGAGGTTTATGTGACGTGCAGCTAAAAAAAGAGAAAAATGGTTTTCGCGCTTTTACAAACCGTCATTTAGGGGGGATTTTTTTCAAATTTTTAAACAGAGGTTCACTTTAATTAAAAATGTGCAAAATCCTGGGAGTAACCGAAATTCCCCAAAGAAACCGGGAAGGGTTTTGTGGCTGAAATTTAAAATTCGAAAATTTGGGCCGAAAAATTTTTTTTGGATTTAAAAAGTTCAGGGTAGATTTGAAAGTTTAAAATTACACAGTTTTCAGTTCTGCAGAAATTTTTACAAAAAATTGTTTAGTCGGGACGTCATATGACGTCATGTGACGTCAAAAAATATTTTTTTAAATTTTTTTTTAGGGCAATGATTTCGACATGAAGCCAGTTGTTAGGGAAAAATGAAAATTTTAGTGTTTGAAAAATTAAAATAAGCGCTTTTTTAAAAAAGCATCTTCAGCAAACCCAAGAAGTCACATGACTCCCCAAAAAAATAGTGGAAAAAATTTGGGGTTTGCGCTCTACAGCCTCATTTTTGGGCGGATTTCTTCAAACCTCACAAGTTTCATATTGAAACAATGTTTATACCGTCAGTTACCGAAAAACGAAAAACCCAATTCTGTGGCTGAAATAAATTCGAACATTGGGGCCGAAAAATTTTTTTTTAGGATTAAAGAAACTTCAGGATGGGTAGAAAGTTGAAAATTACATCAATATCGCATTTGAAGAAAAGCATTATTTTAATTTGAATGTTGCCGTTGGCAGAATAATAAAAAAATCAGAGTTATTACAGTATATTAAGCGCTTTTGAAGAAAAGCATTATCAGTACCCTATGACGTCACATGACGTCACAGCTAAAAATAGTAATAAAAGAATTTCTACATATGTAGCCGGCCTTTATGGCCGGTTTTTATCAAATTTTTACATATGGTATATCTTGAAATTATGGTGGGCCGCTAACCGAAATTCCAAAGTTCTGTGGCTGAAATAAGATTCGAACATAGGACCGAAAATTTCATTTTAGGATTAAAGAGCTTCATGATGAGATAGAAAGTTGAAACTTACACAGTTTGCAGTTCTGCCGAATTTCTACATATGTTTTGAGTCGTGACGTCAAATGACGTCATATGACCTCATAAGCATACATCTAAATTTTCATTTAAGGGCAATGATTTCCACATGATCCCAGTTGTTCAGAATAATGAAAATTTCAGAGTTATGAAAGTAAAGTAGTCGCTTTTGAACAAAAGCATCGTCAGCACGTATGACGTCACATGACGTCACAGCAAAAATAATGAAAAATGGTGTTCGCGCTCTACAGCCGTCATTTATGGTCGGATTTTCTTCAAATTTTCACAGATGGTACATCTTGAATCAAAGGTGTGCATATCCTGTCAGCTAACCGAAATTCCGAAAGACCGAAGTTCTGTGGCTTAAATAAGATTCGAACATAGGACCGAAAATTTCATTTTAGGATTAAAGAGCTTCAGAATGAGATAGAAAGTTGAAACTTACACAGTTTGCAGTTCTGCATAATTTCTAAATTTATGTTGAGTCGTAACGTCAAATGTCGTCATGTGACGTCATAAGCATACTTCTTAATTTTCATATTAGGGCAATGATTTCGACATGATGCCAGTTGTTCAGAATAATGAAAATTTTAGAGTTATGACAGTAAAGTATGCGCTTTTGAGCAACAGCATTTTCAGCACCCTATGACGTCACCTGATGTCAGAGCTAAAAAATAGTGAAAAATGGTGTTCGCGCTCTACAGCTGCCATTTATGATCAGATTTTTTTCAATTTTTTACAGATGGTACATCTTGAAACTAAGGTGTGAATATTTTGTCAGCTAACCTTAATTCCGAAAGACCGAAGTTTTGTGGCTGAAGGAAGATTCGAACATAGGACCTTTAAACTAGAAATCAAGTTTGCAGTTATGTCCTGACGTCATATGACATCATGTTACGTCACAGACTAATACTTATTTCTTATCATTTGCACTAATTTCGGAATATAATGTCAATTGTTCAGCATGAACATGAAATACTACCAGAGGTGAGTCATTACATGAAACTTCTATCTCCTGCTTTTTGCATTAACATAGCTTGCAGAAAGTCCTATCATTCGTTTTCACGAATGACATCTAGTTAGGACTTTCTGCCTAAAGCAGAAAGTCCTATTGGGTTTGTACTGTTTATTAGGACTTTCTGCCTAAAGCAGAAAGTCCTATTGGGTTTGTTATGTTTATTATTATTATTATTATTATTATTATTATTATTCTTTTCTTCTTCCTAACTAAACGCTTATTTTTATATGTTGCAATGGACCTAGGACGATGAAATTTTTATGGCTTATTAGTCACGTGAGGAAATTTTGATTTTAATGATTATCAGCACCCTATGACGTCACATGACGTCACAGCTAAAAATAGTGAAAAATGGTGTTCGCGCTCTACAGCCGTCATTTATGGTCGGATTTTCTTCAAATTTTCACAGATGGTACAACTTGAATCAAAGGTGTGCATATCCTGTCAGCTAACCGAAATTCCGAAAGACCGAAGTTCTGTGGTGAAATAAGATTCGAACGGTCAGGATGAGATAGAAAGTTGAAACTTACACAGTTTGCAGTTCTGCAAAATTTCTACAAAAATTTTGAGTCGTGACGTCATATGACGTCATGTGACGTCATAAGCATACTTCTTAATTTTCATATTAGGGCAATGATTTCGACATGATGCCAGTTGTTTCAGAATAATGAAAATTTCAGAGTTATGAAAGCAATGTATGCGCTTTTGAACAAAAGCATCTTCAGCACCCTATGACGTCACATGACGTCACAGCAAAAAATAGTGAAAAATGGTGTTTACGCTCTACAGCCGTCATTTATGGTCGGATTTTCTTCAAATTTTCACAGATGGTACATCTTGAATCAAAGGTGTGCATATCCTGTCAGCTAACCGAAATTCCGAAAGACCGAAGTTCTGTGGCTGAAATAAGATTCGAACATAGGACCGAAAATTTCATTTTAGGATTAAAGAGCTTCAGGATGAGATAGAAAGTAAAAACTTACACAGTTTGCAGTTCTGCGAGATGTATTTTATGGTATTATTTTCTTTTCCTAACTAAAGTTATTTTAATATTTGCAATATCCTAGGACGATGAAATTTTTATGGCTTATTAGGCACGTGAGGAAATTTTGATTTCACCCCTACTGCATATATGTAGCCATATCTCAATAAATATCGATTTTTGTAAATATATGTATGAATAAGAATTATAGCTGAATAATTGACGTTTCCAAAGATATTTAGTTTATTAAAATTGGTTTACGCAATACCAATTTATAAGCAAAAAACTAAACGAAATGAAGCTAATTTTGCTGATAATATGCTGTTTTCTTGAGGTTTAACAGTCAATATCTCAGAAACGACTGAAGATAAGTTTATACATTATGCGTATAAAATGTAGCATGTTTTAAGAGCTTTCTAACGGTACCAAGTTTATTGAAATTGGACTTCATATAAGAAAGTTACATGGAAAATAAGATATTTCATAATCATGCATCAAAAAATATGGAAAAGGTCACGCGCAGGGGTCACCAGGCTTAAATACTTGCGCAAACGACTTAAAAAAAAAAAAAAAAAAAAAAAAAAAAAAATCAAATTGCAATTAATGGGCTATATCTTGATTTTGTTCTTTTTTTTTGTTGTTGTTGTTGTTTTTTGTCGAATGTTGACTGTTTCCAAAATAAGCATTGCAGTTAATACATGTACAACGGCACAAGACAAAAATCCGTATTTGCAACACTATGTAGCTAGCGAGCAGTTTGCAAGCCTTGAAAAATTCACACGTAGCCCCACATTTAGACCATCTAAAAACTGCATTGTTATGCTAACGATATTCATATTGCATCATTTGTAGGCTGGGATGTTACCTTTCAAAATATCACCATAGTTCGAAATTCCAGGAATTTATGGCAAAACTACGGAAGCCCAAACACGCCAAAATCGCTAAATACGTTTAACTACGTTACAGGTGTCGAAAGATATAGCACTATACAAATATTCAATACTTCTTCCTAATGAGGCTAAAATTAAACAAGGTTACAACTGAGCTGGAGTGATGAAATTCTATGTGTGATGAAAGTTAGAAACTTACATTTGAACACTGTTTTCATTTTTCTTTCATGTCATATGACATAGTATAAATGTTGTATGTAAACTACATGTGCAAGATATGGGCGGACTTTTATTAAAATTCACAGAATGTGTTCTATTTGTGCTATTTTATATAGAAATAGAGGAGATAGAAAGTTGCAATTTGGACAGATTATCTATTATGTCATCTTCTATATATACTATATAAAGCAGATGTTGCAGAAAGTCCTATCATTCGTTTAAACGAATGACATCTAGTTCTTCTTCTTTTATTATTATTTTTTTTCCTAACTAAACGCTTATTTTTCTATGTTGCAATACTCCTAGGACGATGAAATTTTTATGACTTATTAGCCACGTCAGGAAATTTTGATTTCTATGATTTTCATATGCCTATGACGTCATATGACGTCACATTTGAAATATGCTACAAAAGTTTGTACGCGGTCTACAGCCATTTTTTGTGAACCGATTTTCATCAAATTTTCACAGATTGTGTATATTAAGTTCTAGTTGTGCATCCCGGTGTCCGTTTTTCAAAATTCGAAAAGTCCAAGGTTCTATAGCGATTCCAAGATTCGAACCAAGGTCGTAAATTTTCAAATTCTTATAAAATCGGTCCTATTTGAGATAGAAAGATGATATTGGGTCAGTATATAGGTCTCTGGGAGTCTTAAACATTTTGTGAAAATAAATGTCATATGACGTCACGTGACGTCATTATATGATAATGAATTTCTAATTCTAACAAGATTATTTCTATATCTTGAAATTTATGAAGGGCAATGAAAAATTAATGCCGCATGCTCAGATGCTGTAATTCGATTTCAAAGATTTCAGAAGCCTATGACGTCATATGACGTCACACTTGAAATATGCAACAAAAGTTTGTACGCGGTCCAGAGCCATTGTTTATGAACCGATTTTAAACAAATTTTAACAGAAGGTGTAATTACGTTCTTATTGTGTATACCGTGTCCGTTTTTTCAAAATTCGAAAAGTCCAAGCATATATGGCGGATCCAAGATTCGAACCAATGACGTCAATATTTAAATGCTTAAAAAACTGTCCTATTTGAGATAGAAAGTTGAAATTTTGTCAGATAGTAGGTCTCTGGGTGTCTTAACAATTATGTGAAAATAAACGTCATATGACGTCACGTGACGTCATTTGTTTATTATTATTATTCGTTTCTTCTTCCTAACTAAACGCTTATTTTAATATGTTGCAATAGTCCTAGGACGATGAAATGTTTATGGGTTATTAGGCACGTGAGAAATTTTGATTTCCACCCCTACTGCATATATGTAGCCATATCTCAATAAATATCGATTTTTGTAAATATATTATGAATACGAATTATAGCTGAATAATTGACGTTTCCAAAGATATTTAGTTTATTAAAATTGGTTTACGCAATACAAAGTTATAAGCAAAAAAACTAAATGAAATGAAGCTAATTTTGCTGATAATATGCTGTTTTCTTGAGGTTTAACAGTCAATATCTCAGAAACGACTGAAGATAAGTTTATACATTATGCATGTAAAATGTAGCATGTTTTAAGAGCTTTCTAACGGTACCAAGTTTATTGAAATTGGACTTCATATAAGAAAGTTACATGGAGAATAAGATATTTCATAATCATGCATCATAAAAATATGGAAAAGGTCACGCGCAGGGGTCACCAAGCTAAAATAGTTGCGCAAGAATTACATGCAAATATACAAAAAAAAAAAAAAAAAAAAAAAAAAATCAAATTGCAATTGATGGGCTATATCTTGATTTTTTTTTGTTTTTTTTTTTTGTCGAATGTTGACTGTTTCCAAAATAAGCATTGAAGTTAATACATGTACAGCGGCACAAGACAAAAATCCGTATTTGCAACACTATGTAGCTAGCGAGCAGTTTGCAAGCCTTGAAAAATTCACACGCAGCCCCACATTTTAGACCATCTAAAAACTGCATTGTTATGCTAACGATATTCATATTGCATCAGTTTGTAGGCTGGGATGTTACCTTTCAAAATATCACCATAGTTCGAAATTCCAGGAATTTATGGCAAAACTACGGAAGCCCAAACACGCCAAAATCGCTAAATACGATTAACTACGTTACAGGTGTCGAAAGGATATAGCACTATACAAATATTCAATACTTCTTCCTAATGAGGCTAAAATTAAACAAGGTTACAACTGAGCTGGAGTGATGAAATTCTATGTGTGATGAAAGTTAGAAACTTACATTTGAACACTGTTTCATTTTTCTTTCATGTCATATGACATAGTATAAATGTTGTATGTAAACTACATGTGCAAGATATGGGCGGACTTTTATTAAAATTCACAGAATGTGTTCTATTTGTGCTATTTTATATAGAAATAGAGGAGATAGAAAGTTGCAATTTGGACAGATTATCTATTATGTCATCTTCTATATATACTATATAAAGCAGATGTTGCAGAAAGTCCTATCATTCGTTTAAACGAATGACATCTAGTTATTATTATTATTATTATTCTTTTCTTCTTCCTAACTAAACGCTTATTTTTATATGTTGCAATAGACCTAGGACGATGAAATTTATATGGCTTATTAGGCAAGTGAGGAAATTTTGATTTCAATGATTTTCAGCACCCTATGACGTCACATGACGTCACAGCTAAAAATAGTGAAAAATGGTTTTCGCGCTCTACAGCCGTCATTTATGGTCGGATTTTCTTCAAATTTTCACAGATGGTACATCTTGAATTAAAGGTGTGCATATCCTGTCAGCTAACCAACATTCCGAAAGACCGAAGTTCTGTGGCTGAAATAAGATTCGAACATAGGACCGAAAATTTCATTTTAGTATAAAAGAGCTTCAGGATGAGATAGAAAGTTGAAACTTACACAGTGTGCAGTTCTGCAGAATTTCTACAAATATTTTGAGTCATGACGTCATGTGACGTCATAAGCATACTTCTTAATTTTCATTTTAGGGCAATGATTTCGACATGATGCCAGTTGTTCAGAATAATGAAACTTTCAGAGTTATGAAAGTAAAGTATGCGCTTTTGAACAAAAGCATCTTCAGCACCCTATGACGTCATGTGACGTCACAGCTAAAAATAGAGAAAAATGGTGTTCGCGCTCTACAGCCGTCATTTATAGTCGGATTTTCTTCAAATTTTCACAGATGGTACATCTTGAAAGTAAGGTGTGCATATCCTGTCAGCTAACCAAAATTCCGAAAGACCGAAGTTCTGTAGCTGAAATAATATTCGAACATAGGACCGAAAATTTCATTTTAGGATAAAAGAGCTTCAGGATGAGATAGAAAGTTGAAACTTACACAGTTTGCAGTTCTGCAGAATTTCTACAAATATTTTGGGTCGTGACGCCATATGACGTCATGTGACGTCATAAGCATACTTCTTAATTTTCATTTTAGGGTAATGATTTCGACATGATGCCAGTTGATCAGAATAATGAAAATTTCAGAGTTATGAAAGTAAAGTATGCGCTTTTGAACAAAAGCATCTTCAGCACGTATGACGTCATGTGACGTCGCAGCTAAAAATAGAGAAAAATGGTGTTCGCGCTCTACAGCCGTCATTTATGGTCGGATTTTCTTCAAATTTTAACAGATGGTACATCTTGAATTAAAGGTGTGCATATCCTGTCAGCTAACCGAAATTCCGAAAGACCGAAGTTCTGTGGCTGAAATAAGATTCGAACATAGGACCGAAAATTTCATTATAGGATAAAAGAGCTTCAGGATGAGATAGAAAGTTGAAACTTACACAGTTTGCAGTTCTGCAGAATTTCAACATATATTTTCAGTCGTGACGTCATATGACGTCATGTGACGTCATAGGCATACTTCTTAATTTTCATTTTAGGGTAATGATTTCGACATGATGCCAGTTGTTCAGAATAATGAATATTTCAGAGTTATGACAGTAAAGTATGCGCTTTTGAACAAAAGCATCTTCAGCACCCTATGACGTCATGTGACGTCAGAGCTAAAAATAGTGAAAAATGGTGTTTGCGCTCTACAGCCGTCATTTATGGTCGGATTTACTTCAAATTTTCACAGATGGTACATCTTGAAACTAAGGTGTGCATATCCTGTCAGCCAACCGAATTTCCGAAAGACCGAAGTTCTGTGGCTGAAGTAAGATTCGAACATAGGACCGAAAATTTCATTTTAGGATGAAAGAGCTTCAGGATGAGATAGAAAGTTGATACTTACACAGTTTGCAGTTCTGCAGAATTTCTACATATATTTGAGTCGTGACGTCATATGACGTCATGTGACGTCATAGGCATACTTCTTAATTTTCATTTTAAGGGTAATGATTTTGACATGATGCCAGTTGTTCAGAAAAATGAAAATTTCAGAGTTACGACAGTAGAGTATGCGCTTTTGAACAAAAGAATTTTCAGCACCCTATGACGTCATGTGACATCAAAGCTAAAAGAAGTCCATACGAAAAAAAATAAAAGAGTAAAGGGTAGAGAATTTAATATATATTCTTTCTAACAGAATTAATCTTAATATTTTTCAATTTTAGCAGAAAGTCCTATCATTCGTATCAACGAATGAAATCTAGTTATTCTTATTCTTCTTCTGCTTCTTATTATTCTTTTTTTCTTCCTCTTATATTTGTGTTAATTTCGAGGTGTTGCCATTGACTCAGAACAATGAAAAATTTTATGGCGTATATTTCAAAACCATGAGCTTTCGGATGCATGAATTTCATATTCATGACGTCATATGACGTCAGATTTGTCGTCGGGTGAAAAAGTGTGTACACGGTCTACAGTCATTATTTCTGGACCAATTTTCATCAAAATTTCACAGAATGTGTATGTTAGGCTCTAGTTGTGCATCCCGGTGTCCGTTTTTTCCAAATTCGAAAAGGCAAAGGTTTTATGGCGAATCCAAGATTCGAACTAATGACGTCAAATTTCAAATGCTATAAAATCGCTTCCAGATAGAATATTAGTCTCTCTATCTTCTTTATATTCTGAATAGATGAACGCCATATGACGTCACATGACGTCATAATGCTAATAAAACTTTCGTATAAAAACTTAACGGTTTTTAAGCCCTGTAGGCTTTATTTTTTGTATGATTTGCTTGAAATTTTGTCTGAAGATGTAGTATTAGATTCTATGGAGCCGTGTCAGTTCCGTTTCCGGAAAATCCCAAAGGTCAAGGTCATACATCAATTATCGGCTTTTTCTTCGGCCTTAAATATCTCAAAAACGGTAAATATTCTATCGAGACACTATGCGTATAATTTGTAGTGCTTGGAAAGACCTTTCAGAAGATATTTAGTTTTTGATGATCGGGGTTGAATCGGTTGAGTTATGGCGGAAAAATGAAAATTTGGTAACCCCCAGTGTGTTTAACAGTTTATATCTCGAAAACCTTTGATTTTTGAAAATATGATGATGAATATCATTTGTAGAGCAATGTTTGACCGTTCTTTTGATGCTTTAAGTTTAATGATTGGCTAAAGATTCATGGAGTTGTGGGGAAAAAACGAAATTCGTGCATATAGCTTTGGTGATTTTTTCATTCTTCAGGAGGTTTAAAAGCTTCTATCTCAAAAAGTATTAAAAATATTCCTAAACATAAGCGTGTGAAATGTAGAGAATTTTCAGACGATTATTTTGGTACCTGAAGTTTTGAAATTGATCCAAGTATAAGGAAGTTACATCAAAAATAGCAATTTAAACATGTAGAATTTCAGCGATTTTGCCGGTATGTAAGAGTGTATGGTTTTATATCTTAAGAATCATTCGGAATAACTGCACACATTTAGCAAGTGAGATGTAGAGAATTTTATGACGATTATTTTGGTACCTAGTGTTTTGAAATTGATTAGAGTATAAGGAAGTTACATCAAAAATACGAATTAAAACCCAATTGTAAGAATTTTCAGAAAATATCCTACTTTCGCTTTCACCTTAATTGAAGCATTTTCGGAAAATGTAAGTTTACAGATATATATTAGTCATATAAATTGCAAAATAATTTTTTACTAATATCATATTGATATTACTAGCTAAACAAGTGTTGACAATAATTTAATGGTGTGTCAATTCTATTCTTTATCAATATAGTAGAGTGCAGTAGAGTCCCCAAAGCAACAACCGGAAGTAAAGAAATAAAAAGGTTGCCCTCGTGTAAAAAGTGGTTTGCAAATTAAAACTTTTAAAAATACAATGTTTTACCAATAATCAAACGGATTTACTTGGCATAAACCTTAATTATAAATTGTAAAAGTGGATCAAGCTGGAAATGACATCTAAACCACACTGAATATCTAAATACAGACGATGTGACACGGCGGTTTAGAGAAATTCCTGGCGTAATGCATTAATTTGGCTAGTTGATAAGTCAAATAAGTCAGTCAACTGTCAAAATTTATGTGATTTGTCAGAGAAAGCTGCAATCAAGAGCCAAGAGAAATAAAAAGATAAGTAAAATAAGTAATGCCTTGGCATTACATTATTGCTTTTTTAAAAACCTGAATGCACTTTTTTCTTATATGCCTGTGGGAAAAATTCTTTTTAAATTTATTTATTTTTGTTAATCAAAAAATAGGAAAAAAAGAAAAACGGATGTTTATTTTATTGTTTATTGCTCTTTCTTTTTTACATCTTGTAGGTTTTGATTTTGAACATATTCTGTCGTAATGCGACAACCATCAAATTACAGGTCATCTTTACTTAACAAATGTCCAATTATACTGCTAGTTCATTGGTGTTAAAATTTACATGAACTAAGTATATTCCAAAATGTAACGAAACAGTCAAATCTCTATTGAAAATACAGCTCCGTTAAGATTATATAATAGCAAAGGATTTCAATCATGTACTTGGAGAATATATACACACGCGTGTGTATTTCAGTGCATGAAAACATAGGTCCCAGTAGGGATTATGATATGTTGGCAAATAAAAGCATGTTGCACATCAACAGCTAGTCGCAAGCGCATGGGGAAAACCCATTATGAAACCATTATGAAGTTGAACTGAGTAAACGGTTAAGACAAATCATTAACCATGATAATTTGAGTTTCAATGTATGAAATATTCATGCGTCCGAGGAGACGCACATAATTTTAATTTTTAAAGTGTGCGTCCTCGAGAGAGATCTGATTTACATGTAACTTAGTGTTTTATATATTTACGCACACATGTACTTGAATTACTGATTTTCATTATGGCAAAAATATGTTTGCTTAATATTGCAAAAGAAATTTAAAAAAAAAACAATTAGCTGTAAAAAAAACAAAAGGAAAAAAAAAGACTGGGACTCAAACCTACAATTTATATATTGTCGGCTATTGCTGGAATTTCCAGCCAGTTATGGTTCGAAATATCTAAGCATGAATTGGGAATTTGCCTTCTGCATAATTATTATCTGTTTTCATTACAGTTTATTAAATACAATATCTCCAGCATCTATTTTCAATACATTTTTATTTAGTTTTAATCGCAATCATTCTGAGTCTGAAATAAACATGAAAATTGTCACCATTGAGTGTTAAGAGAGAAAATAAATTTTGGACTTTTTTCTCTGTGTAGTAAATAAGAGGGAAATCTATAAATAAAAAATGTCTTAATATAGCCCCAAACTGTTGTCAAATCCAAAATGTGTGCTTCCTTAGAACAGTTTTGCAAGCAACCCTGTTCTAAAAACCTTAAGATTTTATATTAATTAATATGATACTAGGTTTTTATTGATTTATTTTGAAATGAAAACCCCTGTATACCAGCACAAATGGAAGAGAATCAGCCTGTTGGTCGGTTGGTTGGTCAGTCGGTTGGTTGGTCAGTCAGTCATGCAGTATTTAAGCAAAATCTTGTCCAGTACTTTCAGCCATTTCACCTGATAATTGGCATAAATATTTATCAGAACAGGGCTACAGATAAGGTTTGAGGTCAATTGGGTATTTACTCATCAATTTTTCAAGGAATTGGGTTTTCACAATTTTAATTGAGTAATGAAAATATGGTTACTCCATCAAAATTAAGTCAATTACTTTTTTTTCATCAACTTAATTTTGGAATTGAAATAACAGTACATGTTCTTACTGGTATATGCGCCTGCTGTCCTTGTATGCAACATTGTCAATTTAACAATTATCATATGCAGGATTTATCATTAGCTCCTCAACAATTAAATAAAAAAAAACATTCAATCATATTTGATCTTCCTGATCCAAAGATTTAGCACTTTTAAATATTGAATTAAAACATATTATTTACTGGTTAACATGGAATTGGATGCTATCGACTCTATCTCAACTTCCAGATCGTCAATTATTGTGACACAAATGCCTGATGTTTGGTTTGCAGTGCTAGGTATCTACTCAGTGTTTTTTTAAACGTTTACCCGTTTCTTCCTGCCTTATGTAACCATATTTGAAGCAAACAAATAGAAAAGAGCAAACAAATAGAAAAGCGTCAGATGAACAAATAAGACAGACTGGATTTATGTTTTACTTGAATGGAACCCAAAGTAGGAAATTACCGGAAATCGTTTGAAGACTATTTTGCGGATTCGCAAGTAACCAGTCAAAAATATACGAGTATTTGTAAACATCACTCGGTTTCAAAATGTTGCATGCCAGTACTTTTTAATATTTTGGATATTTGAGAAATTTAATTTTAATTGCTTTTGATACGCTAGAATTTTAAAAGAATTGGGTTTTTATCTATTTTATTTGTGTAATTACGCAAATACGCAGCTTATCTTGACCCCTGACAGAAGA
Organism: Solen grandis; assembly: GCA_021229015.1. Taxonomy (NCBI): domain Eukaryota; kingdom Metazoa; phylum Mollusca; class Bivalvia; order Adapedonta; family Solenidae; genus Solen; species Solen grandis. The sequence continues at coordinate 4,852,735 of CM037787.1, forward strand.
ACTAAATGTGCAAGACGCAAATTTCACTTCATTCCCACAAGAATTACAATGTTATTGCCCCTGAATCAACTTGAAATGTGTTGTCCAGTGCATTCCTCTTTCAATTTCAGTCTAATTCATCTAATACTTTGCAAAAAATGTTCTTCATTAGCAGTAGATGTACAAGACGCAAAATTCACTTCGTTCCCACGAGGATTACGGAGTTATTGCCCCTGATTTGACTTTAAATATCTTGTGACGCGAACTACATTTCTTAACCAACTCGGTTCAAATGTTGTGTGTGAATTGATAATCAGGTGGATAGGTGCATGTCATAAATTTCACTTGAGTTGTTTCAATTATTGCCCTGGTTTCATTTTTGCATTATCTCCCTTTGGTTAATTTTGTTTTTCTTGTCCGGAACATTGCTCAAATATTATACAATGTATTGACTTGAAATTTAAAATGTAACCAGAATCTGATGGCAACTAGGAAAACTGCAGTGTCCAAGAACTGTAACTCTACCTGGTCCCATTTTAAGCTCACCTGAGCACAACGGGCTCAAGGGTGAGCTTTTGTGATGGCCCTTCGTCCGTCGTGCGTCGTCAACAATTTGGCTTGTTAACACTCTAGAGGCCATATTTTTAGGCCAATCTTCATGAAACTTGGTCAGAATGTTTGTCTCAATAAAATCTTGGACAAGTTCAAAATTGGGTCATAAGGGGTCAAAAAGAAGGTCACGAGGTCAAATCTTAGAAAAACCTTGTTTACACTCTAGAGGCCACATTTTTAGCCCAATCCTCAGGAAACTTGGTCAGAATGTTTGTTTCCATCAAATCTTGGACAAGTTCGAAATTGGGTCATGTGGGGTCAAAAAGTAGGTCACGAGGTCAAGTCTTAAAAAACCTTGTAACATTAAGGCCACATTTTGCAAACCTTCAAGAAACTTGGTCAGAATGTTTGTCTCTATAAAATCTTGGACAAGTTGAAATTTGGGGCATGTGGGGTCAAAAAGTAGGTCACAAGGTCAAGTCTTATAAAAACCTTGATAACACTATAAAGGCCACAATTTTGACCAAACCTTCAAGAAACTTAGTCAGAATGTTTGTCTCCATAAAATCTTGTACAAGTTCGAATTTGGGTCATGTGGGGTCAAAAAGTAGGTCACGAGGTCAAATCTTAGAAAAACCTTGTTTACACTCTAGAGGCCACATTTTTGGCCCAATCTTCATGAAACTTGGTCAGGATGTTTCTCTCCATAAAATCTTGGATAAGTTCGACTTTGGTCCATGTGGGGTCAAAAAGTAGGTCATGAGGTCAAATCTTAGAAAAACCTTGTTAACACTCTAGAGGCCACATTTTTGGCCCAATCTTCATGAAACTTGGTCAGAATGTTTATTGCCATAAAATCTTTGACAAGTTCGAATTTGGGTCATGTGGGGTCAAAAAGTAGGTCATGAGGTCAAATCTTAGAAAAACCTTGTTAACACCCTAGAGGCCACATTTTTGGCCCAATCTTTATGAAACTTGGTCAGAATGTTTCTTTTCATAAAATCTTGGACAAGTTCGAATTTTGGCCATGTGGGGTCAAAAAGTAGTTCATGAGGTCAAATCTTATAAAAACCTTGTTTACACTCCATAGGCCACATTTTTGGCCATATCTTCATGAAACTTGGTCAGAATGTCTGTTTCCATAAAATGTTGGACAAGTTCAAAAGTGGGTCATGTGGGGTCAAAAAGTAGGTCAATATGAAAAATCCAATATATGTTGCTCATTTATAATCAGGTGAGCGATTCAGGGCCATCATGGCCCTCTTGTTTAATTATCTCCCTTTGTTAAATAGCTTTTTTTTCTTGTCTCGACATTAACTTGAATATTATACATGGTATTTACTTGAAACATAAAATGTAAACAGATGGCGACTAAGAGAAGTGCAATGTCTAAGAACTGTGACTACACTTTTATACTGCTGTGCCAAATAACCATAACTGATTCTCTATCCACTTTAAAAAATGACTTTATTTACTTATTGATTGCTATCATATATAATATACTATGTATACAAGTGCTTATCTATGCTCTGCCTGGAGTGTGGCTTCTCCTGTATCAAAGCATTTTGTGGAGGTATTAATCATCCACAGTGCAGACATAGGTGCCGATATCAGTGCTATATTGCCCCGATAACTTCTGCTGACTGGGTATATTCTGTAGTTAAAGACAACTAGCATATCATATGACACCATAGACGCTAGATTTGACGTCAGTTAAACCGTTTGTACGCGCTCTGCAGAATTTATTTTTGAATGGATTTTCTAGTAAATTCACAGAAGGTATAAGTTAGGATCCTTACTTTCGTTTCCAAAATATTGAAAGGACCGAGGTTCTGTGGTGAAACCAAGTTTAAAAAAAATGTGACCTCGAAATTAAATTTAGTACAATCTGACTAAAGTACACGATCTTCCTACAATCTTATGTAGCGTAGCGTTTATATAGGAGATGACTTTAATCAGATTGAGCACTCCATATGAGATAAAAAAAGCTGAAATTCACACATATTGTAATTTTAAAGGTTTTCTTCAGATTTTCATAGGCCGGACGTCATTTGACATCATAGGTTATTATTTGTTTTCATTTCTCGTGCAAAAAAATTCAGTGTGATCCCAATGGTCAAGAACTGCAAAAAATTTAGGGCATATATATTAAATATGCTGAATTTTCATATGCAATTATATTCACAACCATATGACTTCAGAATAGATGTTGGATCAAAAGGTTTGTAAGCAATCTGAAACATTATAAATTGATGAATTTTTTGAAAATTTTCAAAGAATGTATAGGTTACACTCTAGATACCTAATATTTTCTGCGTATTCCGTATTAATAATTTTCAGTTTGATTGAGTTTTAAGCGGTTTGCAGAAAGTCCTATCGTTTGCCGTGCAAACGAAATCTAGTGTTTTTTATTAGGACTTTCTGCCCTTTCGGCAGAAAGTCCTATTGGGTTTGTTATGTTTTTTATTATTCTTATTCTTCTTATTCTTTTTTTCTTCCTCTTATATTTGTGTTAATTTCGATGTGTTGCCATTGGTCCAAAACAATGAAAATTTTATGGTATATATTTCAAACCATGATCTTTCGAATGCAATGAATTTCATATTTATATGGCGTCATATAACGTCAGATATGACGTCAGGTGAAAAAGTTTGTACGCGGTCTACAGCCATTATTATTGGGCCGATTTTCATCAAAATTTCACAGAATGTGTACGTTAGGCTCTAGTTGTGCCTTCCGGTGTCCGTTTTTCAAAATTCGAAAAGTCCATGGTTCTATAGCGAATCCAAGATTCGAACCAAGTTCGTAAATTTTTAAATGCTTATAAAATCTGTCCTATTTAAGATAGAAAGTTGATATTTAGTCAGCATATAGGTCTCTAGAAGTTTTAAACATTTTGTGAAAATAAATGTCATATTACGTCACGTGACGTCATTATATGATAATGTATTTCTAATATTTACAAGAATATTTCTATATGTTGAAATTGTCGAAGGGCAATGAAAATTTAATGACCCATGCTTCAAAGGCTGATATTTTGATTTCTATGATTTTCATATGCCTATGACGTCATATGACGTCACACTTGAAATATGCAACAAAAGTTTGTACGCGGTCTACAGCCATTGTTTATGAGCCGATTTTCATCATATTTTCACAGAATGTGTATATTAAGTTCCAGTTGTGCATCTCTGTGTCCGTTTTTCAAAATTCGAAAAGTCCATGGTTCTATAGCGAATTCAAGATTCGAACCAAGGTCGTAAATTTTTAAATGCTTATAAAATCGGATTTATTTGAGATATAAAAGTGATATTGGGTCAGTATATAGATCTCTGGGAGTCTTAAACATTTTGTGAAAATAAACGTCACATGACGTCACTTGACGTCATTATATGATAATGTATTTCTAATATTAATAAGAGTATTTCTATATGTTGAAATTGTCGAAGGGCAATGAAAATTTAAAGACAAATGATTCAGTCGCTGAAATTTCGATTTCAATGATTTTCAGAAGCCTATGACGTCATATGACGTCAGATTTGAAATTGACAACGAAAGTTTGTACACGGTCCAGAGCCATTATTAATGGGCCGATTTTATCAAATTTTCACAGAATGTGTATATTAAGTTCTTATTGTGTATACCGGTGACCGTTATTCAAAATTCGAAAAGTCCAAGCATCTATGGCGGATCCAAAATTCGAACCAAGGACGTCAATTTTTAAATGCTTATAAAAACTGTCCTATTTGAGATAGAAAGTTGAAATTTTGTCAGTTAGTAGGTCTCTGGGTTTCTAACAATTATGTGAAAATAAACGTCATATGACGTCACGTGACGTCATTTTTTATCATTATTATTCTTTTCCTCTTCCTAACTAAACGCTTATTTTAATATGTTGCAATTGTCCTAGGACCATGAAATTTTTATGGCTTATTAGTCACGTGAGGAAATTTTGTTTTTAATGATTGTCAGCAGCCTATGACGTCACATGATGTCACCGCTAAAAATAGTGAAAAATGGTGTTCGAGCTCTACAGCCGTCATTTATGGTCGGATTTTCTTCAAATTTTCACAGATGGTACATAATGAAACTAAGGTGTGCATATCCTGTCAGCTAATCGAAATTCCGAAAGACCGAAGTTCTGTGGCTGAAATAAGATTCGAACATAGGACCGAAAATTTCATTTTAGGATTAAAGAGCTTCAGAATGAGATAGAAAGTTGAAACTTACACAGTTTGCAGTTCTGCAGCATTTCTACAAATATCTTGAGTCGAGACGTCATATGACGTCATGTGACGTCATAAGTATACTTCTTAATTTTCATTTTAGGGCAATGATTTCGACATGATGCCAGTTGTTCAGAATAATGAAAATTTCAGAGTTATGAAAGTAAAGTATACGCTTTTGAACAAAAGAATTATCTGCACCCTATGACGTCATGTGACGTCAGAGCTAAAAATAGTGAAATACTTAGTTCTTATCATTTGCACTTATTTCGGAATATAATGTCAATTGTTCAGCATGAACATGAAATACTACCAGAGGTGAGTCATTACATGAAACTTCTATCTCCTGCTTTTTGCATTAACACAGCTTGCAGAAAGTCCTATCATTCGTTTTCACGAATGACATCTAGTTATTATTATTATTATTCTTTTCTTCCTCAAGGATTTTCATATGTTGCTATCGTCCTAGGAGAATGAAATTTCGATGGCATATTATTCATATGCGTAATTAAAAAATTCTATAATTTTCAAATGCCTATGACGTCATTATGACGTCACACTTGGCAATTGCTACAAAAGTTTGTACGCGGTCCAGAGCGATAATTAATAAACCGATTTTTATCAAATTTTCACAGAATGTGTATATTAAGTTCTAGTTGTGCATCTCGGTATCCGTTTTTCAAAATTCGAAAAGCACAAGGTTCTATGGCGAATGCAAGATTCAAACCAAGGACGTCAAATTGATAAATGCTCATAAAATCGTCCCTAAATGAGACAGAAGGTTGATATTTCGTCAGTATATAGATCTCCGATAGATTTAAATATTCTGTGAAAATGGACGTCTTGTGACGTCATATGACGTCATCAAATTTCTAATATTTAAACACATATTTATATATGTTAATATGGTCCAAGGACAATGAAATTTTGGTGTCATATTCTTCAAGAGATGCTATTTTGATTTCTATGATTTCCAGATCTCTATGACGTCATATGACGTCATACTTGAAATAAGCTACAAAAGTTTGTACGCGGTCCAGAGCCATTATTAATGAACCGATTTTCATTAAATTTTCACAGAATGTGTATATTAAGTTCTAGTTGTGCAACACGGTGTCCGTTTTTCGAAATTCGAAAAGTCCAAGGTTCTATAGCGATTCCAAGATTCGAACCAAGGTCGTAAATTTTCAAATTCTTATTAAATCGGTCCTATTTGAGATAGAAAGATGATATTGGGTCAGTATATAGGTCTCTGGGAGTCTTAAATATTTTGTGAAAATAAATGTCATATGACGTCACGTGACGTCGTTATATGATAATGAATTTCTAATATTAACAAGAGTATTTCTATATGTTGAAATTGTCGAAGGGCAATTAAAATTTAATGCCTCATGCTTACGATGCTGAAATTTCGATTTCATTGATTTTCAGAAGCCTATGACGTCATATGACGTCACATTTGAAATTGACTAAGAAAGTTTGTACACGGTCCAGAGCCATTATTAATGGGCCGATTTTCATCAAATGTTCACAGAATGTGTATAATAAGTTCTTATTGTGTATACCGGTGTCCGTTTTTCAAAATTCGAAAAGTCCAAGCATCTATTACGGATCCAAGATTCGAACCAATGACGTCAATATTTAAATGCTTATAAAAACTGTCCTATTTGAGATAGAAAGTTGAAATTTTGTCAGTTAGTAGGTCTCTGGGTGTCTTAACAATTATGTGAAAATAAACGTCATATGACGTCACGTGACGTCATTTGTTTATTATTATTATTTTTTTCTTCTTCCTAACTAAACGCTCATTTTAATAGGTTGCAATAGTCCTAGGACGATGAAATTTTTATGGGTTATTAGGCACGTGAGGAAATTTTGATATCACCCCTACTGCATATATGTAGCCATATCTCAATAAATATCGATTTTTGTAAATATATGTATGAATAAGAATTATAGCTGAATAATTGACGTTTCCAAAGATATTTAGTTTATTAAAATTGGTTTACGCAATACAAAGTTATAAGCAAAAAAACTAAATGAAATGAAGCTAATTTTGCTGATAATATGCTGTTTTCTTGAGGTTTAACAGTCAATATGTCAGAAACGACTGAAGATAAGTTTATACATTATGCGTATAAAATGTAGCATGTTTTAAGAGCTTTCTAACGGTACCAAGTTTATTGAAATTGGACTTCATATAAGAAAGTTACATGGAAAATAAGATATTTCATAATCATGCATCATAAAAATATGGAAAAGGTCACGCGCAGGGGTCACCAAGCTTAAATACTTGCGCAACGACTTAAAAAAAAAAAAAAAAAAAAAATATCAAATTGCAATTGATGGGCTATATCTTGATTTTTTTTGTTGTTGTTGTTGTTGTTGTTTTTTGTCGAATGTTGGCTGTTTCCAAAATAAGCATTGAAGTTAATACATGTACAACGGCACAAGACAAAAATCCGTATTTGCAACACTATGTAGCTAGCGAGCAGTTTGCAAGCCTTGAAAAATTCACACGCAGCCCCACATTTTAGACCATCTAAAAACTGCATTGTTATGCTAACGATATTCATATTGCATCAGTTTGTAGGCTGGGATGTTACCTTTCAAAATATCACCATAGTTCGAAATTCCAGGAATTTATAGCAAAACTACGGAAGCCCAAACACGCCAAAATCGCTAAATACGATTAACTACGTTACAGGTGTCGAAAGGATATAGCACTATACACATATTCAATACTTCTTCCTAATGAGGCTAAAATTAAACAAGGTTACAACTGAGCTGGAGTGATGAAATTCTATGTGTGATGAAAGTTAGAAACTTATTTGAACACTGTTTCATTTTTCTTTTATGTCATATGACATAGTATAAATGTTGTATGTAAACTACATGTGCAAGATATGGGCGGACTTTTATTAAAATTCACAGAATGTGTTCTATTTGTGCTATTTTATATAGAAATAGAGGAGATAGAAAGTTGCAATTTGGACAGATTATCTATTATGTCATCTTCTATATATACTATATAAAGCAGATGTTGCAGAAAGTCCTATCATTCGTTTAAACGAATGAAATCTAGTTATTCTTATTCTTCTTATTCTTTTTTTCTTCCTCTTGTATTTGTGTTAATTTCGATGTGTTGCCAATGGCCCAGAAAAATGAAAATTTTATGGCATATATTTCAAACCATGAGCTTTCGAATGCAATGAATTTCATATTCATATGACGTCATATAACGTCAGATTTGACGTAAGGTGAAAAAGTTTGTACGCGGTCTACAGCCATTATTTCTGGGCCGATTTTCATCAAAACTTCACAGAATGTGTATGTTAGGCTCTAGTTGTGCCTTCCGGTGTCCGTTTTACAAAATTCGAAATGGCAATGGTTCTATGGCGAATCCAAGATTCGAACCATTGACGTCAAATTTCAAATGCGTATAAAATCGCTTACAAATGAGCTAGAAAGATGATATTTGGAGAGAATATAGGTCTCAAGGGTTACTTTACATTTTCTGAAGATGAACGTCATATGACGTCATATGACGTCATGAGGTGAAAGGTAATTTCTAATATTTACGTGTTAATTTTTATATGTTGTACAAGTCTGAGCACCTTGAAAATTTAATAGCATATGCTTCAAATAGAACTGTTTGCATTTCAATAATTTTCATTTTACTATGACGTGCTTTGACGTCAAACTTGACGTCGTCTAAAAATGTTTGTACGCGGTCTACAGCCATTATTTCTGGGCCGATTTTCATCAAAATTTCACAGAATGCGTATGTTAGGCTCTTGTTGTGCCTTCCGGTGTCCGCTTTTCAAAATTTGAAAATGCAATAGTTCTATGGCGAATCCAAGATTCGAACCATTGACGTCAAATTTAAAATGCGTATGAAATCGCTTACAAATGAGCTAGAAAGATGACATTTGGACAGAATCTCGAGGGTTGCTTTATATTCTCTGAAGATGAACGTCATATGACGTCATATGACGTCATGAGGTGAAAGGTAATTTCTAATTTTTATGTGTTAATTTTTATATGTTGTTTACGTCCGAGCACCTTGAAAATTTAATAGCATTTGCTTCAAATAGAACTGTTTCCATTTCCATAATTTTCATTTGACTATGACGTGTTTTGACGTCAAACTTGACGTCGTCTAAAAATGCTTGTACGCGGTCTACAGCCATTATTTCTGGGCCGATTTTCATTAATATTTCACAGAATGTGTATGTTAAAGTCTAGTTGTACATTCCGGTGTCCGTTTTTCCAAATTCGAAAATGCAAAGGTTTTATGGCGGATCCAAAATTCGAACCATTGACGTCAAATTTCAAATACGTATAAAATCGTTTCCAGATGAGTTAGAAATATAATATTATATTTGGATAGTATATAAGTCTCCAAGAGTGCTTTACATTCTATGAAGATGAACGTCACATGACGTCATATGACGTCATAAGGTCAAAAATAATTTCTGATATATACGCGTTAATTTAAATATGTTGTTTACTTCCCAGGACAATGGAAATCTAATGGTATGTACATCAATCCGTGTGCTTTAGAATGCAATGTAATTCATATTAATGTATAATGTTATATCACGTAAGATTTGACGTCAGGACAAAAAGGTTTTATGCGGTGTACAGCCATTATTTTTGGACCGATTTTCATCAAAATTTCACAGAATGTATATGTATTGCTCTATATGTATATCCCGGGTCCCTTTTTACAAATTCGAAAAAGCAATGGTTCTATGGCGAATCCAAGTTTCGAACCATTGACGTCAAATTTCAAATACATATAAAATCGCTTCCAGATGATTTAGAAAGTTGATATTTGGACTGAATATTAGTCTTTGAGACTTATTCATATTCTGTGAGGATTAACGTCATTTGACGTCATAAGGTCAAAAAGAATGTTAATATATCTACGCGTTAATTTCTATATGTTGCAAAGTTCTAAGGAGCATGAAAAAATTACTTGCTATATTCAAAATACTTAATATTTCATTTCATTGATTTTCTTATGCCTATGACGTCACATGACACCAAACTTGACGCTGTCTACACAAGCTTTTATGCGGTCTTCGGCAATTATTACAGGATGAAATTCGACTTGTAAGCATTTTAAATAAATTTGATTTGTAACATAGATTATAAAAATAATCCAAGTTAAATAAATCGATATAAAAAAATGATTTTCAGTTTCTTTTGCCATATCCTCCAAGTTAAACGGTTATATTTTTCAAAGTTTATTTAAGTTATGGCCATACAAAAGCAAGTTAAAGGCTGGAATTTCATATCTTTTTACTTTTTTAGCTTTTAATTATTCTTATTATTATTCTTTTTTTCTTCCTCCTATATTTGTGTTAATTTCGAGGTGTTGTCATTGACTCAGAACAATGAAAATTTTATGGTATATATTTCAAATCATGAGCTTTCAGATGCAATGAATTTTATATTCATAGGACGTCATGTAATGTCAGATTTGACGTCAGGTGAAAAAGTTTGTACGCGGTCTACAGTCATTATTTCTGGACCGATTTTCATCAAAATTTCACAGAATGTGTATGTTAGGCTCTTGTTGTGCTTTTCGGTGTCGGTATTTCCAAATTCGAAAAGACAAATGTTTAATGGCGAATCCAATATTCGAACTAATGACGTCAAATTTCAAATGTGTATAAAATCGCTTCCAGAAGAGCTAGAAAGCTGATTTTTGAACTAAATATTTGTCTCTAGGTCTTCTTTACATTATAAAAAGATAAACGCGATATGACGTCACATGACGTCATAATGCTAATAAAACTTTCGTCTTAAAACTTAACGGTTTTTAGGCTCTGTAGGCTTTATTTTTTGTATGATTTGCTTGAAATTTTGTCTGAAGATGCAGTATAAAATTCTATGGAGCCATGTCACTTCCGTTTCCGGAAAATCCCAAAGGTCAAGGTAATATATCAATTATCGGGGTTTTCTTCGGCCTTAAATATCTCAAAACGGTAAATATTCTATCGAGACACTATGCGTATAATTTGTAGTGCTTAGAAAGACCTTGCAGATGATATATAGTTTTTGATGATCGGGGTTGAATCGGTTGAGTTATGGCGGAAAAATTCGGTAACCCTCAGTGTGTTTAATAGTTTATATCTCGAAAACCTTTGATTTTTGAAAATATGATGATGAATATTATTTGTAGAGCAATGTTTGGCCGTTCTTCTGATGCTTAAAGTTTAATGATTGACCTAAGATTCATGGAGTAATGGGGAAAAAACGAAATTCGTGCATATAGCTTTGGTGATTTTTTCATTTTTCAGGAGGTTTAAGAGCTTGTATCTCAAAAAATATTAAAAATATTCCTATAGATAAAGCGTGTGAAATGTAGAGAATCTTAAGACGATTATTTTGGTACCTAAAGTTTTGAAATTGATCCAAGTATAAGGAAGTTACATCAAAAATAAGAATTTAAACATGTAGAATTTCAGCGATTTTTTCGTTATGTAAGAGTTTCACGGCTTATATCTTAAAACCGATATTAAATAAGTCAACATATTAAGCGAATGAGATGTAGAGAATTTTAAGACGATTATTTTGGTACCTTAAGTTTTGAAATTGATCAAAGTATAAGGAAGTTACATCAAAAATAAGAATTTAAACATATAGAATTTCTGCGATTCTGCCGTCATGTCAGAGTTTTCCGGCTTATATCTTAAGAATTATTAGAAATATGTGCTTACATTAAGCAAGTGAGATGTAGAGAATTTTAAGACGATTATTTTGGCACCTAGAGTATAGTATAAGTGTAGACGTTTGAAACAAAATAATCAACACATGTCATCCGTTCAAGACGCTGCAAGTTAATTTGTCTGTAATGCGGCGTTCACACAGTGCCGATTATGGCTCCCGTTTGAGATCAGACAGCGCTACGACACGAAAAGCGAAAAAGTCGGATTACTATCCTCAATGTCCTATCATTGTCTGAACGCAGTCGTATATGTTCGTAACAGAGTCCTACGGATCGGGAATGGTCCGGAGAGGTCGGCCAAGCACTCCTGACAGTTAGGTGCGTCCCGTAACATTCGGGAAACTCAGCCGATTTTGTCTAGTCGGATTACAATCGTGACTATGTCGTGACAGATTCTGCTGTATCGGATCAGAATCGGATTGAGAACGGGATAATCGGGACGAATTCTGCTGGAAACGGCTGGATCGGGACGCCTCCTGAACAATATCTGATTGTTGTCGTGATTAAATAAATGTTTTTACAAATTTTAATAAGTTTGAATTTCCAGCCACGAATCACAGGGTCTTGATCAGACTTTTGACACATTTTAATCGGGAATGGTCCTATCAAGGACGGCAGTAAAAATCCTGAATGTGTGACCTAGGCATTAGCTAAAAGCGCAAAATTTAGTAACTTTGTGTAATACAGTCGTCTCGATCGTATGTACAAGCGTTATTTGAATTTTACTCACGAGGCTACACGCGTCGACGATTCTATTGCATGGTAGCATTTACTATTTCATTCCCGCGACTGTACACGAAAATAAAAAAAGAATTTTGATATGCAGAATTAAGAGGTTTAAGTTTAATTGTTTATATTTTGAATACCTATAAAACTAGAACCAAATATGCTACAATGGAATTTCAGGCCATTTATTTTGGTACCTAGAATAGTAAAATTGGTCAAGTTATAAGAAAGCGATATCAAAATAAAGATTTATTAGTCCCCTACCGGAGTTCACACCGGAGGCGACTATAGGTTTGCCCTCCGTCTGTCCGTCCGTCCGTCTATCCGTCCGTCTGTCTGTCCGCTCAAATCTGGATCCCGCGATAACTTAATAACTAAGCAAGCTAACTTGATGAAACTTGGTTTATGACTAGATGCCAATGTGTTGATTATGCACGTCGTTTTATTTTTGTTCTTCAACTAAAATTGTTGTTGCTATGTTAATGGAAATAGTGAAAATATGGCAAAAATGGGATCCCATGAGAACTTTATAACTAAGCAAGCTAACTTGATGAAACTTGGTATATGACTAGATGGCAATGTGTCGATTATGCACATTGTTTTATTTTTGTTCTTCAACTAAAATTGTTGTTGCTATGTTAATGGAAATAGTGAAAATATGGCAAAAATGGGATCCCATGAGAACTTTATAACTAAGCAAGCTAACTTGATGAAACTTGGTATATGACTAGATGGCAATATGTAGATTATGCACATCATTTTATTTTTGTTCTTTGACTTAAATTGTGGTTGCTATGGTAACGGAAATAGTGAAAATATGGCAAAAAAATGGGATCCCGCGACCGCGATAACTTTATAATAAATTTTATAAGGCATGTATATAGTCAGGGTGGTGATGCAGAGTGAAAGTTCTCATTTCTCATCAACAAGACTAAAGACTAAAGAAAAACATTTTGGATCAGGCAAGGTAACTATTATTAATTCTATTTCTTGCATCTGTCTTGCTTGCATGAATTGTATAGTGGGCACAGCAGAGACAACAACTCTATATGTAAGTCTTGCTTAAATGGTCATAACTTAAATATTCTCTTACATTTACTTTTACCAAAGTTTTGTTTTTCTTGGACCAAAATTCTGGTTGGTGTGGTAATGGAAAAATTATGCACCTCACCGGTAGGGGACTCATGTGTTGCTTGCAACACCAGTTACTTGTTTATTTTTGGAATATGGCTTATTTCAAAAAGTTCATGCATGGGAAGTCCATACGAAAAAAAAAAAGTAAAAGGTAGGGAATTTAATATAAATTCTTTCTAACGGAATTAATCTTTATATTTTTCAATGTTAGCAGAAAGTCCTATCATTCGTATCAACGAATGAAATCTAGTTATTAGGGCTTTCTGCCTAAAGCAGAAAGTCCTATTGGGTTTGTTATGTTTTTTCTTATTATTAGGGCTTTCTGCCTAAAGCAGAAAGTCCTATTGGGTTTGTTATGTTTATTAGGACTTTCTGCCTACAGGCAGAAAGTCATATTGGGTATGTACTGTTTTTTTATTATTCTTCTTCTTCTTCTTATTCTTTTTTTCTTCCTCTTATATTTGTGTTAATTTCGAGGTGTTGCCATTGACTCAGAACAATGAAAATTTTATGGCATATATTTCAAACCATGAGCTTTCGGATGCAATGAATTGTATATTCATATGACGTCATATAACGTCAGACTTGACGTCACCTGAAAAAGTTTGTACGCGGTCTACAGCCATTATTTCTGGACCGATTTTCATCAAAATTTCACAGAATGTGTATGTTAGGCTCTTGTTGTGCATCCCGGTGTCGGTTTTCCAAAATTCGAAAAGTCCATGGTTCTATAGCGAATCCAAGATTCGAACCAAGGTCGTAAATTTTTAAATGCTCATAAAATAGGTCCTATTTGAGATAGAAAAGTGATATTTGGTCAGTATATAGGTCTCTGGGAGTCTTAAACATTTTGTAAAAATAAACGTCATATGACGACACGTGACGTCATTATATGATAATGTATTTCTAATATTAACAAGGGTATTTCTATATGTTGAAATTGTCGAAGGGCAATGAAAATTTAATGACACATGAATCAGATGCGGAAATTTCGATTTCAATGATTTTCAGAAGCCTATGACGTCATATGACGTCACATTTGAAATTGACTAAGAAAGTTTTTACACGGTCCAGAGCCATTATTAATGGGCCGATTTTTATCAAATTTTCACAGAATGTGTATATTACGTTCTTATTGTGTATACCGGTGTCCGTTTTTCAAAATTCGAAAAGTCCAAGCATCTATGGCGGATCCAAGATTCGAACCAAGGACGTCAATTTTTAAATGCTTATAAAAACTGTCCTATTTGAGATAGAAATGTGAAATTTTGTCAGTTAGTAGGTCTCTGGGTGTCTTAACAATTATGTGAAAATAAACGTCATATGACGACACGTGACGTCATTTTTTTATTATTATTATTCTTTTCTTCTTCCTAACTAAACGCTTATTTTAATATGTTGCAATAGTCCTAGGACGATGAAATTTTTATGGGTTATTAGTCACGTGAGGAAATTTGATTTCAATGATTATTAGCAGCCTATGACGTCACATGACGTCACAGCTAAAAATAGTGAAAAATGGTGTTCGCGCTCTACAGCCGTCATTTATGGTCGGATTGTCTTCAAATTTTCACAGATGGTACATCTTGAAACTAAGGTGTGAATATTTTGTGGCTGAAGTAAGATTCGAACATAGGACCAAAAATTTCATTTTAGGGCTAAAGAACTTCGGGATGAGATAGAAAGTTGAAACTTACACAGTTTGCAGTTCTGCAGAATTTCTTAATATATTTTGAGTCGTGACGTCATATGACGTCATAAGCATACTACTACTACTGCTACTTATTTTTTTTTCTTCGTAACTAAACGCTTATTTATAATATAATGTCAATTAATCAGCATGAACATGAAATACTACCAGAGGTGAGTCATTACATGAAACTTCTATCTCCTGCTTTTTGCATTAACACAGGTTACAGAAAGTCCTATCATTCGTTTAGACGAATGACATCTAGTTATTATTATTATTCTTTTCTTCTTCCTAACTAAACGCTTATTTTTATATGTTGCAATAGTCCTAGGACGATGAAATTTTTATGGCTTATTAGTCACGTGAGGAAATTTTGATTTCAATGATTTTCAGCACCCTATGACGTCACGTGACGTCACAGCTAAAAATAGTGAAAAATGGTGTTCGCGCTCTACAGCCGTCATTTATGGTCGGATTTTCTTCAAATTTTCACAGATGGTACATCTTGAATCAAAGGTGTGAATATCCTGTCAGCTAACCGAAATTCCGAAAGACCGAAGTTCTGTGGCTTAAATAAGATTCGAACATAGGACCGAAAATTTCATTTTACGATTAAAGAGCTTCAGGATGAGATAGAAAGTTGAAACTTACACAGTTTGCAGTTCTGCAGAATTTCTACAAATATTTTGAATCAGAACGTCATATGACGTCATGTGACGTCATAAGCATACTTCTTAATTTTCATTTAAGGGCAATGATTTCGACATGATGCCAGTTGTTCAGAATAACGAAAATTTCAGAGTTATGAAAGCAAAGTATGCGCTTTTGAACAAAGCATCTTCAGTACCCTATGACGTCACATGACGTCAGAGCTTAAAATAGTGAAAAATGGTGTTCACGCTCTACAGTCGCCATTTATGGTCGGATTTTCTTCAAATTTACACAGATGGTACACCTTGAATCAAAGGTGTGCATATCCTGTCAGCTAACCGAAATTCCGAAAGACCGGAGTTCTGTGGCTGAAATAAGATTCGAACATAGGACCGAAAATTTCATTTTAGGATTAAAGAGCTTCAGGATGAGATAGAAAGTTGAAACTTACACAGTTTGCAGTTCTGCAGAATTTCTACAAATATTTTGAATCAGAACGTCATATGACGTCATGTGACGTCATAAGCATACTTCTTAATTTTCATTTTAGGGCAATGATTTCGACATGATGCCAGTTGTTCAGAATAATTAAAATTTCAGAGTTATGAAAATAACGTATGCGCTTTTGAAAAAAGGCATCTTCAGCACCCTATGACGTCATGTGATGTCAGAGCTAAAAATAGTGAAAAAAGGTGTTCGCGATCTACAGCCGTCATTTATGGTTGGATTTTCTTCAAATTTTCACAGATGGTACATCTTGAATCAAAGGTGTGCATATCCTGTCATCTAACCGAAATTCCGAAAGACCGAAGTTCTGTGGCTGAAATAAGATTCGAACATAGGACCGAAAATTTCATTTTAGGATAAAAGAGCTTCAGGATGAGATAGAAAGCTGAATCTTACACAGTTTGCAGTTCTGCAGAATTTCTACAAATATTTTCAGTCGTGACGTCATATGACGTCATGTGACGTCATAAGCATACTTCTTAATTTTCATTTAAGGGCAATGATTACGACATGATGCCAGTTGTTCAGAATAACGAAAATTTCAGAGTTATGAAAGCAAAGTATGCGCTTTTGAACAAAGCATCTTCAGTACCCTATGACGTCAGGTGACGTCAGAGCTTAAAATAGTGAAAAATGGTGTTCACGCTCTACAGTCGCCATTTATGGTCGGATTTTCTTCAAATTTTCACAGATTGTACATCTTGAAAGTTAGGTGTGCATATCCTGTCAGCTAACCGAAATTCCGAAAGACCGAAGTTCTGTGGCTGAAATAAGATTCGAACATAGGACCGAAAATTTCATTTTAGGATTAGAGAGCTTCAGGATGTGATAGAAAGTTGAAACTTAAACAGTTTGCAGTTCTGCAGTATTTCTACATATGTTTAGAGTTATGACGTCATATGACGTCATGTGACGTCACGACTAATACTTAGTTCTGATTATTTGCATTAATTTCGGAATATAATGTCAATTGTTCAGCATGAACATGAAATACTACCAGAGGTGAGTCATTATATGAACTTCTATCTCCTGCTTTTTGCATTAACACAGCTTGCAGAAAGTCCTATCATTCGTTTTCACGAATGACATCTAGTTATTATTATTATTATTTTTTCACCTTTTGAGGTTCAAATTAAAACAGGTTGCCAATAAGCCAGCAGCATGAAATTTTAACAGTGATCAGAGTGACTTTGGCCCTTTTGAATGCACTAATTTTCATCTTCATATGACGTCATTTGACGTCACAGCTAAAAATAGTGAAAAATGGTGTTCGCGCTCTACAGCCGTCATTTATGGTCGGATTTTCTTCAAATTTTCACAGATGGTACATCATGAAACTAAGGTGTGCATATCCTGTCAACTAACCGAAATTCCGAAAGACCGAAGTTCTGTGGCTGAAATAAGATTCGAACATAGGACCGAAAATTTCATTTTAGGATTAAAGAGCTTCAGGATGAGATAGAAAGTTGAAACTTAAACTGTTAGCAGTTCTGCAGAATTTCTTCATAAATTTTGAGTCGTGACGTCATATTACGTCATGTGACGTCATAAGCATACTTATTAATTTTCATTTTAGGGCAATGATTTCGACCTGATGCCAGTTGTTCAGAATAATGAAAATTTCAGAGTTATGACAGTAAAGTATGCGCTTTTGAACAAAAGCATCTTCAACACCCTATGACGTCAGGTGACGTCAGAGCTAAAAATAGTGAAAAATGGTGTTCACGCTCTAAAACGGCCATTTATGGTCGGATTTTCTTCAAATTTTCACAGATGGTACATCATGAAACTAAGGTGTGCATATCCTGTCACCTAACCGAAATTCCGAAAGACCGAAGTTCTGTGGCTGAAATAAGATTCGAACATAGGACCGAAAATTTCATTTTAGGATTAAAGAGCTTCAGGATGAGATAGAAAGTTGAAACTTACACAGTTTGCAGTTCTGTAGAATTTCTAAATAAATTTTGAGTCGTGACGTCATATGACGTCATGTGACGTCATAAGCATACTTCTTAATTTTCATTTTAGGGCAATGATTTCGACATGATGCTAGTTGTTCAGAATAATGAAAATTTCAGAGTTATGACAGTAAAGTATGCGCTTTTGAACAAAAGCATCTTCAGCACCCTATGACGTCATGTGACGTCAGAGCTAAAAATAGTGAAAAATGGTGTTCACGCTCTAAAACGGCCATTTATGGTCGGATTATCTTCAATTTTTCACAGATGGTATATCTTGGAACTAAGGTGTAGCTGTCCTGTCAGTTAACCGAAATTCTGAAAGACCGAAATAAGGTTCGAACATAGGACCGAAAATTTCATTTTAGGATTAAAGAGCTTCAGGATGAGATAGAAAGTTGAAACTTACACACTTTGCAGTTCTGCAGAATTTCTTAAAATATTTTGAGTCGTGACGTCATTTGACGTCATGAGACGTCATAAGCATACTTATAATAAGGATTTTCTTCAATATTTGAAGATGGTGTATGTCAGAAAAGTAAATATGTATGATCAGGTTTGACATAGTTAGCAGAAAGCCCTTTCTTTTGTTCAGAACAAAAGGAGTCTAGTTATTATTATTATTATTTTTTCACCTTTTGAGGTTCAAATTAAAACAGGTTGCCAATAGGCCAGCAGCATGAAATTTTAACAGTGATCAGAGTGACTTTGGCCCTTTTGAATGCACTAATTTTCATCTTCATATGACGTCATGTGACGTCACAGCTAAAAATAGTGAAAAATGGTGTTCGCGCTCTACAGCCGTCATTTATGGTCGGATTTTCTTCAAATTTTTACAGATGGTACATCTTGAAACTAAGGTGTGCATATCCTGTCAGCTAACAAAAATTTCGAAATACCGAAGTTCTGTGGCTGAAATAAGATTCGAACATAGGACCGAAAATTTCATTTTAGGATTAAAGAGCTTCAGGATGAGATAGAAAGTTGAAACTTACATAGATTGCAGTTCTGCAGAATTTCTACATATATTTTGAGTCGTGACGTCATATGACGTCAAGTGACGTCATTAGCATACTTCTTAATTTTCATTTTAGGGCAATGATTTCGACATGATGCCAGTTGTTCAGAATAATGAAAAGTTCAGAGTTATGACAGTAAAGTATGCGCTTTTGAACAAAAGCATCTTCAGGACCCTATGACGTCACATAACGTCAGAGCTAAAAATAGTGAAAAAAGGTGTTCGCGCTCTACAGCCGTCATTTATGGTCGGATTTTCTTCAAATTTTCACAGATGGTACATCATGAAACTAAAGTGTGCATATCCTGTCAACTAACCGAAATTCCGAAAGACCGAAGTTCTGTGGCTGAAATAAGATTCGAACATAGGACCGAAAATTTCATTTTACGATTAAAGAGCTTCAGGATGAGATAGAAAGTTGAAACTTACACAGTTTGCAGTTCTGCAGAATTTCTAAATAAATTTTGAGTCCTGACGTCATATGACGTCATGTGACGTCATAAGCATACTTCTTAATTTTCATTTTAGGGCAATGATTTCGACATGATGCCAGTTGTTCAGAATAATGAAAATTTCAGAGTTATGACAGTAAAGTATGCGCTTTTGAACAAAAGCATCGTCATCACCCTATGACGTCATGTAACGTTAGAGCTAAAAATAGTGAAAAATGGTGTTTACGCTCTAAAACGGCCATTTATGGTCGGATTTTCTTCAAATTTTCACAGATGGTACATCTTGAAACTAAGGTGTACCTATCCTGTCAGCTAACCGAAATTCTGAAAGACCGAAGTTCTGTGGCTTAAATAAGATTCGAACATAGGACCGAAAATTTCATTTTAGGATTAAAGAGCTTCAGAATGAGATAGAAAGTTGAAACTTACACAGTTTGCAGTTCTGCAGAATTTCTTAAAATATTTTGAGTCGTGACGTCATTTGACGTCATGTGACGTCATAAGCATACTTATAATAAGGATTTTCTTCAATATTTGAAGATGTTGTATGTCAGAAAAGTAAATAAGTATGGTCAGGTTTGACATAGTTAGCAGAAAGCCCTTTCTTTTGTTCAGAACAAAAGGAGTCTTGTTATTATTATCATTATTATTTCACCTTTTGAGGTTCAAATTAAAACAGGTTGCCAATAAGCCAGCAGCATGAAATTTTAACAGAGATCAGAGTGACTTTGGCCCTTTTGAAAGCACTAATTTTCATCTTCATATGACGTCATGTGACGTCACAGCTAAAAATAGTGAAAAATGGTGTTCGCGCTCTACAGCCGTCATTTATGGTCAGATTTTCTTCGAATTTTCACAGATGGTACATCTTGAAACTAAGGTGTGCATATCCTGTCAGCTAACCGAAATTCTGAAAGACCGAAGTTCTGTGGGTGAAATAAGATTCGAACATAGGACCGAAAATTTCATTTTAGGATTAAAGAGCTTCAGGATGAGATAGAAAGTTGAAACTTACATAGATTGCAGTTCTGCAGAATTTCTACATATATTTTGAGTCGTGACGTCATATGTCGTCAAGTGACGTCATAAGCATACTTCTTAATTTTCATTTAGGGCAATGATTTCGACATGATGCCAGTTCTTCAGAATAATGAAAATTTCAGAGTTATGACAGTAAAGTATGCGCTTTTGAAGAAAAGCATCTTCAGCACCCTATGACGTCACATGACGTCAGAGCTAAAAATAGTGAAAAATGGTGTTCGCGCTCTACAGCCGTCATTTATGGTCGGATATTTTTCAAATTTTCACAGATGGTACATCATGAAAATAAGGTGTGCATATCCTGTCAACTAACCGAAATTCCGAAAGACCGAAGTTCTGTTGCTGAAATAAGATTCGAACATAGGACCGAAAATTTCATTTTAGGATTAGAGAGCATCAGGATGAGATAGAAAGTTGAAACTTACACAGTTTGCAGTTCTGCAGAATTTCTAAATAAATTTTGAGATGTGACGTCATATGACGTCATGTGACGTCATAAGCATACTTCTTAATTTTCATTTTAGGGCAATGATTTCGACATGATGCCAGTTGTTCAGAATAATGAAAATTTCAGAGTTATGATAGTAAAGAATGCACTTTTGAACAAAAGCATCTTCAGCACCCTATGACGTCAGGTGACGTCAGGGCTAAAAATAGTGAAAAATGGTGTTCACGCTCTAAAACGGCCATTTATGGTCGGATTTTTTTCAAATTTTCACAGATGGTACATCTTAAAACTAAGGTGTACCTATCCTGTCAGCTAACCGAAATTCTGAAAGACCTTAGTTCTGTGGCTGAAATAATATTCCAACATAGGACCGAAAATTTCATTTTACGATTAAAGACCTTCAGGATGAGATAGAAAGTTGAAACTTACACAGTTTGCTGTTCTGCAGAATTTCTAAACAAATTTTGAGTCGTGACGTCATATGACGTCATGTGACGTCATAAGCATACTTCTTAATGTTCATTTTAGGGCAATGATTTCGACATGATGCCAGTTGTTCAGAATAATGACAATTTCAGAGTTATGACAGTAAAGTATGCACTTTTGAACAAAAGCATCTTCAGCACCCTATGACGTCAGGTGACGTCAGAGCTAAAAATAGTGAAAAATGGTGTTCACGCTCTAAAACGGCCATTTATGTTCGGATTTTTTTTCAAATTTTCACAGATGGTACATCTTAAAACTAAGGTGTACCTATCCTGTCAGCTAACCGAAATTCTGAAAGACCTTAGTTCTGTGGCTGAAATAATATTCGAACATAGGACCGAAAATTTCATTTTACGATTAAAGAGCTTCAGGATGAGATAGAAAGTTGAAACTTACACAGTTTGCAGTTCTGCAGAATTTCTACATATATTTTGAGTCGTGACGTCATTTTACGTTATGTGACGTCATAAGCATACTTATAATAAGGATTTTCTTCAATATTTGAAGATGGTGTATGTCAGGAAAGTAAATAAGTATGATCAGGTTTGACATAGTTAGCAGAAAGCCCTTTCTTTTGTTCAGAACAAAAGGAGTCTAGTTATTATTATTATTATTATTTTTTCACCTTTTGAGGTTCAAATTAAAACAGGTTGCCAATAAGCCAGCAGCATGAAATTTTAACAGTGATCAGAGTGAAGTTGGCTCTTTTGAATGCACTAATTTTCATCTTCATATGACGTCATGTGACGTCACAGCTAAAAATAGTGAAAAATGGTGTTCGCGCTCTACAGCCGTCATTTATGGTCAGATATTCTTCAAATTTTCACAGATGGTACACCATGAAACTAAGGTGTGCATATCCTGTCAGCTAACCGAAATTCCGAAAGACCGAAGTTCTGTGGCTAAAATAAGATTCGAACATAGGACCGAAAATTTCATTTTAGGATTAAAGAGCTTCAGGATGAGATAGAAAGTTGAAACTTACACAGATTGCAGTTCTGCAGAATTTCTACAAATATTTTGAGTCGTGACGTCATAGGACGTCATGTGACGTCATAAGCATACTTCTTAATTTTCATATTAGGGCAATGATTTCGACATGATGCCAGTTATTCAGAATAATGAAAATTTCAGACTTATGACAGAAAAGTATGCGCTTTTGAACAAAAGCATCTTCAGCACCCTATGACGTCAGGTGACGTCAGAGCTAAAAATAGTGAAAAATGGTGTTCACGCTCTAAAACGGCCATTTATGGTCGGATTTTCTTCAAATTTTCACAGATGGTACATCTTGAAACTAAGGTGTACCTATCCTGTCAGCTAACCGAAATTCTGAAATACCGAAGTTCTGTGGCTTAAATAAAATTCGAACATAGGACCGAAAATTTTATATTAGGATTAAAAAGCTTCAGGATGAGGTAGAAAGTTGAAACTTACGCAGTTTGCAGTTATGCAGAATTTCTTAAAATATTTTGAGTCGTGACGTCATTTGACGTCATGTGACGTCATAAGCATACGTATAATGAGGATTTTCTTCAATATTTGAAGATGGTGTATGTCAGAAAAGTAAATAAGTATGATCAGGTTTGACATAGTTAGCAGAAAGCCCTTTCTATTGTTCAGAACAAAAGGAGTCTAGTTATTATTAGGGCTTTCTGCCTCAGGTAGAAAGACCTATTGGGTTTGTTATGTTTTTTCTTCTTATTATTATTATTCTACTTTTTTCTTCCTTTTGAGGTTCAAATTAGAACAGGTTATCGACAAGGCAGCAGCATGATATTTCAACAGTATGCACAGGGACTTTGGCGCTTTTGATTGCAGAATATTGTTTCTTCATGTGATGTCACGTGACCTCAGGGTTGAAAAAAAGCTACCAAAGCTTGTACGCGCTCTACAGCCGTCATTTCTTGACCAATTGACTTGAATTTTTCACAGAATGAATGGATTGGGACTTAGTTGTGCAGGATTAGATACATTTTGCAACATTCAAAAAGACCAAAGATCTATGGCTGAACCAAGTTTCGAACTTTGGACCTGAAAATTTATTTAAGTATTACGAAGCTTTCAGATAAGCTAGAAACTTAGCTCAAATTTAGACAGAAGATGTATCTTATCAATTTCTTACAGCTCTGAAAAGACTGACGTCGTATGACGTAAAATGACGTCATGACGCGTTAACAAACTTTTAATCCAAAATGTAGGGTTTTGTAGCACTACATGCCTTAACTTTTGACCGATTTGCATAAAATTTTCACTGAATGTGCAACATAGCATCTCATTTACCTCAGTCACTTCCGTTTTCGGAAAATCGTAAAGGTCAAGGTCATATGTCAGTTGTTGGTGGTTTTTTTCGGCAAGGTGTTTCTCAAAAACGAGAAAGATTCTACCTGGACACTGTGAATAAAATATGTAGTGATTTGAAAGACCTTTCAGGTGATATTTAGTTTTTGAAGATCGGGGTTGAATTGGTTGAGTTATGACAGAAAGGCGGAAAGTGTACTTTTGACGAAATTGAAACGCTGTAGTTTCATGAACTTTGAGTCAAAACTTATGATTTCTTCAGGATTAACACTCGGTAAAGTGAAGTGATGTATACTGCAAGGATTACTGGTTTGGTCACGTGATTATGACGTCATTCATACTTAAGCAAGAATTATTAGAAAAATCATATAAAATCGGCAAGTCAATGTATGAAGTTGAAATTTGCTGAAATGCCGTAGCATATAGTGTGCAAAAAGTCCTGAAAATTTCAAGTGATTCCGTCAACAAACATGGAAGATGTTCATGTTTTTCGGATAAGGGCTTGTATACGAAAATCTAGCCATTTGAAGTAAGAGAAGGCGGTTATTGGGTTGGTTACCCTCTATCCGGACATTCCTACGCAGGAAAGAGTGTCCGTGTTGAAAGGTGAATTGCGATGCGTATTTGAGAGAATGAGGTGCATTTTAGGATGCAATGGTGTACACCAGGGCCGATAAGCATATTGCCTTTGTTATAACGGCTTTCTTCAAACTTTTATTAGGGCTTTCTGCCTCAGGTAGAAAGACCTATTGGGTTTGTTATGTTTTTTATTAGGGCTTTCTGCCTCTAGCAGAAAGACCTATTGTTTTTGTAATGTTTTTTATTAATATTATTATTATTATTATTTATTATTATTATCATTATTCCTTTCTTCCAAAAGAGGTTGTTATTTCAATAGGTTCCCGACTGTCTAGAATCACGAAAATTTAATAGCAGATACCTGACGCGATAAATTTTAGAATCTATTACTTTCATATTCGTATGACGCATGCATCTCAAAAAATATTGATTTTAGTAAATATTATTATGAACATGATTTATAGCCCAATTAATTTCCTTTTGAACGATATGCAGCTTTAAAAGATCCAATGAATAATTATTAAAATATCGTTGATGAAGTAAATGTCATTAACAATTTTGATATTTTTTTTTTTTTTAAAAAAAACGGTACCCTATTTTTAAGAAAGTTACATGAGAAATAAGAACTCATGATAATAATCATAAAAGTGTAATGCGCAATTCAAACGTTATCAATAAACTATTCATTTTTGTTATTTTAAACATATTAAGCGTTATATGGAAGATACCGAAGTAAAAGCCTTTTTAAATCAATAATTTAACTATCCTTTAATATCTTCAGCCAAATTAAACAGGTTTTAAAATTTTAAGATGTGTTTCAGTTAATTCAGATTCCACTGGAATGTCAAATAGTTATATGTATATAAAATAGAATGTTAAGTTCTATTGAAAAATCTACTGGGCGTCACTGTAAGCAAGCAGTAAGGGTACAACGTTTACCTGTGCTCTTGTGAGGCCGCGGCCTACTATATTTCGTCGGTTTATCTCTATATTTTTTCTTTGTAAAAGAAATGTCTAGTGTATAAAATTTATACTTTAATTTAGTGTCCTTTATTCATTATTGTTAAAGGAAAATAAAATGAGTTTTGAAAATATCTCGTTGTTCAACATGTACTTAATGTGTATTTTTACGTTCTTTTAAATGAACATCAGGGAAAATTGTTTCCTATTAAAGAAAGGATACATGTGAAATGAACTAAGCTAGGTAGAACACATATATTCACAATATGGAAATGCAGGTATTATAACACAAGGAAACGTAAATTTTGGATGTCGACATTGTTTATGAACAAATTCTTTTCAGCTGATCAGGCTTAAACTAACTGAGTTGCAGCGCAGAAAGCCCTTATCGTTTGTGGGACAAACGAAGTCTAGTTAGGGCTTTCTGCCTAAAGCAGAAAGACCTATTGTTTTTGTACTGTTTTTTATTATTAGGGCTTTCTGCCTAAAGCAGAAAGTCCTATTGGGTTTGTTCTGTTTTTTTATTATTCTTATTCTTTTTTTCTTCCTCTTGTATTTGTGTTTATTAGGACTTTCTGCCTACAGGCAGAAAGTCATATTGGGTTTGTACTGTTTTTTTATTATTCTTCTTCTTCTTCTTATTCTTTTTTTCTTCCTCTTATATTTGTGTTAATTTCGAGGTGTTGCCATTGACTCAGAACAATGAAAATTATATGGCATATATTTCAAACCATGAGCTTTCGGATGCAATGAATTGTATATTCATATGACGTCATATAACGTCAGACTTGACGTCACGTGAAAAAGTTTGTACGCGGTCTACAGCCATTATTTCTAGACCGATTTTCATCAAAATTTCACAGAATGTGTATGTTAGGCTCTAGTTGTGCATCCTGGTGTCCGTTTTTCAAAATTCGAAAAGTCCATGGTTCTATAGCGAATCCAAGATTCGAACCAAGGTCGTAAATTTTTAAATGCTTATAAAATCTGTCCTATTTAAGATAGAAAGTAGATTTTTAGTCAGTATATAGGTCTCTAGAAGTTTTAAACATTTTGTGAAAATAAATGTCATATGACGTCACGTGACGTCATTATATGATAATGTATTTCTAATATTAACAAGAATATTTCTATATGTTGCAATTGTCGAAGGGCAATGAAAATTTAAAGACACATGCTTCAAACGCTGAAATTTTGATTTCTATGATTTTCATATGCCTATGACGTCATATGACGTTACATTTGAAATATGCAACAAAAGTTTGTACGCGGTCTGCAGCCATTGTTTATGAACCGATTTTCATCAAATTTTCACAGAATGTGTATATTAAGTTCTAGTTGTGCATCTCGGTGTCCGTTTTTCAAAATTCGAAAAGTCCATGGTTCTATAGCGAATCCAAGATTCGAACCAAGGTCGTACATTTTTAAATGCTCATGAAATCGGTCCTATTTGAGATAGAAAAGTGATATTTGGTCAGTATATAGGTCTCTGGGAGTCTTAAACATTTTGTAAAAATAAACGTCATATGACGTCACGTGACGTCATTATATGATAATGTATTTCTAATATTAACAAGGGTATTTCTATATGTTGAAATTGTCGAAGGGCAATGAAAATTTAATGACACATGATTCAGACGCTGAAATTTCGATTTCAATGATTTTCAGAAGCCTATGACGTCATATTTGAAATTGACTACGAAAGTTTGTACACGGTCCAGAGCCATTATTAATGGACCGATTTTTATCAAATTTTCACAGAATGTGTATATTACGTTCTTATTGTGTTTACCGGTGTCCGTTTTTCAAAATTCGAAAAGTCCAAGCATCTATGGCAGAGCCAAGATTCGAACCAAGGACGTCAATTTTTAAATGCTTATAAAAACTGTCCTATTTGAGATAGAAAGTTGAAATTTTGTCAGTTAGTAGGTCTCTGGGTGTCTAACAATTATGTGAAAATAAACGTCATATGACGTCACGTGACGTCATTTTTTTATTATTATTATTCTTTTCTTCTTCCTAACTTAACGCTTATTTTAATATGTTGCA
Organism: Solen grandis; assembly: GCA_021229015.1. Lineage (NCBI taxonomy): Eukaryota > Metazoa > Mollusca > Bivalvia > Adapedonta > Solenidae > Solen > Solen grandis. The sequence goes on from CM037787.1 coordinate 4,880,234, forward strand.
ATAGTCCTAGGACGATGAAATTTTTATGGGTTATTAGTCACGTGAGGAAATTGTGATTTCAATGATTATTAGCAGCCTATGACGTCACATGACGTCACAGCTAAAAATAGTGAAAAATGGTTTTCGCGCTCTACAGCGGTCATTTATGGTCGGGTTGTCTTCAAATTTTCACAGATGGTACATCTTGAAACTAAGGTGTGCATATCCTGTCATCTAACCGAAATTCCGAAAGACCGAAGTTCTGTGGCTGAAATAAGATTCGAACATAGGACCGAAAATTTCATTTTAGGATTAAAGAGCTTCAGGATGAGATAGAAAGTTGAAACTTACACAGTTTGCAGTTCTGCAGAATTTCTACATATATTTTGAGTCGTGACGTCAAATGTCGTCATGATACGTCATAAGCATACTTCTTAATTTATATTTTAGGGCAATGATTTCGACATGATGCCAGTTGTTCAGAATAATGAAAATTTCAGAGTTATGACAGTAATGTATGCGCTTTTGAACGAAAGCATCTTCAGCACCCTCTGACGTCATGTGACGTCAGAGCTAAAAATATTGAAAAATGGTTTTCGCGCTCTACTGCCGCCATTTTGGTCGGATTTTCTTCTAATTTTCACAGATGGTACACCTTGAAACTAAGGTGTACATATCCTGCCAGCTTACCGAAATTCCGAAAAACCGAAGTTCTGTGGCTGAAGTAATATTCGAACATAGGACCAAAAATTTCATTTTAGGATTGAAGAGCTTCAGGATGAGATAGAAAGTTGAAACTTACACAGTTTGCAGTTCTGCAGCATTTCTACAAATATTTTGAATCGTGACGTCAGAGGACGTCATAAGCATACCACTTATTTTTAATTTGGGGCAATGATTTCGACATGATGCCAGTTGTTCAGAATAATGAAAATTTCAGAGTTATTGCAGTAACGTATTCGCTTCTGAGCAACAGCATTTTCAGCACTCTATGACGTCACGTGACGTCAGAGCTAAAAATAGTGAAAAATGGTGTTCGCGTTCTACAGCCGCCATTTATGATCAGATTTTCTTCAAATTTTTACGGATGGTACATCTTGAAACTAAGGTGTGAATATTTTGTCAGCTAACCTTAATTCCGAAAAACCGAAGTATTGTGGCTAAAATAAGATTCGAACATAGGACCAAAAATTTCATTTTAGGGTTAAAGAACTTCGGGATGAGAAAGAAAGTTGAAACTTACACAGTTTGCAGTTCTGCATAATTTCTAAATATATTTTGAGTCGTGACGTCATATGACGTCATAAGAATACTACTACTAATGCTACTTATTTTTTTTTCTTCGTAACTAAACGCTTATTTTTCGCGGAATATAATGTCAATTGTTCAGCATGAACATGAAATACTACCAGAGGTGAGTCATTACATGAAACTTCTATCTCCTGCTTTTTGCATTAACACAGGTTGCAGAAAGTCCTATCATTCGTTTTGACGAATGACATCTAGTTATTATTA
>CM037787.1:4881827-4931827 GCA_021229015.1 Solen grandis
TGGGCCTCTTGTTTTACCTTTGAAAGGTAAGATCAAAGTCTTAATTATATTTACTGTGTTTATTTCCTATCCTAGAGATTGGTGAGTAGTGAACAGTTACTCATGTACACTGACAGGAAAGGTCATTTTCTTTCAAATAATATACTTTACAAATTTTTCAGGACATCAAGGGCTGCTGCTGTGTGAACCCTGGAAGGTTGACCAAAGGTTTGATTGGGAGCACCTATGCAAAGATCCTCGTGAATGTAAACAACTTGAAGAATAACCAGTCACTTGTCCCTCATGTTACTGCTCACATTGTCCGCATATAATGCAACTGGCAGATGTAGTAATGCACAGAGAAGAGTTTCCTACAGTCACTGGATACATTATCTATATGGGGTGTTGCTGATAGTAAAGATTGCCTGTGGAGAACACTTATTAGTCTATTTTAACATCGTGTTTCGCCAGTGCCTTTGGTAATGGTATAGACACAATTAATATTGTGTGTTGTTAACCTTGTGCTATTAGAAAAAATTACCTGTCCTATTAGTTTAAGGTTTAAACCCCTAATACCATTATTCCATATCTTGCCATTGGATGGAAAAAATTTCTACTTTTTGAGTTATCTGCCCCTGAAAGTGAGTTTTTTGCTCTTTTATGTCATTTTAAAGGGGTAGATAACTCAATATTACGGGCTAGCAACACTTCATTTAATTTCAAATCTATATTTGGTACTGTATTCTCTATCACAGTGTAAAAGTTTTAGAAATTCTATGCAACAGATTTTATACTTAAGTCACATACACAAATATATAGAAATGTTCTTATTTTTTGCTCAGGTGAGCACTATGTGCTCAAGGTGAGCTTTTGTGATCACCCTGCGTCCGTCGTTTCTGCGACATCAGTCGTCAACAATTTGCTTTAAACGACCGCTGGACAGAATTTGATCAAACTTGACAGGGATGATCCTTGGGTGAACCTTCACAAAAGTTGCTAAAATAAACTTGGTACATGTAGAACTCTGGTTGCCATGGCAACGAAAATGATTATCATCAAAACTTTAAAAATCATTTCCTTCAAAACTACTGGCCAGATTTCAAAATGTTTTAGTACAGATGTTTCTTGGGTAAATGTCTACCATGATTGCTAAAATTATATCGATCCATAAAAAATCATGGCCGCCAGGGGTGGGGCTAATTTGCCTTATATGTATATAGTGAAAACTTTTAACGACATCTCCTCTGAAACTGCTGGACAGAATTTAATTAAACTTGACAGGGATGATCCTTGGGTGAACCTTCACAAAAGTATTGCTAAAATAAACTTGATCCATGTTGAACTCTGGTTGCCATGGCAATGGAAAGAAAAAATTGTATAAACTTTAAAAATCATCTCCTTTAATACTGCTGGCAGATTTCAAATGTTTTAGTACAGATATTCCTTGGGTAACCCTCTACCAAGATTGCTAAAATTATTCAGATTCATAAAAAAACATGGCCGTTAGGGGCGGGGCTAAATATGCCTTAAATGTATATAGTGAAACGTTTAAAAGACTTTTGCTCCAAAACTTCTGGCCAGATTTTAAAATGTTTTGGCACATGTTCTGTGGGTAAACCTCTACCAAGATTGTTCCTGTACAGCAGTGGTACACAGGTGAGCGATATAGGGCCATCATGGCCCTCTTGTTTGTTAAAATACATACAAGTGAATCTTTGTTTGAGATGAAATTGTACATGGCCCTATGGCAAATACATAAATCAAGGTGTTAGCCAAATGTATTTATATGTAATCAAAGTGCTGGAAGAATGTGAAGCAATCAGAAAACAGAGAGATGGATTTTAATTCCTGTTAATACATGATAATTTATTCATGATTAGCCTAATCACAAAATGCGTCATTAGAATTCCTCTATTAAAAATGTAATACCTACTTATAGTCTACTTTTAAGCTAGTGCTCATTCAGCAGATTTTAAATGTTTATCCCCAGGTCAATGGGTTTATTCATAAGTCCAGATGAGCAGCTGAGACATGTGCTTAGAAGTCATATGCATGACCAGAATAACCATGCAAGTACCCATTTATACACCTGGTTTTATTTAAACATTTCAAAAACAATTTTCATTAAATTTTGTTGATTGTGTACGTAAGGGAAATTTGTGTGTACATTTATGTGTGGATCTATGTTCTAAAAAACATAGGGTCTATACAAGAGACAAGTTTTCGTGAGGTTAATATTTGTGGATAAAACCTACCACAAAATCAATGAAAATAAGTGCCATAAGAATTAATGATTTTATCAATTAATAAGTGGTGGCTCGATCGAGATTCAAACCATATGGACTCTGTAACCCAGAGTCGTAAATATTCTGTTCCTCTATGAAGTTACATAGCAATTGAAAACAGATTCACAACTGTAAATTGACATGTGACTAGATATCAAATGAGTAATCAGTCTCACAGATAGTATATATGTAGAACACAACATGCAACTGGAGATCATGAAAGTGATTCTATATTAAAAACAAAAACAATTGATTATTTTTTCTGGCACAGTGAGTTTGCCTAAATTATCTGAAATTTGTAGATATCATAATACAGTTAAATACCATAATACAGTTTAACTTGTCTTAAACAGTCAATTATAGGGACCGTAAAAAGATACCGTTTAACCGAGGTGGATACTAAATGGAGATTTACAAAATATCAAAACTGATCGCTGAATGCAGGTTGACCGCTTAATAGTGGTGGCCATTTATTCAGGTTCAGCTGTTTTTCTAAATCAGATAGCCGGATTAGCCTAAATCCAATGAGCAATAATTATTGTAAAAACAAATCGGATGTTATTATTATGCATTTGATCAGACAGAATAAATTCTGTTATCTCTACCATATATATGTGATTTGCAGAACTTCATACTTATTTGTTCCATCATATAGTTGTTAGGATTACTTCAGTGAAGATTATACAAAATAATAAACATGGTGTTTGTTTGTTCAATTTAATGTCCCACTGATAGTGTTTCAGTCATTTGGGGAGGATGTCTACTTGAGACAGATATAGTGCTGCCATACAGCAGTATCATGCCGTAGACATGTATGTTACCACACCAAGTCACATTATCCTGACACTGGGCCAACCAGTCCTGTAACTACCCTTATTATCATGTAGTAATCCGTCTGGGCATGAATAATTTAAACTCACCGTAGATATGACCTGGCATAGTTTCTGTATACACCAGTAAAGCCCCATATTGCACCAATGGAGTTGACTTGATTTGACTTGACTATTTGAGTTTACCGTCGCTTCAACAGTATTTCCGTCATTTAGCGACATCCAGCTAATAACAGGTGGAAGAAGACCCCGAATACAGGAAGGTATACAGGTACATGTGTAGAACCATGACCTACCACAAGCCAGCTGGAAGACTTCCTCACATGAAAATCCAAATGACCCTGTTGGATTGAACCTATGTGGTAAGGGGCTGAGTGAATCAGCGACTACCCTCATGGCCACTGAGGCCCCTACCAGTGGAGTTAATGACTAAGACTTTCTGTGTCTAAATAGCTGATGACATTCCACAGGAATAAGGCCATGCAGTAGACTCCCCTTTTTAGCTCACCTGAGCAAAGCTCAGGGTGAGCTATTGTGATCCCGTGAGTGTCCATCAACAATTTAGTGTTTACACTCCATCACCTCCATTTCTTAAGCAATAATCTTCAAACTTTATGACAATGTTAATGACCATAATGTATCGATCGAGTTCAACAGTGGCTGAGATGGGCCAATTTAGTCATCTTCATTTTTTAAACAATCATATCTAAACTTAAAGACAGTGTTTATGACCATAATTTTTCGATTGAGTTTGATTATGGCTGAGATTGGCCCATTAGGTAAGGAGTTATGTCCCTTTTATTATAAAAAATGCCAGATTTCACATTGTTTAGACACTAGCGCCTTCATTTTTTTTAGCAATCATCTTCAAACTTGAAGACAATGTTTATGACCATAAGCTTGCAATCGAGTTCAATTATAACTGATATTGGCTAGTTAATTTAGGAGTTATGCGGAGTTATGCCCCTTTCACTATAAAAAAAAGTCCAATTTCACTTTGTTTACACTCTAGCATCTTTATTTCATAAGCAATCCTCTTTCTCAGGTGAGTGATTAAGGGCCATCTTGGCCCTCTTGTTTTCATTATGGACTGATCTGATTTAAACCAGATTATCATGTTTCCATGATGGCAACAGACAGTGAACTTAAAGTCAGTTACCTGTCACCATGGCACAACTGGGGTTCGAACAGGGTTCTACTACTACATTGCAGTGTTAATTGTGTAATAAATGGATTAGACATTTCAACAATTAGAATTTGCTAATCCTTCACCCTTTATTATCGCCATGAAAGCAACAGTAATATCAGTCTTATAAATATCTTTTCTTAGTTAATAGTTGATCTCTTATTGAAAAACTCTGAATGTGGAAAACTTAACTAACGAAAATTAATTTTGCCTGCACCTCTGTGGTATCATACAATCATACAATTAGATAAGTGAAATGCAATGCCCAGATATATTCTGACATTTGGTTAATTAGTTACTAAAGAAGAGGACATTCATAAGCATCACATTTAGATACATATTTGGTATCCACATTTTTAAAAGTAAACTTGCATTTAGATTGATTTTCATAGCTTTAATTCATCACGAAAGGACAGAAAAACAAAAATTTGTTACTACACCATGCTTTTGACTTTTCTCCACTTTACACTTCAACAAACATTCAACCTTATCGCCTGTCAAATAGAACGTGGCTTCAGTTGACAAATATAATCCATGCCTCCTTAGCGAGAGGAATCGAGTGCACGGTTTTATCAATCTATAAATAGAGACTGTGACGTCACTAGGCTTCATTCAGACCGGTGTTGACACATTGCACTTTTATAACTCGCAGAAATATAAATTGACTGCTGGTACATATATGTCATGTGTAATCTTGTGAGGAAATAATGAATGCGTTTAAATAGACACATATATAGTTTCAAGCGAAATAGGTGGCACTTAAATTCGGGATATGATTTTGTGTCTTGAATTAATAAAACACAGCAAAAGCGTGATATTTGTACTTGTCATCATGGTCTACGAACGTAGCCATTTAATTGCGATTCTTCATGTAGGAATTATATAAAATCCTCGAATGTCATTTCAAAACCTTTCCAAAACGCACCGCTGACACCCTTTACAGAGATAATGATTTTTTAAAGTCTGTCTCGGCCGACACTTCCATCACGAAAGTTAACTAAGATCTGAGCAAAAATCAATAACCAGGTAAAGCCAAGGAGCTACGTTCTGATTGGCCTACACAATGTTTTCTTTTTCTACTGTAAGAGTGAGAACGGTAGCAGTTTAATCGATGTAAAATTACTGGAAAAGTCAAGTCAGTCGCACGGCGTAGTAAGAGATGCAATTTATACATGCACATTAGTGGCAACAACATTTGTACAAGGCTTAGATTAGAAAATAATCTTTTACTGAAGATCATTCAACTGTTTACAAAAATTATGTGATTTACATATTCCACATAATTATCTTTGTCAATTTTCTAACGCTTCCGTCTGTGTTCATTAACTAATCGGAGTACATGTACATAAATGATGACGTAGCAGGTTTGTTTGTTTGTTGGATTTAACATCCCACAGACAGTATTTCAGTCATTTGTAGAGGATGTCTACTTGAGGCAGATATAGTGTTGCCACACTACAGTATCACACTGTAGACATGTGGTGTGTTACCACAGCCAGTCACATTATCCTGACACTGGGCCAACCAGTCCTGAAACTACCCTTATATGCTGAGCACCAAGCAAAGGAGCTATACCAGTACCATTTTTTGTGATTCAACGGTTTTTCAAAATCAAATTATTTCTGATAATGGACTTGCCCATGCAAAAAATAAACTGAGGATATTAATGACAAGATTTTATCAACATATTCAATGTTTATAACTTTGATATCACCGTTATGTACCATTTGCAGTAGTCTTCAATATATCAATGTCATTTTATACTTTTTTTCATGAAAAGTGTCTCATTATGAGATATAATGAGCCTTTAATAATCCTACAAACATTATTTTGACAAAATTGTTATAATCCTACAAATAATTTTAATTAACAAATTTCTATATAGAAAGATAAATCAGTAAAATGACAAAGACTTTATCATAGTAAATTTTAAATTCTGCTACCTCACTGTAATATAACACCAAATGGACAAGTGGCATTACAAGATCACATTATCCTGAGTGTTGGGCAAGAATGTTACACAAGTTCCATTTTAAAGCACTTTGGTATGTCATGGCCAGGGATTGAACCTACATCCTCTGGGTTAGGGGCAAATGCCACAAACATATGACCAGCAAGACCAACAGATGTTTACAATACCAGCAGTAGATATTTATAGCATTTAAGTCCGCAATAATCAACTCCAACAGTTGTCAATTCAAGCCTCATAAAAAACATATTGTTAAACAAGTAACGATCTCTAGCCTTCAAACAGATTCCCCTTGTTTAGTTATTTCAAGTTTGTTTATTATCAGGTTTACCATCCCATTGACAGTATTTCAGTCATTTTGGTGACAATGTCTTTTAGTCAGATATAATGCTGTCATACTAGTATCGCACCATAGACATGTGGCATGATACCACATCCAGTCACATTATCCTGTTTCTGGGTAAATCAGTCCTGGATCTACCTTTATATGCTGAGCACCAAGCAAGGGTGTTATACTAGTACTATTTCTTATGACTCTGGTATGCCGTGGCCAGGGATTGAACATGTCCTCCAGATTCCAGATGGACACTCTAACCACTCTGACTCGAGGAACGGTCAGTTACTTCAAGTAGCCAATATCAGGGATTGGACTACACTTATATGCTGAGCATCAAGCAAGGGAGCTATACCAGTACCATTCTTAATGACTGGTATGTTGTGACCAGGGATTGAACCCATGACCTCCTGATTTTGGACGGACACTCTAACCCTTCAGACACTAGGACCGGTCAGTTACTTCTAGTGATATATGTGAAAGTGATATGGTAACTCAGTTGAAGTAGAGCACCCACCATGTAAGTGCTTGATCATGGGTTTGAATCCTATCTATTTGCATTTTTTTCACTTGGGTATGTAACGTCCATTGAGGCAAAAAAAAAATCTGTGTTTCAGGTATTGGGAAGGTAGGTAGGGATTTTCTTCTCTTTTTTTTCCTTTACCGTCCAATATTATTGTGCCCTGCTCAGTTGAAAGATGCTGGTTCAGTCCATAACAAATCCATCCCAGAAGTGGTTTTTAACAACAACAAAACCAGTAGATCAGGCACCTTTTAATATACTATGTAATAGCTCTTTACACTGTAAGCAAAGGGTCCTGGGTTGGAGACCTTGTCTGGCTGCATATTTTTAACTTCACAGCATTTATTTATAAGTACTAATACTATTTACACATGTCCTTGGCACATCATGATCAGCTTAGTTTTAATTATGTAATCTGATCAGTAACTATGCAGAAAATGCATTGGCCCACATTTCTCAAACTTAATAAGATGATTGGTCAGGATGACTGGTCATGACTAGTAGATGACCCCTTTTGATTTTGGTGTCACTTGGTCAAGATCAAGGTCACAGTGACCTTGAATGTGAAAATTGTTCCCAATTCCTGGGTAATAACTGGAGAACCCATGGGCCCACATTCCTCAAACTTCTTAATTAAAAGATTAAGAACACTAAGGCCCATATACCTCAAACTTCATATGGTGATTGGTCAGTACTAGAAGATGACCCATATTGATTTTAATATTGTTACAGAGACGACGGGAATGGGTTGGGCGGAGCGTGAGGAGCAAATGTGTCATTCTGACCACTCTTGTTGCCCTTTGTTAAAATGATTGCAAGTGTATCAGAGCTCTGCCTGTCTTTTTATTTATTTTTAGCTCACCTGAGCACTTCATGCTCAGGTTAGGTATTGTGATCAGTATTTGTCTGGCGTGCGGCATCAACTTTTGCTTGAAATGACATCACCTTCTAATCGCTGAGCAGATTTTGATGAAATTTTACAGAAATGATCCTTATGGGGTACTGAGCAAAAATAGCTAAAATCGTCCTGATCCACTAACCAAAATGGTCAGCAGAGCTAAAAATAGAAAAGTCTTTAAACTACATCTCCTCCAACTACATCTCTTCCTAAACCATTAAGCAGATTTTAATGAAATTTTACAGGAATGATTTTTAGGTGATACAGCACAAAAAATTGGTTGTTCTTGTTCAGGTTTACCTTTGCGTTTGAGCTTTTTTTTCCTATGAAGATGACATCACATCTTTATGTTTCTAGGTACACATTTACATTATGATACATGTATAATCTTTTTAATATTTATGCAAATTTGTGGCTGTGATCTATATTTCATGGTTGGATGAATATTGAGAAATTGGTTGTTCTGCCTCCAGTTTACTTTTGCGTTAAAACTTTTTTTTTTATGAAGATGGCTTCACATTTTGATGAAAGTCGCAGGGATTCAAAGTTGCATGGGGCGAATCATTTCGTACTTAGTGGTAACATTAAAAATAGGAAGGGAGGATACTGTTTTGAGACCAAATTTGGAAAAACACGCTTATAACGAAATTCAGCATTGAAAATGGACCAGGTTGTGTTTTAAATGAATAAATTCAGAAATTCCTAAACGTAAATGAGGTAATTTTCTCTTGAAGTGAATATAAAGGTAAGTTTATATTGGTCAATCAAAATGTAAACGAAACTGACATTTCCTGGGAAAACTTCATTAAGTTACGGAGGTTCAGAATAGCATAAACAACGCGATCAAAAGTGGGCGCAATGTAATCATTGTTGGACAAGAAGGTACAGGGAAGTCGTACCTGCTTACACAGTATTTGATTTAAATATATTGACCAGTACGGGCTTACATTTTATCCATTAGAAAAGAAACTGGAAGTAGCCGGTCCCGGCTGTTGTCAAGCTAGATTGGGACATTAAAAACACTTGCTAGTCATTTATTAGAGTAAAAACAACACAGGAAACGACACGAATCTGTATACCTATTCATTTCAAATGCATATGAACCATTTTATTGATCGTTATTTGCCGAAAATGCGATATTCATAATATAGCCAAAAATAGTGTCCTCCCTTCCTATTTTAATGCTACCATGAAGTATAAAATGATTCGCCCCATGCAACTTCGAGGCTTTGTCATGAAACTAGGTACACATGTACATCATGATATGATCTATTTAATATTTATGCAAATTTATGGCTGTGACCTATTTCATGGTTGGATGAACATGGTAAAATGATTCTTTTGCCTTAGGTTTCCCTTTCCGTTTCAGCTTTTATTCTATGAAGATGATTTCATATCTTGATGAAACTATATTCACATTTTATACATCATGATAAAAACTTTTTAATATTTATGCAAATTTATAGCTGTGACCCATATTTCATGGTTGGATGAACTTGGTACATTTGCTTGTCTTGCATTTGTGTTTAAGCTTTTTTTTCTCTATGAAGATGACTTTACATCTGCATGAAACTTATCATTTATGTACATCATGACATGGATTATTTACCAGTAGTATTTATTTAATTTTATGGCTATGACTTGGTAAAATTGGTTTTTCTGCCCCAGGTTTACCTCTGTGTTTAAGCTTCTATTTTCTAAAGGTAACTTCACATTATCATGAAACTTTGTACAAATGTACATCATTATGTAATATTTTAAAAATACAAGCAAATATTTAGTTCTGACCTTATTGGCAGGGCATTAGTGTCTCACAGACACATTTCCTTGTTTTCCTTACTTTAGCATTTTCTCTCTAGCAGTTGAATTCAGGTAAATGATTTAGGGTCATCATGGTCCTCTTGTTTTTATTTTCAATGTTCAACTGGACTGTAACTAGACTGTTCATAGATTGCAGGCTTTTAAAAAAATGCAGTAATCTTTACCTCTATAAGAGGAAGTGTTCATTCAAGAGTTGGGTTCCTAGCTTTAAGGTCAATGAAACACTTTGAGGATGAGGTCAATTGGTATATGACACACAATAAATATGGTAGGCCTCTGTTTGGTGTGGAGGGTATAGATGATGATAAAGATTATCTCCGATCATTTTACAAGACTAAGAACCCGATTCATTTGATACACTTCAAAGGAAATCTGGAGTTGATTTTATTAGAAAGATATAGGGAGTAGATGATTATCAACCCTTTACTGCTTGTATTAAGGAAGCTAGACTTTTCTTTTACACAAGAAGTACAAGATTTAACAAGTTCAGTTGATGAAGTAGAAACTGCAGTTAAAACACTAGACACTACAACCACTGTATGACAACAAATATGGCAAAGCAAGAAATGGATGCAGTTATGAAAGCAATGCTTGCCAATGAGTTGTAACTTACTGAACCAAAAAAAAAAACGAAAAGAAGGCAGAATAAATAAGAGATTTGGAAGCAGAAAAACATGCTTGGCTGGAAGTAATAAATATTCACAAAGAAAAACTAAGTCAGGTGAATAGAATTAAGGAGACCATTAATAAGGGTTTAAAAGAAGACGCCACACTGGGGCAGATACTGAGAACATTATTCAGTATTTTGACTGCTGTTGATATGATTGTTGGTTTTACTGTTGAGGCTGTTCTTCCTTTTGGTGATGCAACAAGACTTCCAAATAAACCATCATCAGGTGAAAGTCTGAAGGACTAGGTGAAAAAACAATTGTCAAACCTTAGCTAATCTTGCTTGGAAATCTGCAGCTGCTTTGCCAGGTGTTATTGGTTCCATTGCGTCTTGGTTAATATCAACAACAGGTTAAGTTGTTCACTGGTTTGGAGAACATTTATGGGCATAAGTTGTCTTGTTGGATTATTTATGCAGCTGCTAAGGAGTATAGAAGTAAATCTCATAGACAAGTAAGGCGGCAAGACCTACTGTTATGCTTCCAACAATTAATGCTGTTTTGTTATCTTCATGTTGGATTATTATTTTTTCTGGTACACGTTTTTCTGTAGGTTTTAAGTACTACAATAGTTGATTGTTCTTTTGGTACAGGATCAACAGTAATATGGGATTGAACAGCTGCATCAAATAAAATGGCCAGTTGTTGTTTCACATATGAGTTAAATTATCCCGGAACGTGAGCAGCTTTAATAATACATTTTTTTGGTAGATAATGTTCTTCTGCATAAGTTGTAATCTTTTTATAGTCTGACGCACTTAACTGAACAGATTGTGCTTGCTTTGTTGGTGTTCCTTTGAGTTCTACATTTTGCTTTGGTGGAACAGTTTTACTTTGACACCATTATTCAAACCAAGCTCTTGTTGACCTGTAGCTACTACAATTTCATTGTTATTATTAGGTTTTCGCCTCTGCAGGGTGAAAACCTATTCTTCTTCTGTTGATTTGTTTTTTTTTTTATTTTTATTATTTTTCCAATTCCACCCATTTTTGTGTCCAGCCTAGCGGCCAGATGAAAAAAGCTACAGCTATGAAATTTTGGGCATGGAGTCATCTTTATCTGAACATGTGCCTAATTGGTCAAACTTTTCACTTTTGTTTCTGATTTAGCCACTAGGGGGCGCAATGCATGTAATCACTGTTTTGCTAATAACTCAAAAATTTGAAACCTGATTTAGATGCGGTTTTTTACATAATGTTCCTTGTTGACAGCCCAATCAAATATGATGGAAATCTCATCATCGAGTACGGGAAAAAAATTGTTCTAGGAGAGGTTGAATGTTCGAACCTTGGAAAAAAGTGAAATAATGAGGGTAGGTCTACGAAAAACCTTCCCACTTTTGTTAGAGATCAGATAGAAGAATTCTGTTTGCTGCATACGATTTGCAAGACATATACGCACAAAATATATGGGGTGGCGAATTTAGGAAATGCGTGGTTTGTCCTCTAGAAAAGGTCAAACTTCACTAAATTTTAGGAAAAATTAAAATTTCAAAAACATGTTTTTGTCGCTCCTGACTTTATTTTCTGTTCATTCTTCATGATATTTTCACACAATATGTATTGTTATGTTTGAAAGGCCCTCACAATAAAAAAATTAAAAGAAATATGAAAAGGTCAAGGTCATTTGGCCACAAATAGCTCCAAAACTAAAAATATTTAATTGAGAGTATATGAACAAAAGTTTTAGTTCTTAAAGAGCTCTTTCCAGTAATGTTTAGTTTTTGAAGATCGGACTTGATTTGGTCATTATACGGCAGTCCAAAGTTTGATCCTTTTTTGGAATAATTGTAAATCAGGTTTTATGCTTCAAATTCTGATACACAAGAATAAAAAGTTTGACTTGTGCGACTAGTATACTTGAATGAACTATTTGCTGCTTTGCTAGGTACCAAACAGTAAAATTTTAATCAATTTTCTATCTCATTTTGCCGCTAGGGGGCGCTTTTCTTGAAATCATTCTTTTGCTTATAACTCAAAAAGTTGAATCCTGATCCAAATGCGGTTAATTGAATTATGTTCCTTGTTGATAGCCTAATAAAATATGATAGTTTCTAGGTATGAGTGGCTGAAACTTTTTGAGCTAGTAACGGAAGGTTGAAAGTTCGAATCTTTGCTTAAAATCACGCTTTTGCCTATAACTCAAAACGTTAAAGTCTAATTGAAATGCGGTTTTCAGCATTTTGTTCCTTGTTGACAGCACCACAGAATGTGATGTGATGTGATGATAGGGTATGGGGAAATATTTGCGCTAGAGGAGTTTGAATGTTCTAACATTAAAAAAAACAAACTGTGCAAATGAGAGTAGGTCTTCAAAAAACCTTTGCGTTCTGTTTCATATTGAAAATTGTGGCTGAGTTGAAATAAAGTGTTCAAGTTGATTAGGTTAAAAGCGAAAACCAAGATACCGCTTGCGGTTCTAGTCTTGGATTGTTCCTATTTGCAGTTCCATATTGATTGGGAGACATGTACAACCCAATACCATAAACAAAATCAACTTTACTTCATGTATACTTTAGTGTGTTTTGATATCTTGTAATTAGACTAGGTAAATCAACAGGACTATTAATAGCATCCTCAACATCTGCAAGGAATTGTTTTTGGGCATCAAAAGCTGTTCCTGTTCCGAGTGTATCTGTTCTCGTTTGAGATTGAGAACGAAGAATACCCCAGCAATATGTTCTTATAGATTCGTTAATCCGCTCAACACCTGCTCTTGTAAAGCCCTTTGATGTATCAAGAATGAATGTGGTCCATGCATCCTTAACACCATTGTCTTGTTGAAGAGAGTAAATATGAGCTTTCTTAGGTGGAAGGAAACACCACAATGTCTGCCACCTGGAACTTCAGGACCAAATGTCATTTTGGTTAAATCAAGGATGGCTGCTTATTATTAACAGTATGGTGATTTGAATTATCGTGTCTGAAATCCAAGACACATGACCACTTTTATATACATCTCCAAGTCCGCCACCATCTGGATATAACTTTTGTCGACAGTTTGAGTTAGGGTCTGCATTAAATTCTTTGTATATACGTTCATAAGCTGTACAGTCCCAGCTATTATTAAAGGCATTCCAACTTTATCTGTCAGAAGAGCTATACTCATCTCAAATAGAATTCTTCCTTCTTGGTAGTAAACATGAAATCGTAATAAAGCACCAAGCAATCCATCTGCTTTTAAGTGATTGGTGTAATTAACACCACAGCTTGTCGTAGCACACCATATTGCAAAGTTTACTTGATTCTGCCAGAATGATAACCAGTCTAAGTTCCATTTGTTTACCACCGTGTCTGATGCGACATGTGGTAATACATATTTTTCAAGTAAGTTCGGAAAATCTGCATTGAAGCTTTTTCCATCTGATGTAATAACAATGAATTGTTTATAATGTCGATTGATTTCTTACTGAACACACCTTCATGAGTAAAGGGGGCTTCTTCGCTGTATTGTCTTCTTCTTTGAATATTTTTTATTTTAGTAATAAATGTATCACACGATTTCAAACATTAATGTAACAATCAATTAACAGCAATATGTTGATAATAGGGATGGAAATAAACAGATTGGTTTTACATATACTTTGGGTTGGTACAAAGTTGTGAAAAAAAACAACTGGAGAGAGACCTCATCATTGTTGCGTAGCGCTGCGCTGTGTTTCCCAGGTTCGCTGGAACCGAGCAAGACAAAGTCCAAATTCTGGTCTACATTTTATTCCCCTGCTTCGTCCCTTGGCATGATCTCTCTCTCTCTCCCTCTCGTTCTTCCTCACGGCCTTCGTATATACCGTTTGCACGAGCCCGAATGAGAAACACTATGGATAATCATTATGCACATCAGAGCTGCACATTCCAGTCAAGCCATAGCAATGCAGCTAGCATAAGTCAATTCAACCCTGTCCCCAAATATAGAACCACACCCGAAACTATTGCCAAGTATGTCAGTACCGGTCCCCGCCTGTAGCCAAATATGAATTGAGCGTAAAAGCTTAACGTAATTTCTGTTGTAATACCACGTGGTTAACGTGGGCGTATGGTGACCAGAAATCACCATTTTAGGATAGATGGAAATGGTGCTAGTCTGATGCAGCAGTGACGTATCGGTGGTTCTACCTGGGCACCTCTGTGTACTCGGGGTCTTCCTCCACCTGTAATTAGCCAGACGTCGCTATATGATTGAAATACTATCGCAGCGACGGTAAACTCCAATACAACAACAACAACGAACTTTGGTATATGGCACTTTGCTGATCTGCGCACATTCCAGACAGTATGACGCAAAAAGCGTAAGGTTCTAGTTTTCAGTGACCCGCTTCTAAAATAGTGTTGAGACAGATAAGAAGGGTGAGCGCATTCCCCTAGCGATATAAATTAGGTTCCAATCATATTTAAGATGGTTATTATAGCCTTCAACAAATTGCAGATGTATTGAATAGTTTAAATATTACACTGTACAGTCTGTGAATGAAACAAATGGTATTGCATCTTTAATTACTGATAATGAACTAAAGATAAGTAAAGGACTCAGGTTAATGCTAGGATTTGATAATAAAAGAAAATTTGAAGCGAACACTACTCATGTGGGGGTTAAGCCTGTTGATTTTGCATCAATAAAGTCTGTATATTTACACATAAAACAACTAAACACATCACAAAACTACTTTAACGGTGCACCAAGCACAATATTAGTAATTGTGCCAATTGAAAATAAAGAGTATGGTATGGTGATATTGTTTCTGTAAGATTTGAGCATCCAGAATATAATGTTATATACACAACACTGTAGAAGGAAATCTCTATTCTCAGAATAACGTGTTTACGAGTTTTGTTCTGGGGTGTTCTATAAGGAGATTCCCATTCTAAAAATAACTTGTTTACTGGTTATTTGTTTATGGAATTTTCTTTTTTCTATGGAAAATTCTAGAAGTATTATGTAAATGTTTACTCTTTAGAACATTCTTTTTGAGTATATATGGTTGTTTCTAGAATATTTTCTCAAGTATATATAATAAAAGGGATTTGAGGGATCAGCAGACTTGTTTTGGAGATTTGTTTGCAACAATTCATCAAGTGTGGGTCATTCAACAGTGTGAGATAGTCCTATTAATATTCCGTCGCTTTGAGTTATTTTTTTAGTTGGGTCAAAGCGACGTCATATCGAAAAACCTCAAAATCACGTAGCAAAATTGAAAATGCATAATATGCACTATTTCAGTTAATATTTGCACAACTTGTTTTAACTCATTGCTGCTAATTCAAATTTGTCACGTTTAGACAACAAATGTTCTGTTATACATTAATTTATCCACTCTACACAATATGTAAACAACACAGCTACCTTTGAACCGGCCATATTCAGGGTGAATAAATTAGACGAATTTACATTCCGGAAAGCAGACGAAAATTATTACCGTCGCTAATCATCCTGATGAACTATATATTTCGAGTTTCGTTTGAAATTATAAATGATTAATTTGAACATGGGGGCTTTATTATAGGCCATTAAAATCATAAAGACAAATGAATGTGATGTTAATATAACACTAATTAATGTGCATCGCCCTCTTATTTTGTCGTCTATTTGTAATGGCTAGCAACAATGGATTTACTGAAAACTATGGCCATAATTAGACCATGCGATCAAGGATATCCTCATGTGGGGTACTTTTATTTATCTATTATTATTATTTTTTTTTTTTTTTTTTTACGGATGTGATGATGAGCATGGAGTCACCCTGGTTGGATACAAGGAGACTGGTGCGATACACTAGCTCACTTTCCGACCACACCCATATGTTCTTAGTACTCAAAGTTCCAATAGCATTTCCAGGCAAGGGTGCATCTAAGTCTTTTGAACACCAAAAGATAGTAAACAGGCTAGATTTGAACCCCAGAACTTCCGGTCGCAAAGCGGCCACTCTACGTCCGAGCTAATGCGCGGATAGGCGAAAAAGAATATTTCAAAAACAATACCATAAAGCATAAAAAGGAAATAACACAAAGACATGGATATTGATTTTCTCCACAATGTTGGCAACTGGTGGATTACAGTCAAGCATATCTGAAGATATAATAAATGAAGTGATTACACATTTATTGGTTGCAACCACTACGTTTATATCTAATAATAATAATATAGTTATTAGTAGAAGGCGGTTGTAGCAAAGTCTCCTATAATTGAATAACAATAATAATAGATAAATAATAATGTTTTTAAGAAAAACGCACTTGTCATAAGTAATATTTAATAGTAAACATTGCCAACATGATCATCTCATCACTCATTAGTGCCTTAGACGTCTAAACACTAACACAGATGCCAGTCATCTTTCGCTCATCAAAAACTCTTTCAAATCAAATCCTGACTTGTTTGAACACTGACAAGTTTGTGCACATACTTTACAACAAGTACTTGCTTGGCATTTGCATATGGAATTGTTGCATCCACTACAACTTGAGCTGTTGTAGGTTTCCTTCTCTGAAACGCATTTTTTTCCCCAAAATTTTGCTTTGGATGCATTTGCCAGATCCGCGAACAAAATCCGCCATGTCTTTGTCCGAATTCTTACGACGCGAAGCCGTAAAATTGTAAATAATCAAGCTCAGGCTTTGCCTACCATCTTAGCACAGCGCCCAGCCTCTTGCCAATATGAAATAACAGATGTGGGACAACCAATATGAACAATTATATCAACACCAGGAATGTCTATTCCCATACCTAGCGCAATGGTCGCGAGTAGTACAGGTGACCCTTTGGAGGCAAACAAACGGGTGCCTTTTCTATTTTTAGTATCAGGCGGCCATCTTTGTTACTATTTATAGTAACTCATTTGCATATAAGCATTTTAGGGTATGACGCGTAGTGGCCATGTTGTAGGTGGCCATTTTATTTCTTATGTGTGTATTGCGCATGCGTTACGGCAATTTTGGATTATAATATGACATCATGAGCTATATTTAGAATGACATCATGATCTATAGTTAGAATGACCTTATCGGTAGAATGACCTCATGTTTGTCTCAATGATGTACAGATCTGACTTGTACATTTGACCTAGGGCTTGATCATGGGCATTGAGGGTCAGGTCCTTAGCCCTAGACGGAGACTCATGGTGTACAATGGACAATTCAAACACCGTATGAGAAAAAAATGGCAGCAATAAATAGAAAATACAATTGGTAAAATCACTACTTTAAAAATAAAAAGGAACAAAAAACATTAAAATAAGTAAGAATAAATGTATAAATATGTAATATATAAAATAAAAACTCAGTAAATACATAAGTCAAAATAAAATGATACATTATTTTCAAAGAGAAACACTAACGATGTGAACAGTTCCCTATCTTCCAAGAGAATGAATACATTTCCGGTAACTATTATAATGTGTTATCCATTTTTGGTCAAAGTGTTTCCGGCCTATATTTTTAGTCTAAAGTGTGAGAACGTACTCTGTTTTCATGGGAACCCTGCTGTGAAAGTTATTCACTTTTCCCCAACACCGGATCTCCGGTAAGAACATGAAGTGGCATCCAGCTGTGAAAGTCATTAAATGTATGGATCTGAAGAATCATGTCTGAACATGTATTCTGTGATCATGGGAACCCTGCTGGGAATGTTATTCACTTTTCCCCAACACCGGATCTTCGGTATGAACATGAAGTGGTATCCAGCTGTGTAAGTCATTAAATGCATGGCCTTTTTTCTGCTCTAACATTTAGTCATTTGAGTATAGGTATGGACTTGGAGCCCATTGTAAAGATATCCAAAATAGCAAAAAGAGTAAGAAGTAGAGAAAAACAAAACAACGACCCTTTTCAGGGCCAACCCAGATGTCTCGAAAGGATATTTTTTACAATTGTCAAAACCAAGTAATAAAATTATCAAACCAAATGATTTCATGTCATTCGTTACCAGGCTGTGCGATGGATAAGTCACATATAACTAACATGGACAACGACTGCATAGCTGACATGGACAAAATACAGGACCGATACCAACGTACGCTTAAAATAACAACAACACTCAGGAGTATCGTAGCCAAATTGAGTGAATGTTACTGTACTGATCTATACTACGATGATATCTTAAATATCATTGAAGCACATTTCATCACCATAGAACATGCTGAATATCTGCTGAAGAAACTCATAGACAATCATGAGTAACCACTACTCTGTGAAAACAACGGCCCTTATCAGGGCCAACCCAAAGGTCTCAAAAGAGAATATACCTCAATTGTCACCATTTTTTCAAATTCCCTTCAAAAATATTTTTTTCATTAAAATATGATCCAATGTTTTTATAAAAGTTTACAAAAGTTATAAAAATGTTACAAAAAAAATAGTCATCACAACTACCATGCGGTTTGAAATGTTTAATTTAACAGCAATTCTGGAAAGAAAAGTCATATGCGTAGGTGGTTATTTTAGTTTAGACTCTACTGTGTGTATAGCGTGGCGGCCATATTGAAATTGTATGGCGGTGCTATTGATTATGGGGTACTGATAGTCCCAATAATATACAGAGCTGACTTGTATATTCAGTCATAGGGCTTAATCGCGGATATTGAGGGTCAGGTCCTCAGCCCTAGACGGGGACTATACAGAACCAATATAGTCTTTATACAATGATCAACATATGATCATCATACAATAAATGAAAAGAACATATAGAGTCATGGACTATACACGCAATTAGTAAATATAATAAAAAAAGAACTAAGCAAAATTGGAACACAATTTTTGAACATGTCTGTACACGTTAACATGAAACAATCAGTAATAAAGATCAATTTCCCTGAACTCGGAGGGGTGGAACACATTTTTGAACATGTCTGTACAGTTATTTCAAATCTGTACATGTTATTTCAACATAATGACTTGCGAATATTGAAATCAGTTAAAGCATTCTTTCTCTCTCTTAATTTCTGTAGAGTTTGTATATGATTATATAAGCACATTCTCATACTTAAACTTGTATCAAATTTAATGAAGTACATGAGCACGTACATGTATACATGTACAAATGAATGTCATGTTTCTCTCTCTCTCTCTCTCTCACACACACACACACATGTTGTAATATGTCATGTATATGTAAAATGTGCATATATGAATTATATGTGTTTTTATTTCTTTATGATATAGAAGACTGATGTTAATATTGTAATCCTTATACATGTAATTGAATATTTGATGTATTTCTAAGACTCTGTTATTATTGTTATTTCAGGGTAACTCTTCTACCATGTATTATACATGTATTATGCAGTTCCATATATACAATATAAAGAATTGAACCACGACCTACTGTTCGTTTTCTGTGAGGACCGGAAAACCCACCAGTATTACACACACACACGTGATATACCATTTTAAGTCAAAGTATTTCCGGTAATTATTCTTGGAAATGTATTTCCAGTATACAACTAGAGTAAACCAGAGATAACTGGTTTACAATTTGAACCGACCAATGCCATGTCTTCATTTTATGTAGATTGAACATGACTAGACATGTTGTTTAAAAATAACCATGACTTAGATCAACAACCAATCAGAAAAGAAATGTTGAATCGCAACCAATAACATGTTTCATTCCATGAATAGGCATGACATTGCACAACAACCAGCAATCATTTTTACTCCATAAACCTATGAGGCGTATACACACACACACACACACACACACACACACACTATTCAAACAAATGTAAATGTGTTCTGGAAATGAAATGGACATGCCGAGTAAGGTAAACGTTTTAATATATAAATCACCTACCTTTTTTCCTCAGTATCCATTTTTTTTTTTTATCACACAACAGAATTTCCAAAAAGTTAATGACATGTTTATCCATTAGTCTTTAGAAATTTCCTGCACACAAAAAAAAAATCCAACTGATCACTCTAAGAGAATACACAGAAAAAAAAAACTGTGTACTCTGTGCGTGAAAAAGATTATGTTTATGTTTTGGGCTTCTCTAACTTAAAACACATGTGGGTGTGTGTAATCGGCATAATCCTAGAGCGGTGTGAAAGAGCTAATTAAAAAGTCATTACCTCTTTCAGTTTACCAAATTATATACCATTTGTATACAAGTATTAAATATTGAACGAATTTTGTTATTTTGATTTCAGAAATCAATTGATTGATATTGTTTTAGTTCAAATCAAGTCAAACACATGATTGATCCAATATTTTTTTTTTTTTTTAAAATTTTGTGCAAATCAAGTCTAAACACATGATTGATCCAATATTGATTATTTATCGATTTTTGTTATATCATACAAAAAATCAATATTTTCCTTTTGTTCACTAATATTTAGTCATTTGAGCATACAAATAGTAAGAAGCTTCAAAATAAATCTGTTATTTTGATTTTCAATCGAATTATTGTCAGTTATCGATTTTATTGATTTCCCCCACCCCCTTTTTTAAAGGTACAATGTTAAAAGGTAATATCTCCCTTAGTTATTAACCGATTTGAATCATTTTCATAGCAATGGAAAGCTCAAAGTGAGATCTTTACTTTGAACACTCTTAACCGGAAGTCCATGATGAATAAAAACCGGAAATGACGTCATCAAATAAAAAACCCTTGAATCATTTTCATAGCTATGAAAAGCTCAAAGTGAGATGTATATTTTGAACTCCTTAACCGGAAGTCCATGATAAATAAAGAACCGGAAATGACGTCATCACATGTTATCACATGTTAAAATTGACCCTATTTCCCATAGTTTTCCATTGATTTAATTATTTTTATTACTTTGGTAAGCTCTTAATGAGATCTATACTTTGAACTCCTTAACCGGAAGTCCATGGGCCTTTTAAACCGGAAATGACGTCATCACATGTTATAAAATTTTTTTAACTTTTGGTTTCTCTCTTAACCGGAAGTCCATGATGAATAAAAACCGGAAATGACGTCTTCAAATTTAAAAAATGACTCTATCTCCCTTAGTTATTAATCGATTTGAATCATTTTCATAGCTATGAAAAGCTCAAAGTGAGATGTATACTTTGAACTCCTTAACCGGAAGTCCATGGGCCTTTAAAACCGGAAATGACGTCATCACATGTTATCACATGTTAAAATCGACCCTATTTCCCTTAGTTTTCCATTGATTTAATTGACGTCATCACATGTAAAAATCATTTTCATAGCTTTGAAAAGCTGATAGCGATAAGCTTTCGTTAACGTAGAGGTCTTTTGATTGGCGGTTCATGCATGACTGATTTAGATTTTCTGATTGGTTAGTTGTACATTTATATTCAATGTAAATTCGCCATTTCGACATTTTATGTAGATATTATTTGTTATCATAGGAAGAAAACTCTCGCGGTATTTCAAAGAGTGATTTATATACTGTTGAGAGTGAATAACTATGGATGTTTTATCAGAAAATCTCTGTATTTTAATTTATAGAAATATGGTGGAAGAACCATACATATCTTTGAAATATATTCTCGATTATGAATTGTATAAAGTGGCGTTATTTGAGGCATGTAGAAAGATAGTGTTGAAAACCAAAATGTCTATTAAACAGTGGTTAAACAAAGAAGAAACATTTCTAACATTCAAAAAGTCATTAACAGAGTTATCATACAAGTACAACGAACGTATTAACATCAAAATCCTTACCATGACAGAGTGGAAAACTTACGTTCAAGATAATGTTAAAGTTGTGAATTGGATATATGATGGGAGAAATGGTGGCTGTATATCTTTTGACATGGGGCCCGAAGATCCCTACATGGAACAACATTTTCAGTTGGCGATATTGGGATAGTACCTCTATGTAGACCTTTGAATGCAGGTCTTAACGACATTCTAAAAATAGATAGACAATCATATGATAGTGACTTCATACTCATCATTTTCAATTCAAATTTACTTAATGATATATTCTCTTATTCGACAGTGATGTTGAGATTTCATCATCAAACAAGTTTAGACACGTTAAACATTTGATGACGTTTGTTACTAAAATTAGCATTCAGTAAAATCAGTCAGCCTATCAGATTTAGGTATTCTTGACCAATCAGAGTGGACTTGAGCATATAAAAGACAGTGTAACGAAGGCTGTTGTCATATGTTGTCTGGCAATCGACAAACAACTGTGGCAAACAACTATAGATGCAAACTTGCTCTAGGAAATGATCGTTACGTTCAAGTGTGCGAATGGAAAGGGGAGCTCAGGGTTGACTTGAGAGAATGGCTGAATGGAAAACCAACAAAAAAAGTATCAGTTTAACACTGATGTGGTGGAAAAACTTGGTAGATGCATCAGAGTTTACGGACCAGCGACTTAAGGACAAGCAGGCTTATAATACCCATCTTGGAGGAAACGTTTATTGTACAGTGAGTGAGGGAAGTGTTTGCGTCGAAATAAGACAGTATTGGAAACCCGAGGAGGACGTGGTACCTACCAGAAAAGGACTTTATTTAAGACCAGATGAATACCAACGCTTGAAAGAACACATACCGGAAGTGGGACGGGTGTTTCCTGAACTGGACACAGTCATTCCGTGTTATTAAGAAGCAGATCATATGAATATTTTAGGTTCATTACAGTGTTCAGAGTGTCACCCTAATGATTTTCACAACTGGTAAAAAATGACGTAAAATCTATAAATAGAATGCACTAAAATAGAAACAAGACATACTATAAAAGAGTAGAACATCGTCATTTTCTTCACACTATGAACTTTACCGACTCAATACGCGTCATGGCTAATGGACTAGTATATTATGATAAAAGACTAGAGACCTTTGACACCTATCCAAAACAAATGGTTCCAAACAAATATGAGTTGGCTAAAGCCGGTTTTTATTACACTGGAACAGCGGATAAAGTGGTTTGTTTTAGGTGTGGTATTAGTTTAAAAGACTGGGAAAGACATGGTAACGCCATGATCGAACACGAAAAATGGTCAACTGACTGTGAGTATATAAAAATGGTGGGGGTACCAGGCATGGATGTTATTGGATAAACATCACCGACCAATCAGAATGGACTTGAGCATTATAAATAGATGTTACAGTCCTGGATACTGTCAGTATGTTCGGGCTCATGTACATAGTATATTGGTGTATAGATGAAATGATCTGGCGGTTGACTATACGAAGACTTAGACGAGAAACAAGACTTGAGGCAGCCAGATTCATTAAAATATTAGAACAGTTTGAACCCGCCCGAGGTGGATAATGATTAACAACATCGTCTTGTATACAGACCTAAATTGTGCTATCAACCTAACAGAACTGACATTAAAATGTTCTAATATCATCTATAACCCGAACACATTTTCTGGTGCTCAGTGGAAAAGTAAAAAGATGGGTGGTCATTGTATGCTGTTTTCCAATGGAAAAATGATTGTGAATGGAAAAACTAAAACTGTGAAGGAAGCAAAATTACGTGTGAGACGTTACGCTCGTGTATTACAGAAGATGGGATGGCCCGTTCAGATAGGACATATCTACGTCAAGACTATATCCGCCTCATTCAAAGTAGAAGGACCTTTAGACTTGACACAGATTGTGAGACACTACCAAGGAAGCTACGAACCAGGACGATTTCCAGCCGCCATGTTTATTAAAGACTCTGTACATTTTACATGTTTTCACTCTGGTAGTGTTCTTATGACTGGAATCAAATCTGAGAAACAATTGTATGATGTATGTTTACCTGTACTTATCGAAATACCATTATTGTAAAGTGTGTTTGGGGGACCGCCCTAATCCCCAACATACTATATTCAGCGGGGTCAATAAAATGTGAAATTGAACTTTTGTGTTGTTATTTATGAAGGTAAAGAAAGAAAAACAAATATTTAAATCTAATTTCTACTCATTTTATTACATATTTACACAAAAAGATTCACAAGTCGTTCATTATAGACCAAGTTCGCATGGCAGTAAAGTTAATGTGTTATGCGGCGGCAGATGCGCTTCATTGATCTGCGGCGGCGGCGTTGGATACGCTTCATTGATCTGCGGCAGCGGCGGTGGCGGCGGATGCGCTTCATTGATCTTCGGCGGCGGTGGATACGCTTCATTGATTTTCTTATGTTTACTTCTCTGATATCTTAACATAACGTCTCGTCTAGAGAAATGACGCTGACACTCTGGACACTGGTTCATTGTTAATAGTTGTCCATGTTCTGTTTCCCTTATAAACTTATGGTTCAGTTTGTAACCAGGCTTAATTCGTCGACGATGGTTTGTATCACATATCTCTCTCTCAATAAGATTGAGAACATGGAATGATTTCTTTTGAGAAGGGACTTTTTTCTAGAAACACTTACATGCTTCGAAGCCATTGTTCTTAACAATAACCATTTTCTTTCAAAAAATTGAACATCTCGTCTCAGTATCGAAATCCTACCTCTAACTATACGTTTTACTATCTCGCAAATGGCTTTTGTTTGTGTTGACGTCATATTTTGTAACAATTGTCGTCGAGTATTCGGTTCCCTTAGAGAAGTTCAAAAAGTTCAAATGAACAAATACTCTTGATCGGTCCATATTTTCTTTTCTCATTTTTTTTTCTTTTTTGGTGTCCCTTATAATATTTCTGTTTGAAAGTGGTATAAGATAAATCACAGGAGATAGGGTATAGTTTATCTTTTATTTTCATGTAAATGTAAACAGATCAACAACATTAGAATGTACACAAAATATTTACATTTAAAAATATCACGAGTAAAATTAAAATTCAAATATACAGAAATAACATTCAATGTTACACACTTAAAAAAAGTGTCAACAATAATCGTACAAGTCAAAGATACATAAACAAAGCTGTCAACTCAAAAACCATAAGGTACAGTGTCAAAATTGTCTAATCGTCTACGTTTAGTATACACCATTTGATAGTTTTTGTTTTCTTCTCTATTATATAAAGTTCTTTTTCTTTTGTCTCGACATATTTTACTGGGATTGGTCACAGTAATTTGAGATGTACTTTTAGGATCTGTCACTATCTGTTTTACGCTGTCAAAATAAATAAGTTTACTATTAGTATAGTTCAGTGTGAATCCTCTCACTTTACATGTCTCTTTGTTCTTGTTAGTTTTGTACGTATAATTCTTTGGCCCTCCAGACACAAACTCTACAATGTACTCTCCTCCACCCAACTCGTCTGTCAATTCACCCAAGTAGTCCCCAAGAGGAGGATCGTATTCACCGGGTCTACTGACATAAATAACACTGTCTGTGTCATAATACAGTACGCATCTGTCGAGTGGTTCGAGCACACTGTACAGCTTGAGTCTGGCCCAACATGTAAAGGTGGCCAGATAGATATTGGTCTTATTGTCTTCGGGTTGACAGTCCTGTTTGTATATCCATTCAATCTGTATAGTTTCATTAGATAATATGTGAAAGTCGAGAGGTTCTTTCATTGGATCCGGAAATAATTGGAAAAACAAATTGGCCTGACTTTCGTGAAAGAACTCAGTCTGACGCATATTGAGTCTCTGACCAAATTTTCCCCAGAAACTATTGAGGCATAACTTGGCCAGAGCTCTTAACCCTGGGTTTTTCTCAATCTTTTCCCGATCCAATGAAACACCCTCTTTCTCAAAGTATTGTTGGATATATGTCATAGCATCATTTTTTGTTTTTACCCAGTCAGGGGAACCACTCGCCTCCTGTTTAAACTTTAAAAATGTGTCAATATATTTGGCGAATAGCCCCCCTTCTCTGGTTTTTGAGTCATATTGAGTCGATTCCTTCCAGTGGTATATTTCGTATATTTTCCTAATTGTGTAACCTAATCTAACCGCCGTCTGAATCTCCGGTGTACACCAAGTACCAGTCAATGCCCTTTCATCATCGGAACAAGTACATGAGTCACGATTCTCGGCATCCGCACAGGTTCTACATAAAGGAAATTTCAATTTACCATTTGATCTATATGGAAGGACTGGATGATACAGCCCTCGAGGTGGTAAGAACTTGACTTTGGCAATACCGAAATAATCATTCATGTCCCCGAAATCTTTGGTAATTATTACAGGGTGACCTACGGGATACCGACAATACTTGTTGACCCAAGGATACAAGCTCGTGAAATCCACATATTTGATTTTCTCATTATCTTTAATTTGATAGTAAAGTTGACTGGCATTGGTGCGACCACCGAAAAAACTCTCTCTTGGGTCTAGTCTGTCTGTCATGTCCAACTGTTGACTGAATGATTTAAGTTCATTGTTTTGATTCTTTTCTTTTAAATACTCATGGTCCCAAATACAAACATACTTCATTCCTAAACTTTCAATATGAGCTTTCTTTTTCATAGTTAACGCATACAATTCGTTCAATGATTGGTGTGTGAGTGGATGGCATGTCTCTTCACGATCCTCTGAGAAACAAACGGGGCAACCATGAAACACACAGCCATGATATTCATAAGCCGTATTTGTTTCTTCACAGTACCCGTCTAATTTATATCGGGTACCAGGGATCTTTTTCTCGCCATCATTCAACGCATGCTGAATGCGAACATTGTCAAGACGCGCCCTCCACTCTAACCATTCAATGGACACTTTACTAAATTGATCCTTGTATCCACTGGGAGGAATCTTCGCAATAGGTGACCGTACAAAATCTTTTTTCGTAATGGTCAACTTCTCCTCTTCCACCCATTCACCCATTCTAAACACATACAGTTTACCATCCACACGTTTGGCAGGGATCCATTCAGTTTCGTCACTGTCCAATTGAACTTTCCATTCTTCATTTAAAAATTTAGTTCTGAAAATGTTCATACATACAGACGCTATGGTGACGGAATTGAAAGGATCCCGGCGCCCACCCATTTCTTTTCTACTTTCCCTTTATCATTCATCTCCTCCACTTCTTCACCCGTCGCACGCATCAACAAGTCTCTAAATTTTAAGCATGCTTCTCGCAAAATCGACACATCACTTCGACAGTATTCTAACATTTCTTTTCTAAAATCAAAGGTCTCGTTCACTCTTTCACTCAACCACACACGCAGCTCATTTCTTTCTGTCTCACTCATAAACATATCTCCATAACATTTCGATTCAGGGTAGGGTCCTACATAAGTTTGATTTTCGTTTGTATTAAAAAAATGTGGGAACCACCCTTTCTTCAATTCTTTCAATCCAAACGCTTTGGGTAATTGTGACAATTTCATGGGTAAAAAGTTGAGACTGTCAATCACCTTGATATGTACATCTCGCTCCACTGTCATATACATAATTTTTGACCAACAGTAAATAATTTTATTGGGTCGTAGAGAATGATCAATGAGGTATTCCAAAAGAAAATAACCATCGTAGCCCTTCATGTTATGCGCTATAACTTTGAAATATGCGTGTTGATCAGAGAACAACCACTTTCCAAATTTCTCAGCGGTTTCCGGTCCTTCAAATGTGACTTCCCGAAACCCACATGTATCGGGACAAGGTCCCTCATCTTCGTTTTCATAGAGGTCGGTTTTGTCACATTTGTCGCACCGGGTACCACATGCTTTACATTTGGACTCGGGTGTCAATTCCTTATTTATACATTTTGGGCAAACAGTATGCGCCACGACAAAATTTGGACGGTGGGTGGCTTTCCGCACCATGAAGATTTACAGTTTTGACATTTGGAGCAAGAAGTACATACCTTGTGTGATCCACAATCTTTACAAAGAGGTTTCTTCAGGGGCTGGTATCCATCTTGACAGGTATTGATTTCATCTTGGCTACACTCAAAGTCAAAAAATATAAATTTTGGAATAAAATGTTCTTTCGCAGGGGTGGCTCTCAAATAACATAAATGATCACCCATGACATATTTTTCACACGATGTACACAAATACTCTCCACATTGGTGATTCTCTGTATTCCGCTGGTCCTTTCGCAACACTTTGTAACATTCTGGGCACCGCCACCATTTCTGACATTCGGAAGGGCCACTGGGTTGATCTTTTTTCTTACCCTTTTTGTAGACCGGGACTGTTTTATGTTGATCAAAACATTCCTTGGATCTACACTCCATGTTACAGTCTTTGCAGGTGATGGGGGAGCCTGTTTCGACACATGGAGACGTCTTACAGACACGGAAGGTGATTTCACATTCATGTTTTTCTCGATGGTCATAATGTTTAAGGCATTTCTCACAAAAGTACCTGGCGCTGAAGAAACCCGTGATGCTGGTGATGGCGTGAAAATTGTCGTCGTCCACCAAATAAATGTAAAGACATGGTCTTTGGTCGCTACTGGGACTGGTGATGAACTTGTTGCCCAGTCTGGCGCTGACCACCATCACGCGCACACCAAGGAGTTCTTCAAACGCCTCCACGTCATTCAATCGATATTTGATTATTATTCGTTGGTCGATCCAACGGTATACCAGCCAGCTGACTAATGGCCACCGCCAATTGTCTCTGCTCGTCCCTTTTCTTTCCACGAAGGTGTTTATAATAGTTGTCCGGTACTTTCTTGTTTTCTAGGATAAGTTGTAAATTGCTCTTTCCCTCTCTCTTTTGTGTTACTTTTTTCCATTCTTCCGCTGTACATTTCTTTAATTTCGCCCAACTGACGCCGATCGCTCTGGCAATACACAATTGGTCCTCGTTCTCTATAGTGACGACCGACGTTTTTAAATGTAGGGAGTTTCTTTCTCCTTTAATGCATGTTATTCTGCGACGTGGACCACCACCACCTTTTGGTAATTCGATCAATCCTACGGAGATCTCAAAACTAGCGTCAATGCTGAGATCTTGATTACTGTTGAGAACTTTTTCCAGCATCGCCATAACGCTATCGGCGTTTAACTGTTCCCATGGTTGAAGGGGTACAACAATCGGGTCATGTAGTCCTTCGTGATGGATCACTACTCGCCCTAAATCGTTCCCCGCCAAATCGCCCCGGGCCTCCTCCAACACTTCCTGGAACATATTATGGAGACCAT
Organism: Solen grandis; assembly: GCA_021229015.1. Classification (NCBI taxonomy): domain Eukaryota; kingdom Metazoa; phylum Mollusca; class Bivalvia; order Adapedonta; family Solenidae; genus Solen; species Solen grandis. The sequence goes on from CM037787.1 coordinate 4,911,259, forward strand.
CTTTTATATCCATTAAATTTTGACCGTGATACTTTTCGTCTATTTTAATTTCATATGTTCTGTCCACGGCTGCTGTTTTCTTGAATGTTCTCTCTGATTTTTTCCTCATGGTATATTCTAATTCATGAGAGGGACCTGGCTGGGGCTCCTCTCCACTTCCGGTTTGTAGGGGATACTGGGGGTTCCAATCTTCATCCTCCTTACACGCAAGAGTCAGGTCATTCATTTCTTCATCAAATAGATAGGCCTTGACACATTCCTCTATCTCCTCCTGTTCTTTGATATACTCTAATGCTGTAGTTATATTTTCTTCATAATTATTATTCTCCATCGGTCCTCCTAAGTTTTCCAGTATATTGTCAAATTGTTCAATGATGAAATCGTCATCATATTGTCGATTCATCAATTGAAACAAACGAAATCTAACGGAAGGAGATTCTTGAATATCCCACGTGACAGCAAATTCCAACAGTTCGTCAACATCGGTAAAAGAATTCACCATCATTTCTAAGGTATTTTCCATGTTGTCGGTTTGAGTTCTGTAGTCAGAATGACGACTGTAAACTGTGCACGACCTTTTATACTTTCTTCTGAGCCTCAATTTCAAAACGAGGCTGATTATTTTTAGATATATCTTCTGATTGGCTGTTTCCATTTAGACATAACGTCATAGCTATTTCAAGAAATGGAACACTTGTTTCATTGGAAGTCTATGGTGTCATGTTTATGATCATACACGATTCTGTATTGGGGAAAAGTTAATCACTTTCACAGCAGGGTTCCCATAAACACAGTGTACATGTTCAGACATGATTCTTCCGATCCATGCATTTAATGACTTTCACAGCTGGATGCCACTTCATGTTCATACCGGAGATCCGGTGTTGGGGAAAAGTTAATCACTTTCACAGCAGGGTTCCCATAAACACAGAGTACGTTCTCGCGCTTTGGACTAAAAATAGAGACCGGAAACACTTTGACCAAAAATGGAAAACACATTAGAGTAGTTACCGGAAATGTATTCATTTTCTTGGTAGATAGGGAACTGTTCACAACGTAAGTGTTTCTCTTTGAAAATAATATATCATTTTATTTTGACTTATGTATTTATTGAGTTTTATTTTATTTTCTATATTACATATTTATACATTTTTTTCTTACTTATTTTAATGTATTTGGTTCCTTTTTATTTTAAAATATTGATTTTACCCATTGTATTTTCTATTAATTGCTGCCATTTTTTTCTCATACAGTGTTTGAATTTTGTTTGATAAAGATTAATTATATTTATTTAGTGTATGTTTATTGTATGATAATCATATGCTGTTTCTTTTGATACCATTAAAGACTATATTGGTTATGTATAGTCCCCGTCTAAGGCTGAGGACCTGACCCTCAATGTCCATGATTAAGCCCTACGACTGAATATACAAGTCAGCTCTGTATATTATTGGGACTATCAATACCTCTGTTGTATCTAATGTTCTTTGGTGTTTACCATGTGTCTCCGCCTAAGGCTAAGGATTTGACCCTCAACGTCCTTAACCCTAAGTCGAATGCACATGTCAGCTCTGTACATTGATGTCATTTCTAAATATAGATCATGATGTCAATCTAAATATAGATCATGATGCCATTTCTAAATATAGATCATGATGTCAATCTAAATATAGATCATGATGCCATTTCTAAATAAAGTTCATGATGTCATTCTAAAATTAGATGTCATGCTAGAAAACCAATATGGGAATTCTTAGGAATTGATCTTTATTTCCGTTTCATGTTGAAATAACGTGTACAGACATGTTCAAAAATTGTGTTAAAATAACGTGTACAGACATGTTCAAAAATTGTGTTGAAATAACGTGTACAGACATGTTCAAAAATTGTGTTCCACACACACCTGAATTCTGAGGAATTGATCTTTATTTCCGTTTTGTGTTGAAGTAAAGTGTACAGGTATGTTCAAAAAGTATGTTCCAATATTGTTTGATATATTTTTTATTATATTTCATTCGCCCCCTCATATGTTGATATCATTATTGTTATAAGACTTTGTATAGTCCCCGTCTAAGGCTGAGGACCTGACCCTCAATGTCCATGATTAAGCCCTATGACTGAATATACAAGTCAGCTCTGTATATTATTGGGAAAATCAATACCTCTGTTGTATCTAATGTTCTTTGGTGTTTATCATGTGTCTCCGCCTAAGGCTGAGGACTTGACCGTCAATGTCCTTAACCCTAAGTCGAATGTACATGTCAGCTCTGTACATTGATGTCATTTATAAATATAGATCATGATGTCAATCTAAATATAGATCATGATGCCATTTCTAAATATAGATCATGATGTCATTCTTAAATTAGATGTCATGCTAGAAAACCAATATGGCCGCCGCACATGCGCAAATAATCTGATGACGTCACTCCTGCGCATGCGCAGTCTTTGGAGCCAAACCGGCGACCTTACTACTGCTATTGTTAAATTGTTTTCTTTCACGATGTTTATCGTGGTCATAGCTATTCCGTTTCATTTGAGTCATGATAATATTTAATATCTTACACATTATCAATTAGTAATATCATTAACATTTTCATATTCTAGACTAAGCAAAATAACTTTTATGTGTATAGCAATTATTTGATGCATGTAGTCATTTACTTTAAATTAAATAATATAAAAAGACCCGGACTTGAATTAGTAATTACAAGGTGACATTATATGGGTCAGCTTGACGTTGAATTAATTCGATAGTTCTTATCGACGATAATTATTTTCATGTTCGAGTCTGTTATAAACATATTTATTATTTCTTGTGGAGTGGTATATATGGGTCAACTGAACTGGGTGTAGACCAATCTCTCATCACCAACGCCATGGAGAAAGCGACAGAAATCATCTATCCGATTTTGGCGCTGCTAACCTCAAATGGAACGTCGATGGGGCGAGTGGATCTTTTGCTAGAATATCTAGCGAATAATGTTTCTAGTACATGCAATAGTTTTTAAATGTTTCCGATATCATCGTCACTTAAACATACTGATCTTTATCCACCCTGGCGTTCTTTTTCTAAACATAAAAGAATATGTCCGCAGTAACAAGTTATATTCCAAAGAACATTTCACGCCCTTGCACAAATTAGAACAGTCCAGCGTTAAATCGGAGTTGTTTCCTTCAATCGTTTTTAAAACATTTGTTTGAGTGTAGTCCTGCGAGACTTCCCATTTTTTGACCCATGTTCTTTTAGTCGGAAAAGTAAGAAACGAAAGAGAATCGCTGTAATTAACAATACACGATCTGACGGATGATTAATTTTAAGCAAACCCGGGGGGTAAGCTATGTGCCGCTTTAACGTCGGAGCGAAAACGCTGTATGTCCCGTTTTATCGAATTTTTTATTCATATCCGACAGTACAAAAGTGACAGTTTTCTCTATCTTATTGCACCGACTTTTACCTGTACACTTTTCCGAATACCCACGAACCGGCTTCAGGCATTTCCGCCGACCGATCGTGTGCCTCCGCGCACCTTTTTAATTGTCATTGCGTAAGTTATCGGACAACTAGCGGTCAAGCCTATAAAACGTACGTGTTGACCCGGTCAATAAAATCACGAATCGACTTCGAGCGTTTCCGTCGACCAGTCGTAGGCTTTCCCTCGGAACGTCCTAGATATTGACCACCAAAAAAAAAATGTGGCTGCAAAATTTATGTGGCGGGGTCTATTTTAAGTGAGTCTACGTTGTAATATATCCAGGGTGAGACTATCCTATCTACCGAATATCGGGGAAAATAAGAGATCGCTTAAGACAGAACCATTTCGTACACTAAGATAACACACCTCTAGCTTACCTGTAGCTGATCACAATTCGGTAATAGTCGGACGTTTCCGTCGACCAATCGTAGGTCTTTGTTGTCCCGAGTTCAGCACGCTTTAGATAGCTTCTTAAATCCTCGGCGTCTATATTAAATGTGTGTATGTATATTTCAGAAATATAAACATGTATACAGCAATATACAATGCAGAGTAGGACATACAGGAATAAGTTTAAATAGTCCGCCCAGCATTTTATTAATTCATATTTTATTAAAGATACTATCAGTTAAAATATTTATAAACTTGATAATTGAATCGTCACCTTAAGAATCGCGACTCTGATTGCCTCACGCCTCGCTGACCCGGTCATCGCTCCGCCCGTACGCTCCTAAAAGTAAACTGCTCATAAAAGTAAACAGGTGTCGTAGAGCTACATACCTTACTACTCATGCGCATTTTGCCGTAAACTCTTAACAGTTAAATCACAATTAAGTAGACAAGTCTCGCAAAATATCGAACTCTTAACAAATTAAATCGACCAGGAATTTGAAATTTTGGGCTCACTGATTAGATAGAAATACCGGGCAAACTCTAAACAAAGTTACTCCATTTTGCCCTTTTAGCTAACGGACAAATTAGCTTGCAGCGTCTTGAACGGATGACATGTGTTGATTATTTTTGTTTCAAACGTCTACACTTATACACGCCCATTGTATCTCATGCTGGCAATAAATTACAATGTGCTATAACATATATTTTCACATAGCTTATCATTTATCATAAATTTGAAATATAGCTTGTACAGCATTCATAGTTTGATGCAACAGTAAAGTCGGGAAACTGCAATGTTTCAACAACGGTCTGACATGTGTCAAAACGCTCAAAGGATTATGGGTAACGCAATGCTGCACCTAATATGTATAAGTAACGTAAATAAAATGATTTGACACAACATTAAATCATTGTCAACACTTGTTTAGTTTGTTTGTTTGTTTGTTGGGTTTAACGTCCCACCGACAGTATTTCAGTCATTTGGAGACGATGTCTACTTCATGCGGGTATAGTGCTGCCACACTGCCGTATCACGCCGTAGACATGTGGCATGATACCACACCATGTCACATCATCCTGATACCGAGCTAACCAGTCCTGCAACTACCCTTATATGCTGAGCGCCAAGCAAGGGAGCTATATCAGTACCATTTTTTACGACTTTGGTATCGAACCCACGTCCTCCCGCTCCCGAGGCAGACGCTCTAACCACTCGGCCACCGGGAACGGAACGCTTGTTTAGCTAGTAATATCAATATGATATAAGTAAAAAGTTGTTTGTTTTTTTTGCAATTTATATGACTAATACATAGCTGTAAACTTGCATTTTCCGAAAATGCTTCAAATGACGTGATACCGAAAGTAGGATATTTTTCGAAAATTCTTATTTTTTTTTATGTAACTTCCTTATACTTTAATCAATTTTAAAACTCTAGGTATCAAAATAATCGTCTTAAAAATCTTTGAAAAATAAACCGTTTAACTTGGAGGATATGGCAAAAGTAACAGAAAATATTTTTTTTTATATCGATTTCAATTAATTTGGGCTATTTCTTTCCTCTTTGTAACAAAATGCTAACAATTCGATTTTTACATGATTCAGTCTAGCTTAGAGGTTTTCAAGATATAAGTAATGATTGAACTTAAAAATTTTCGGAAATGATAGTGATATTGTTCCATAGGATCAAATGATGCACATTCAATAAAAATTCATGCAAATCAAAAAATAAGGCCTACAGGTCTTAAAAAAAATTCTGAGATATTCGGTTTAGGCAAATATGAGGTACTAGAGCGAGTTCAAAGGGATTTTGTAAATGGATTTTAAATGTAAAGAGAACAACCAATACTCTGTCTTTATATAGTGAGTTAGGGAGATTTCCTCTGTACATAGAGCGGCATATTAGAATAATTAAATATTTTCTTGAATTACATAACGAAAAATACAAAAATTGCATTATTCAGTCATTATTAAATTACCAATATTTAGATCTGGCTAGAAATGACAATGCAGTAAATTGGATCTCAGAGGTACGATCTTTATTGCAGCAGTCAGGTTTCAGATTATATAAATTGAGAAATACTAAACATAGAAATATTTTAGCTAAATTGCGCCTTTCATCACATAGATTAAACATAGAATTAGGTAGACATAATAATATAGAAAGACAGGACAGGAAATGTACGCACTGCGATTTAATTGATATCGAAGATGAATTTCATTTTGTAATTAAATGCCCATCGTATAGCGCAATTCGTAATTACTAATCAAAACTAATCAAAGTATGGCAAAATTCATTCTATAACTTCAAACGAATAAAAAGTCCTTGTTAAAGAATTTGGCTCTGTATTGTTTGGAAGCTTTCCGTATTAGAGATCTGGGTACAACATAATAGGGAAGTTTACGTGATGATTATGAAAGTTTATATCCGAAGAGGTTATATCTGTCATTTGTGAGAGTCTGTGTGTGTTTTAGTATTCATGACTATATGTTATTTAAATAACCTTAGGCTACCCTGTAAAAAGTAGTATATAGCTACTTTTATATGTATAGATGTGTGTGCGTTTAAGTATGTGTATTTATGCAATTATTTTTCGTATGTATATTGGCTATATATATTTAAGATAAAATAGTAAAATATCATCAATTGTTCAAATGATATTTGTTTATTGTAATTTGTTAGTTTTTTTCTTCGTCTCTTTGTTTTGTTTATTTTTTTTGTTCACTCTCACATGATTGGTGTTTTTGTGTGTGAAATCGTATAATGAGAAACAGTAAAAAAAAATTCAACAACGCTGAGAATTACAAAAGCAGTCTGACTGGTTATCAATATTGCTCACGTGGATATAAGCTGGACCGTGAAAAATCGATAGGCAGCCTACTATGGAGGCTATTCGTTGCCAAAAATCCAGCCTTGTTGATCTGAGTCGAACAGTTTATTTTCCGACAAAATCTATCTATCTTCTTATGATGTCAAACCCCTGTTGGGGACCTAGACATTTTGCGCGTCTAGCTGCAAGATAATTAGTAGTGATTGTGTGAGGATAAAATGAAAAGATTAAAATAAGAGCTTTGTGTTTTCTAAGGGGAGATGTGATCAATCTGACAGACTGCCTGATTGAACTGTTTTTGAGTTAAACAAGCGACGGTAGATGGTGGTAGACTGTTCCAGTGGAAGACAGCTCGCGGAAAGAAGGAGAATTTGTAATAGTCTGTGGAAGCAGGTATAAGTCTGTAGGAGGCAGAGTGGTAATTTCTAGATTGTCTCGTCATTGGGATGAGGTAGTCAGATATTGGAATAGCTATGAGGTTATTAGTGATTTTAAACATGAGAGAGAGCCTGCTATCAATTCTTCGTTGATCAAGCCTACGCCACTGTAGGGACTGCAGCATATTTGTGACGCTTGGTGTTTTTCCATAGTCATTCTTGACCCACCTTGCTGCTCTACGCTGGACAGATTCAAGCTGTGAGATATGTGTATCGGTGAAAGGGCACCAAATGGTAGAGCAGTACTCAAGCTGAGGGCGGACAAGTGTTTTATAAGCAGTAGACTTGAGAGATTCTGAATGCACTTTAATGTTCCTCCTCAGAAAGCCAAGTGAATTATTTGCTTTTTGACAGATGCGGTTGATGTGTGCATCCCATGACAGGTCAGAGGAGATGTCAACACCAAGATATTTGGCCACTGGTACAGATTGGAGTAAGCAACCATGAAGAAAGTACTAAGTTGGGATTGGATGTTTGGACCTATTGATATGGACGACCTGACACTTTGATGGATTGAACTCCATGTCCCATTTATGGCTCAACAGCTCAAGTGTGTTAAGGTCTTTCTGAAGAATTTCTGATTGGGAGGCCGTGGAGATAGTCATGTAGATTGCAATGTCACTACAAAGAGTCTAACTTTCGACTGGACATTCTGAGGGAGGTCATCGATATATTCAAAAAAAAATCATAATGGCCCCAGCACAGACCCCTGAGGGACTCCAGATGAGACAGATATTGGGTTAGAAGAAGACCCATTGACAACGACAGACTGATGGCGGTTATCAAGAAACCCTTTAATCCATTGAAGAGCAGAAACTCTGATACCATAGCCATGGAGTTTCAGAGCTAGTTTTTCATGACTGACTTTGTCGAAAGCTTTGCTGAAGTCCAGTAAGATAAGATCAGTTTGCTTCTTTTTTGAAAGAGATTTCAGTAGGTCATCAACCAGCATGAGGAGCTGAGACACACAGGAACGTTTTTCTCTGAAGCCGTGTTGGGGCTCATAAAACATGCTATTCTTGGTAAGATGTTTCGAGATGGAGGATGCAACAATGTGTTCCAAAGTTTTACAAAGAATACAGGTTAGTGATATTGGCCTGTAGTTCGCAGGATTGGAACGATCTCCTTTTTTGTAGATGGGCACTACATTTGCATCCTTCCAGATCTTAGGGAGAATTCCAGAGTCAATGGATTTTTGGAAGATTTGTTTCAGAATGGGAGATAGAGAAGAGGAGAGGTTTTTCAGGACAGTTGGCTTTATCTGGTCAGGGCCTGAGGCTTTGTGATGATTCAAGTTGGAAAGAAGTTTCTCAATACCCTTGGATGTTATTGTAATGTCTGCCATTGTATTGAGGGGGCTTTCTACATGCATGCTGTCTACAAGTTTCATATTACAGAGAGAACTGAGGCTGTTAGGAGATTTCAGGCTGAAGACAGATTGGAATTGCTCATTTAGAATAGAAGCTTTTGCAGCATCATCTTGATGGATAGAATTGTTTTTACGTAGGGGTGCAACAGAGGCTGAATCTTGTCTGGAATGCATGAGGAGTGTAAAGAGTTTTTTTAAGTTAGGTTTAGAGGACTGATCATCTTGGGCTACATTAAGAATGTCTTTAAGATATGATTCATAGGAAAGTTTGACTAACTTCCTGAAAAGATGCTTTAGATCAAGGAATTTCTTTCGATCAGTGTGTTTACCAGATTTTCGATGTTTGTGAAAAGCTCTATCCCTTTGCCGAGCAAGGCGTTTGAGATCTTGATTTACCCATGGAAGATTATTTCTGATACTAGAAAGTTTAGACGGAATGAATTTGTCTGTCAGAGAATTGAGCTTAGTATGGAAGTTATCCCATAGCTGTTGGACATTCAAAGAAGGACACAGATCACCTTCAAGCATTTCCTGATGGTATAATTCTAGAGCTTGTTTCATCCCAGTTTGCTTTCTTATAAAGAGGTATAGTGCGTGGTTTTTGGTAAAGGATTCTGGCAGAGGTATTAACTTGAACTTAGACAATATCATGGTCACTTATACCTGGGAGAATACTGACCCGTTGGACCAGAGTTGGATTAGTTGTAAGGAAAAGATCAAGGATGTTGGACTCACGGGTTGGAAGATTAACTGTTTGGGTAAGATTAAAGTCATTCAGTACTTCAATGATGTTTCTGTAGAAGGAGGGATGTTTACAGTCAGAAGAGGGACACAAGTTGTCCCAGTCCATCTTTGGAAAATTCATCCCAGCTACCCAGATATTGCAATTGTGTTTACTAGCTTTTTGAAGGGATTTGGAAAATTCATCCCAGCTATGCTGGTCATGCTCATGTGGCTTGTAGTAGGCTCCAATCAAGAGAGACTTGCATCCGAAAAAGTCAAGTTTAATCCATACATCTTCGCAGTCTGACTGAATGGATTTCATTTCTTGGACAACAATGTCATTTCTAACAGCAATAAAGACCCCACCCCCAGCTTTCCCAATATGGTCTCTTCGAAAAGGTGTATAACCTTGGTCTTGATTAAAGATTTCATTGTCAAAATGTTTAGGTTTCAACCAAGATTCTGTTCCTTTTTTTTTTTTCCTTTTGGTTGCTTAGATGTGGGATTTTGTTTTGATTTTGGCTGGAGGTTTGAGCTTGCGAAAAAGTTAAAGGGTTCGTATGGATTTGAGGTTTCATAGGATTCAAGGCTTTGTAGTGAATTTAGAGTGATGTTTATGTTGTCACAGGCATTGCATTTCCATATCCCAGCATGATTAGAGATCTCACCAAGCCTGTCATACATAGAGCTTCCGACGTTTTGGCAGTCAACATGGTACCAAGTGAAACATCCATCACATTCAACACCTTTACATGTCCAGGTGACAGGTTTTTGGCAGCTACCACACGGGAAAACTGTGGAATTACCATCTAGGTATTCGGTAGTTTGAGTCGGTCCAGGATTTGATTCAACATCAAGCTGAATAGCAGAAGCAAGATGGAGAGGAAAAGTAGTGTTGTGTGGACATCTTTCCCTTTTGCATCCTTCGATGGTGGACAGAATTTCTTTAATCTGAATAGCAAAGCTATTTATAGATGAGTACATGTTTAGGTATTTTGTCTAAAAAGTATTATACAGGCAGTGAACAGTGATCTAAACATTCTTACCTTATGACTGGAATGTGCAGATGATTTTGTACAAGACAAGTTTACATTTATAACTTCCAAATAAGAAGGATTTTTTTTTTATTATTTATTCACGAAAACATGTGATATTTAAACCGGAAGTGCAGCAGTAGTGAGTGGCCTTCACCTTCAAGCAGCTGATCGTCTGAGAAAATTTCAATCTCCTAAGAACGTGTTGTCTTATGTGTAAAACATGAATTAGAGAATGTTCCAATTGCATGGTTTTAACTTTGGGACAAGTCTTAACACCAAAAAGATAGAAAATATCAAGGAAAAGTCTCTTGCAGCTGACGTTGCGCATGCGTTAGTCTTCACAAAATACACAATTCATTTGAATTTCTTAGTATTTAAACTCCAGAGATACATTCTTGGACTGAATTTGCCGATGCAACATTGTAAATACGTATTTCAATAAAATGCATTTTGATAAACTACAAAACGCCTTCTTACTTTAACGCTCGCAACTTTACATTGTCCGACCATCATGATTCGGCTCAGCTTAATCCAGGTTAACACGTTTGCAATGTTATTAAATAATTCTCAGCCCATTTCCCCGCCCACTACATCATCGTAAATAAACGTAATTGTCCGCAAATTTCGGTATTTTCCGACAACGACTGGCAAATCTCCACGCAGTTATCTCCCATATGCGAATAAGGGAAGTGTTGCAGCGTGTAGGTCTACACATTCAAGGTAAATGCATTATGAGAATTAAACAGTATCACAATTATTTACTAAGCATCACGTGTTTCAGTTGCAAGAGTGTCATTGTATGCAGGTATTGAATCAACATCAGAAGATATAAAAAAGATTAGTTTTTGAAACGTACCCCACCTACATTATAAAGCCAGCAATATAAGCGCAGCATGGCGTAAATTTATATTTAGATTTTTATATCCCTGGCCAGGATTTTAACTTTGATGTTTTTAGCTCACCTGAGCACAACGTGCTCATGGTGAGCTTTTGTGATCGCCTTTTGTCCGGCGTCCGTCCGTCCGTGCGTGCGTCTTGCGTCAACTTTTCCTTTAAACAACTTCTACTCCTAAACCACTGGATGGATTTTGACCAAACTTCACAGGAATCATCCTTACCATGACCTCTATCAAAGTTGTTCAAAAAATCTTCTTGGCCAAGGAAAAATATTTTAAAAAAAAAATTAAAAAATCTTCTTCTCCGAAACCACAATGCCTAGCCTTTTTTTTTGGTATGAAGCATGATCTTATGACTCACAACCAAGTTTGTTCAAATCATGGCCCTGGGGTGAAATTTGGCCCCTCCCCAGGGGTCTTATTTAACATAGGAAGGAAAAACTTGAACAAATTTCTTCTCCAAACAACAAGGCCTAGCCTTTTGATTTTTGGTATGTAGCATGATCTTATGACTCTCTACCAAGATTGTTCAAATTATGACCCTGGGGTCAAAATTGGCCCCGCCCCAGGGGTCACTTGATTTAACATAGGCTAATATAGGAAAAACTTGAACAAATCTTCTTCTCCGAAACAACAAGGCCTAGCCTTTTGATTTTTGGTATGTAGCATGATCTTATGACTCTCTACCAAGATTGTTCAAATTATGACCCTGGGGTCAAAATTGGCCCCACCACAGAGGTCACTTGATTTAACATAGGCTAATATAGAAAAACTTGAAAAATCTTCTCTCAGAAACACAAGGCCTGGGGTTTAGATATTTGTTGTAGCATTTCTAGATCCTACCAAGATTTTAAATATGCCCTGGGTCAAATTTGGCCGCGCCCCAGGGGTCACCTTATTTTACATAGGCTAATTTAGAAAAAAACTTGAAAAATCTTCTTCTCAGAAACCACAAGGCCTGGAGTTTAGATATTTGGTATGTAGCATGATCTTATGACTCTCTACCAAGATTTTAAAAATTATGACCCTTGGGTCAGAATTGGTCCCGCCCCAGGGGTCACTTGATTTAACATAGGCTAATATAGGAAAAACTTGAAAAAATCTTCTTCTCAGAAACCACAAGGCCTGGAGTTTAGATATTTGGTATGTAGCATTGTCTACTGGGTCTCTACAATGTTTTTACAAATCATGACCATTGGGTCAAATTTGGCCCCACCAAAGGGGTTCCTGATTTTACATAGGCTAATATAGGAAAAAACTTGAAAAATCTTCTCAGAAACCACAAGGCCTGGTGTCTAGATATTTGGTGTGTATCATTGTCTAGTGTATCTCTTCTACGTTTGTTCAAATCATGGCCCTGGGGTAAAAATTGGCCCCACCCCAGGGGTCACTTGATTTGACATAGACTAATATAGGAGAAACCTAAAAAATCTTCTTCTCAGAAATCACAAGGCCTGGAGTTTAGATATTTGGTATGTGACATGGGCTAATAGACCTCTACCAAGTTTGTTCAAATCATGAATCATGCATTGTCTAGTGGATCTATATTTAGTTTGTTCAAATCATGGCCCTGGGGTCAAATTTGGCCCCGCCATTGGGGTCATCTGATTTTACATAGGCTGATATAGAATTAACTTGAAAATTCTTCTTTTTAGGAAACTAGAAAACACATGGCCTGGCGTTTAGATATTTGGTGAAAATTGGCCCCGCTCCAGGGATCACTTGATTTTACATAGACTTATTTTGGAAAAAAGCTAGAAAAATTTCTTCTCAAAAATCACAAGGTCTGGAGTTTAGATATTTGGTATGTAACATGGGCTAATAGACCTCTACCCAGTTTGTTCAAATCATGACCCTGGAGTCAAAATTGGCTCTGCCCCAGGGGTCACTTGATATCAGGTGAGCGATCCAGGGTCATCATGGCCCTCTTGTTTTAGTCGAGCCACCAAAGCCACGTGATATGAGAACCCACTTCACCACAATTGAGCTTTTTTCAAAATTTAATATCTAGCTACTGCCATTACTGGTGTTGTGAATTCGCGCTCAATGCCACTTTCATAAACAAGAGGCCCATGATGGCCCTAAATCGCTCACCTGAGATAAATAGGTTGACCCAAGGAACATCTCTACCAATTTATTTTAAAATCTGGCCAGTCGTTTTGAAGAAGATGATTTTTAAACTTTTCATATGTTTTTCTTTTTGTTGCCATGGCAACCAGAGTTCTACATGGATCAAGTTTATTTTATGAACTTTTGTGAAGGTTGACCCAAGGATCATTTCTGCCAAATTTAATCAAATGCTGTCCAGTGGTTTCAGAGGAAATGTTGATTAAAGTTTTCCCTATATACATATAAGGCAAATAAGCCCCGCCCCTGGCGGCCATGTTTTTTACGGATCGGAATAATTTTAGCAACTTTGGTAGAGGTTGACCCAAGGAACATCTGCACCAATTTATTTTAAAATCTGGCCAGTAGTTTTGAAGAAGATGATTTTTAAAGTTTTCATATTTTTTTTTCTTTTTGTTGCCATGGCAACCAGATTTCTACATGGATCAAGTTTATTTTAGCAACTTCTGTGAAGGTTGACCCAAGGATCATCCCTGCCAAGTTTAATCTAAATCTGTCCAGTGGTTTCAGAGGAGATGTTGTTTAAAATTTTCTCTATATACATATAAGGCAAATAAGCCCCGCCCCTGGCGGCCATGTTTTTTTACGGATCGGAATAATTTTAGCAACTTTGGTAGAGGTTGACCCAAGGAACATCTGTACCAATTTATTTTAAAATCTGGCCAGTAGTTTTGAAGAAGATGATTTTTAAAATTTTCATTTTTTTTCCTTTTTGTTGCCATGGCAACCAGATTTCTACATGGATCAAGTTTATTTTAGCAACTTTTGTGAAGGTTGACCCAAGGATCATCCCTGCCAAGTTTAATCAAATTATGTCCAGTGGTTTCAGAGGAGATGTTGTTTAAAGGTTACTCTATATACATATAAGGCAAATAAGCCCCGCCCCTGGCGGCCATGTTTTTTTACGGATCGGAATAATTTTAGCAACTTTGGTAGAGGTTGACCTAAGGAACATCTGCACCAATTTATTTTAAAATCTGGCCAGTAGTTTTGAAGAAGATGATTTTTAAATTTTTCATATTTTTTTCCTTTTAGATTTCTACACGAATCAAGTTTATTTTAGCAACTTATGTGAAGGTTGACCCAAGGATCATCCCTGCCAAGTTTAATCAAATTCTGTCCAGTGGTTTCAGAGGAGATGTTGTTTAAAGTTTTCCCTATATACATATAAGGCAAATAAGCTCCGCCCCTGGTGGCCATGTTTTTATACGGATCGGAATAATTTTAGCAACTTTGGTAGAGGTTGGCCCAAGGAACATCTGTACCAATTTATTTTAAAATCTGGCCAGTAGTTTTGAAGAAGATGATTTTTAAAGTGTTTTTTTTGGGTTTTTTTTTTGTTGCCATGGCAACCAGAGTTCTACATGGATCAAGTTTATTTTAGCAATTTTTATGAAGGTTGACCCAAGGATCATCCCTGCCAAGTTTAATCAAATTCTGTCCAGTGGTTTCAGAGGAGATGTTGTTTAAAGTTTTCCCTATATACATATAAGGCAAATAAGCCCCGCCCCTGGTGGCCATGTTTTTTTACGGATCGGAATAATTTTAGCAACTTTGGTAGAGGTTGGCCCAAGGAACATCTGTACCAATTTATTTTAAAATCTGGCCAGTAGTTTTGAAGAAGATGATTTTTAAAGTTTTTTTTTTTGTTGCCATTGCAACCAGAGTTCTACATGGATCAAGTTTATTTTAGCAATTTTTATGAAGGTTGACCCAAGGATCATCCCTGCCAAGTTTAATCAAATTCTGTCCAGTGGTTTCAGAGGAGATGTTGTTTAAAGGTTTCTCTATATACATATAAGGCAAATAAGCCCCGCCCCTGGTGGCCATGTTTTTTTACGGATCGGAATAATATTAGCAACTTTGGTAGAGGTTGACCCAAGGAACATCTGTACCAAATTATTTCGAAATCTGGCCAGTAGTTTTGAAGGAGATGATTTTTAAAGTTTTCAAATTATTTTTCTTTTTGTTGCCATGGCAACCAGAGTTCTTCATGGATCAACTTTATTTTAGCAACTTTTGTAGAGCCTCACCCAAGGAACATTCCTGCCAAGTTTCATTAAATTCTGTCCAGCGGTTTCAGAGATGTCGTTTAAAGCAAATTGTTGACGACGCACGACGGACGACGACGGACGCCGGGCGATCACAAAAGCTCACCTTGAGCACCTTGTGCTCAGGTGAGCTAAAAAAAGTCGATTTTTTTTTATCCACAATTTTCAGAAAAACAATGCATAATTTTCACAAACAGAGCTGAGGTGTACCGGCCTCAATTCTTTGAATTACAATTCTAGAACACATCCAAAATTAAGGTGCTTAAGTAGTCAATATTGACTATTGGCAGTATAAAGTTCAAGTTGAAGTATTCATTATGTCTTTAATCAGGAGATGTTCTATAAAGATATAAGATATCACCTGCTTTAATAAAGATTGATCCTTTGCTTGCCACCTAGTATATTAATGTTTTAAATGCAAAAAAAGTGTCCGACTTATATTATTTTGAATCTCTGTGTTTGTTCATATACATACCTGCAGATTGATTAATTTCCAAGAAAATACACAAACGTTACATCCCATCAACTGTCTGTGTCTTAATCCAACTCTTAATGGTTTTATTCCCAGATAGTAAAAATTACTGCTCGACTATAAATCAAGATTTTTTATGCAAAACAAATATATTTATAGAAGGAATAAGTCAAATTGACATTTAAGGTTCAATTAAGTTGCTGTACCTCTCGGATAAACGTTTATACTGTTACAAATCTGTTTAGTTGAACCGAAGTATAAATTGTCATGATTACAAGGCAGGATTTTTGGCAACGAATAGCCTCCATAGCCTACGACACGACCTGCTCCTGTGTATTTCACAGTAAGGGCAGTTTTGATCGTTGACACTTATGTGTTGAAGGGTTGAGGAGGTTTTCAGTTAATTACACTGATTGTATGGGTGAATGAAGGATACCCTCAGATATCATTATTGAATTGCTGGTAGAATCAAAAGACAGTTACGTTGTTACAGCTCTGATTTACGATCTAGTAAACTTTCTTGGCAAACGAAAGCGAGTGGTACAAACGAAATTATCGAATACGATACGGTACTTTTTAGCTCACCTGGGCACAACGTGCTCATGGTGAGCTTTTGTGATCGCCTTTTGTTCGGCGTCCGTCGGCCCGTCCGTGCGTCTTGCGTCAATTTTTCCTTTAAACAACTTCTCCTCCTAAACCACTGGATGGATTTTGACCAAACTTCACAGGAATCATCCTTATCATGACCTCTATCAAAGTTGTTCAAATTATTTTGATTGGGTAAATAAGTAGGTCACAGGAGCTAAAAATAGATTTTAAAAATGAAAATTTAAAAAATCTTCTCCGAAACCACAAGGCCTAGCCTTTTGATTTTTGGTATGTAGCATGATCTTATGACTCTCTACCAAGATTGTACAAATTATTACCCTGGGTCCAAAATTGGCCCCGCCCCAGGGGTCACTTGATTTCACATAGGCTAATATAGGAAAAACTTGAAAAAATCTTCTTCTCCGAAACCACAAGGCCTAGCCTTTTGATTTTAGGTATGTAGCATGATCTTATGACTCTCTACCAAGATTGTTCAAATTATGACCCTGGGGTCAAAATTGGCCACGCCCCAGGGGTCACTTGATTTTACATGGAAAAAAAACTTGAAAATCTTCTAGAAACCGCATAGAGTTAAGATATTTGGTGTGTAGCATTGTCTGGTGGATCACAACCAAGTTTGTTCAAATCATGACCCTGGTGTCAAAATTGGCCCTGCCCCAGGGGTCACTTGATTTAACATAGGCTAATATGGAAAAAAACTTGAAAAATCTTCTCAGAAACCACAAGGCTGAGTTTAGATATTTGGTATGTAGCATGGTCTTATGACTCTCTACCAAGATTGTTCAAATTATGACCCTGGGGTCAAAATTGGCCCCGCCCCAGGGGTCACTTGATTTAACATAGGCTGATATAGGAAAAAAACTTGAAAAATCTTCTTCTCAGAAACCACAAGGCATAGAGTTAAGATATTTGGTGTGTAGCATTGTCTAGTTGATCTCTACCAAGTTTGTTCAAATCATGACGCTGGGATCAAATTTGGCCCCACCAAGGGGTCACCTGATTTTACAAAGGCTAATATAGAAAAAAAATGAAAAATCTTCTCAGAAACCACAAGGCCTAGCCTTTTGATTTTTAATATGTAGCATGAACTTATGACTCTCTACCAAGATTGTTCAAATTATGACCCTGGGGTCAAAATTGGCCCCGCCCCAGGGGTCACTTGATTTAACATAGGCTAATAGGAAAAAAACTTGAAAAATCTTCTTCTCAGACACCACAAAGCATAGAGTTTAGATATTTGGTGTGAAGCATTGTCTAGTCAATTCTTACCAAATTTGTTCAAATCATGACGCTGGGGTCAAAACTGGCCCCGCTCCAGGGATCACTTGATTTTACATAGACTTATATTGGAAAAAAAACTAGAAAAATCTTCAAGGTCTGGAGTTTATATATTTGGTATGTAACATGGGCTAATAGCCTCTACCAAGTAGAGTGTGGTAGTGTGTAGCATTGTCTAGTCGATTCTTACCAACTTTGTTCAAATCATGACCCTGAGGTCAAAATTTGCTCTGCCCCAGGGGTCACTTGATTTTACATAGCCTAATGATACCAGGTGAGCGATCCAGGGCCATCATGGCCCTCTTGTTTTTATCAAGCCATCTTTCCCAAGTTTTAAGAGTAATTAAAAAAAGATTCAGTTAATGCGCCAACCCCTCAATCAAAGTCGGTGATGATATAGAGTTTTTTTTAATGATAAATGATCTACACGGGAAAAAATTCCGAAAAATTGCGTCCCCCCCCCCCCCCCCCGCACAAAAAGGGCTAAGGCGCCTTCTCCAAAACTGGAAAAAAAGCCCCTATTCAGATTTTCATCCTTATTAATTTTGATGTATTTTCTGCACATGTATGTTTAAATACGAAACGTCAATAAATAGCGTTTTTATGTTACGAAAAAAACGTATATAAGCGGTAAGCGACGCAACCTAATTAATCAAAACCAAATTTCAATTCATATTCAGTATATAACTTATAGTCCCCTCCGGTGTAAACACCGATAGGGGACTAATAAACATAATCCCATTATCATTATATATCATACTTATATACAATGATCATTTAGGAAGTGTTTTAAACAAAAATGCGTATCAGAATCTTATAAATATCTTATAAATAAGCCCCACATTTTTGCCGATGCAATTCGTTATTCTGATCTCCGTCTAATCACGCCCCCTTTTTGTTGATAATTGGATCATGTAAGTAGTCAAGGCTGTTACTCTAGACCAGATTTTTAAGGGAAAAAACGGAATGACTCGGGCGTAACAAGTTATTTTTAGTACAGAAGCAGACGACAGTTTTCCAATATGACCGCCGTTCTACAATGTAGAGATGACGTCACACAACTCGTATATAGCTTATTAGCGTTAGCGGTTTATCTTGCGGGCACAACGATATGACCGCTTCTAACGCCCAATGTTTTATACATATAAATACAAAATATTATTTCGAAATATGAATAATTTATTTTTTTTAAACTGTATTACTTGTAAATTGTGTGAGTCCGTATGTATGAAGTTGTATTAGGTAGTTTAAATCAGTACACATTCCCTGCTTGTATTTAGCAGACGACATAAACGGTACACCTGTCAACAGGTATTGTGTATACTGTAAACGAGCTGACGACACTTTCTCTAGCTCTATAGGAGAAGCGTTTACTCGTTACGCCCGAATGATTCCGTTTTTCCCCTCAAAAAATCTGGTCTAGAGTAACAGCCTTGACTACTCATGTATGCAAAGAGGATGTGCTGTTTCGTAAAATAGATATTAATCACATACACATGACACTTTCAAACCACTCACTTCATTTATATAATTCAATGGAAAAAAACTCTGCTATTCCACCACCTTTATTTTTCCTCAACCATCACATTGCCGCCAACTAGACTACTCCTCAAACATGATACTCCTCACCACTACCATTACTTACAAACACCAACACAATTGACATCAATTATTAGACAATTATCATTTTTTGTATGTGTAAATGTACTGCCATATTTTACGTCTTGCATTTCGTTTCGACAAGATTTATAAATCTTATATGGTATATTTATTGGCAAGTAAATCATATCTCTACATCATATATTGATTCCTAAAACTGCATTGCCACCAAGAAACAAACGAGTGTGATGTATTTAATTGATAAGTGAGTTGTTTGACTAATTTTTTGCTCTCTATCACATTTTTTTCGTTCCTTTTAATGACTTATTCATATTATCTCCTTGTTTGCTATTTTTGTTTTCTTTTTGCATCGTATGTACGTTTTTGTTTGCTTCTCATAGTTCATATTTCTTTTATATGTATGTCTTTTAGTTGTAATCTTCGATATTTTGGAGGAAATATATATATATATATATATATATATATATATATATATATCTGATTTCGAGTGACATGCAGCTTTCGTTAATTTTTCGGTACCTCAAATACTATTTTAGCCAATTTGTCTGTCTATACTCAATCATATATGTGCATATGAATCAAATAAGACTTTCCAAGTACTATCCTGATCTCTGGTCGTTTAATGTGAATTACCTACATATTAACAGCAGGGGGCCATTAGACAATATGAGTCTGGCTGGTCAGGTGGTTATGCGGGTGTTTCAGTACGGGGGCTCACGATGGGGATTTTCTCTAGACAACACTACTATGATGTAATCAACGGATTTTATAGCCTTAAAAAATGTATGACCAGGGCAGCTGGGGGTCGCCCCCCACCCTGCTGGATCCGGGCCTGTATGCATAGTGTGTTGAACTCAAACAGCTGAATTAAATGTGATTTGATGCAACTAACTTTGATCAAATAGATGCATTATTCATCTGATGTTGAAAAGGTATGAGAAATCAGATATAATTTGAGACTACATGTATTTTCTTTGTGTTTGATTACAAACAGTAATTCGTTCACAGTCCATTCATTCATGTTTTTGTTTGTTTATTGTTATAATTGAAATTTATTGTCATTATAAGTTATATGATAAAAAGAATCACAGAGGCTTGCTTAATAACATTTTCGTGAACTCGAGTAGTAAAATTTGATATGAAATAACAATTCATGTCAGATCCCATATATGCATATCTGCGAACTAGTTCAATGAAGAGTTCATACATAACCTTATGCACATTGAGGGGTATACCAAATGATCACTGGCCC
>CM037787.1:4931927-4950847 GCA_021229015.1 Solen grandis
CCGGAAATGGGATCCTCAATCCGATGTCTGTTTCCTATGACCCACAGAGGAAAACACTTGTCGTTACACAAAAAAGTTCCAATACCATGTACCTCATCAAAATTGTGCAGGAAAGATTAATGCCTTTAGAATGAAAACATTTCAGAGTAATGGTTGAAAAATGTTTGCGTGGTTGAGAGATGGAAAATTTGTCATACGCTGAAGAACGATCATGTAATATAACACTGAATACTTTTTTATTACACTATCTGTAGTACATTTCATGTCCACCATAATAAAACAAATAAAACAAATGTTTTCTTTCTTTCATGTTTTGGAGAATGACCTCTTCATTTTGTAAATGTTTAACCTGTTATGTTTTGTATTAAATGACAGTTCATTTCAAAACATTTTCTTTTTGATAAAATTGATACGTTTACAGCAAACCTGTGTCAAATGCAGCATTATTCATTTTTTATATTCTGTCGTAATTTTATAGTAATTTATGGTCCATCAGCATATCTGTCTTACCCCACTTTTGACCTATTTACTGATTATGATGTAAGACAGACCAAATGATTACTTAAACAATTTTCATTGGTAGCATATGCCTAAACTTAGGGGAAAAAGTTGTTGAAATAAAAATGGGCTGAATTATATGCTTTGTATTCACAAAATATTGATAGATTAACCCTTTCCCTCATATAGACTCATTTTGACGCACTCAATAGGTACCACATAAAGCCTGATCTGCAGAAAACCACAGTTAAACCTTACCAAATTTAATTATAAAGTCCTCATTTCAAGACCACTGAGGAGCAGCGAACAGCATAAAACCTGATCAGCCTGCGAGTTACTCGCAGGCTGATCTGGTTTTATGTTGTTCGCATAGGTCTTTTCATGGTTTCCTCTATGAGGGAAAGGGTTAAAGTTTCTTTGATAAATATATAGCTGTTTCATCAAAAGACTTCTCTTAGATGCACATGGAGACCTGTACCAGGCCGAACATCTGCGTCAAATATCATAAACATCTGCAGTATATCATAGTCCATGTCAAGGTCTGTGTATGACTGACAGATGGTACATTTCTTTACAATAATGTTAACTTCACTGGATGCTTTACATCATTTAGCCATTCCACATTCTCCATTAATCTAATCCCCATTAGTGCCAAAAGATATTTCTTGTTTGTAATGATGATTATTGAACAGAGGACTATCATATGTGGGAGGAAGACTTAAAATAAACTGACAGGGACTACAGGCTTAAGGAGGTAAAGTCCCAATAGACACGTCCTGTTGATTTTAAGTAATTCCTTGCCACATCTACCAGGTGTTTAATGGCAGCTGTCCATTTGAAGAATGGCACTTTATTCCAAAAAATTCCAAAATTCAGGGAATTAAGAGAAAGACGTCTGAGTAATGCAAGGCAGCAAATTGCACAATGATCTCTTCCTGTGATCAGTATGGAGAGATGGCTTTTAAATTTAAGTAAATCATGATTTTTACAATCCCCAACCCCGCCAACAAAAAAGATCTAAACAAACACCTTCTTTCTTCCAAACTTATCTACATGTATTAATGGTGAGAAAATGCAAATTTTGAATCAAGTTCTTGTAAAATTCTCTTCTATAAGCAATTTTATCTATTTATCTTTTATCTATTACATCAATTTAGTTGTTGTTTTTTTTGTTTCATTTTTAATAAAGCATTTTATTATCAGAAATTACTGTCCTAAAAGACCAAAATCATATTTCTATTAACCCTTTATCTCATGAATATTCAAGTACAAATTAATAACCATATGAATATTAACTTGCTGAACTTAATAATATATGAAACAATGGGTTTTTTCTTTACCATGCATACTGTGTAGAATCTGGCAACAATAGTGCATGACCCCTGATCAGGCAGTTCCTTCCAGGAGCTGTTTGATCTGGGTCTACTCTGTTTGCCAGTGCATCAAACAAGTCTATTTTAATATAAAGGTTTAAATTAGCGTTCTATTAAACAGAATGACTCATACTGCGTATCAGAAAAGAAAAAAAAAAAATTCAGGTTGAAGCCTGACTTAAGTACAAAAGGTAAAGCTTCAAGGAAGATATGTTCACATTTTTAAGTTCCTGTTAAATCTATTGATTAACTTTAACCCAGTACCATAAAAACATGCCCAATTATCACCGCCATTTACCATAAATCTCTAGTCCTCCTGAAAGTTTTCTTTTTATCATTTTTTGTCC
The DNA here is from genome assembly GCA_021229015.1 of Solen grandis. Classification (NCBI taxonomy): domain Eukaryota; kingdom Metazoa; phylum Mollusca; class Bivalvia; order Adapedonta; family Solenidae; genus Solen; species Solen grandis. The sequence continues at coordinate 4,934,146 of CM037787.1, forward strand.
CATCAACAGTATTTCAGTCATTTAACCTACACATATCGGCAAACAAAGGAGACCCAGATCAGACTAATCCTACCAGGAACTGTTTGATCAGGGTCTCCTCTGTTTGCTCAAACAGTCTTGTAGCTCAGATTCTGCACAGGTATAGAAAAATCCATTTTTTATATATCATGTACAGTTCAGTACACATGAATTTGTACATGAATATTCATGAGAAAAAGGGCTAAACACTGTGTCTACATGAGACAGATATAGTCACTACAGTCTAATGCTATAGACAAATAGTGGGATACCACACAAGGTCCACACATAGCAGCCTCCCATACCATTTGATCCTCAGATCCTCAAAGTATGATATAAAACAACAAAGAACATGATCAGACTGCAAGCCGAATATGCTTTAATACTGGCTTTATATTTCCATCCATGTAAAAAGTTTATCATAACTACATTGGTGAAATCCCAAATTCCTTGATTTTTAGACAATTACCATTTTTTCTAATACCAGCAATGCTAAGCTTCTTAAAACTCTTCGGCAATATCATACCTTTATACATGCCTAAAAATGTTATAATTGGGATAATCAATCCTCTGTTGTAAAACATCCAAAAACTGAAATGAAGCATCCTTTTTTTTTTTTCTTTTTTTTTTTGACAATTTCCTACACTTGTTATTAAAAACTGTCAATTTGGACACGACTCTGCTGCATTCACTAAGTAAACTAACAATAAGAGGTGTTAAACCACAACCTGTCTAAGCCTTATAACCCCTCCGGGCCCCGCCCAAGGGGATCTGATGCAAAATAACTTGCACCTTCCTAAGTAAGTATGCCAAGTATCAAGCCTTTATATACCATATAGTGCTGGTGAATTCTTTATGACATTTAAAAAAGGGAGATAATTAGAAAAATTGGATGGGGTAGAGTTATGGTTCTTCATCAGAGCATTTCTCTTTTCCTAGGCACAATCTTTGCATATTTTGAGTTTCAAGTCAATATATTGTTTAGTTTTCAAGTTTTAGCAAAAGTTAAAGTTGTCTGCAGACAGACAAACAGGACAAAAGCAATATGCCCCTGATCTATCAAGTAATGAGAAATTCTAGTTTTTTTCAGCCAAACACTTTATTAGGCCTAACATCATGTCAACCAGTGGTCATTTAGCTAATGATATCATTAACAGTCTAATGAATTTATCTGGCTAGCTACAGGAAAATATATTGAGTTTAACAGAAATGTCAATGATTACAGGACCCACGACTGTAAAAAAAAAATTTAAAAAAATAAAAAAGTCTTGTAGTTTAGTAAGAAGATTTAGTGCAAAAAAAGAAGAAACTAGAACTGTGTCCAAAGGACACGGATGCCCCCACTGTGCAGATGTGCTCGTAAACAAGAGCAGCTTCATTTAATGTCTACAAAATTCTGTTCTTATTATAGCGTTTCAGTTGAAATTTCCTCAATTATGTATTAATGATAAAAAAGTTACCTAACTCTTGAGGCATCATATTTGGTTTCTTTACAGATGGAATACAATATTAGTGTCTGAATAAAACAAAACTTTGAAACACATGCTGGTCTCCTAAAACTGCAGGAACACAATGCTGTGATCAGAGAAATATGTTGGGTATACAGTTACTTTTGGCTGTGGCAACTCATCTTTTACATAGACAAGATCAATAATAGATCCACTTAAGTGTGTTGGTAATGTCACACACTGGCGATAATTAAGCAGAGATTCAGATAGTCTTCTGTACCAAACTGAATCAATTTAATTATTTATATGGTATATAGTGAACAAATCAACAAAGGGCCATAATTCTGTTAAATTTGGTCGCCGCAAAAAATTACTTCCTTTACTTCCATCTACACATTAAGGTTATTCATCACTGGAAGTTTAAGCAAAATCTGCCATCTGGTTTAAGAGGAGTTGCTTTCACAAAATTTCTATATGGTATATAGTGAAAAAATCAACAAAGGGCCATAATTCTGTTAAATTTGGTCGCCACGAAAATTCCTTCCTTTACTTCCATCTACACATTAAGGTTGTTCATCCCTGGAAGTTTAAGCAAAATCTGCCATCCGGTTGAAGAGGAGTTGCGTTCACAAAATTTCTATATGGTATATAGTGAAAAAATCAACAAAGGGCCATATTTCTGTTAAATTTGGTCGCCGCGAAAATTCCTTCCTTTACTTCCATCTACACATTAAGGTTGTTCATCCCTGGAAGTTTAAGCAAAATCTGCCATCCGGTTGAAGAGGAGTTGCGTTCACAAAATTTCTATATGGTATATAGTGAACAAATCAACAAAGGGCCATAATTCTGTTAAATTTGGTCGCCGCGAAAATTCCTTTCTTTACTACCATCTACACATTAAGGTTGTTCATCCCTGGAAGTTTAAGCAAAATCTGCCATCCGGTTTAAGAGGAGTTGCGTTCACAAGATTTCGGGACGTACGGACGGACTGACGGACTGACGGACTGACGGACTGATGGACTGACGGACTGATGGACTGACGGACTGACGGACGGACGGACGGACGGACAAGTGCAACGCTATATGCACCCCACTTTGTGGGGGCATAAAAAAAAGTGAAAATGGAATACACTTTATGAATAACAAAAATGTTGACAGTTTAAGTTTGGTTGCTATTTTGTTGCTAGGGAAGCTAAGGTGTTCTTTTTTCCTTTTTTTCGTTCGATTCTTGATCAAGTGGGTTCAGTGATCTCTTGTCTAGACACGTAGGTTTTCTTCGGGCTCTCCGGTTCCTCCCACATTAATGACCACATATGCCGCCACCAGAGCCATCGACAGTGATTAATTTAAGAATTGATAACCTGTTTCGTAATTGATTTAAAATAAAGTTTAAATAAAAAAAGCGAAGTAACACCATAATAAAGGGTAATGTTTCCTCAGTAAAACTTCTTTCCTGGACCTTCATTTTGAATGACACCAATTGATTGCTAATCTTTGAAAATTGTCCAAAAAATAAAATTGAAAGAAGCAAGAGAGAATACAAATCTTTATGCAATCTATTTGTTGCTAATCAAAATCTTTGATGATTTTATGGTTGTAATTTTTCTTTGATGAATCAATTATACAGACAAAACATATGCCTGTAACTAAATTTTCTTGCTCGGGGCTCGACACTAACAGTGTCCTGGGATCAGAAGATACCAAAATTTGGAAAGGGACTCCAGGATGGACATACCAGGTGTTCCGTTGGGACACTTTTCCAATCAAAAGTGAATTGCACTGCCACATGTGTTGAAAACCTATGTTATCATCGTCATAAAACTTTCTCATTAGTAACCCTCTTTGATTAATCATAACTTTTTAACCAACTGTTAAGTGAATAAAGCCATTATATGTCTGAATGACATGACAGGGACTCGTAAGTTTCAGAAGGGACTCCTGAATTTTAAAGCAGGTGTTCCATCGGGATACCTGGCTAAAAAGTTAGTGTCAAATGCTGCCTTGCAGAGACAGCAGATTCCTTTCAGCAGCTGTCTGATCAGGGTCTCCTTTGTTTGCTTATACAATATTGAATCTCAGATTCTACACAGCCTGTACAGCAAAGAAAAATCCATTGTTTTATATACCCTATAATGTTCAGTAAATTAATATTCATGAATTTGTATATGAATATTCATGACGTAAAGGGTTAAACAGTGTTAACATGCTGGAGTTGACCATTTCTCTGACAGTATTTTAATTTTAATATCATGACATCAAGCTAATTACAGGCAGTGGGAGACTTTATGCAACCAGCTTAAAGGCTAAATCTAAACTCTGCCGGGGCTTGAACCCATGCTGGTGTAGGAACAAAGCAGGAGCAAGTAACAATAACCACTCAGCCATGGGGACCCCACTTCACTTACACGGAAAGTGAGAAGTTTAAAAATAGAATCACAGAGCAGAGGGCAAAAATTGAGTAGGGACTTTCTGGTTGAAAGCCTGAGAGTGGTGTTACAATACTATCAGCTACCGTTGAATGTGACAGCATTGGTTACTAACCCAGGAATAAATCATTCAACAGAGGAGGGTTGGCATTTCCTGGTCTCACACTCAATGGCATCTGATATTTATAATTGACTGTATTTCCAAGGTAGCTAATTCTTCATTGTGCTATTGGTGCCCTATAATATGTTACAGTTTTGCCCATAGACAGAGGATATTGGTTGGTTTTGAATGGCTATGGAATAAACATTTCTCATCGAGAAGTAATACAGTTCTAATATTTTCAAGAGTGTAAAACAAAGGGAGGCAACTAGTAAATACTGGAATGTTACATATCCCTTTATGATTAAGAAAAAAAAAGTTCTTCCAGGAAACCTTTATCACTCACAGTGTGGGTGATATCAGTGAATGATATCCATTTTATTTCACTATAAGAGCATAGTATTTCATCAGTTAGCATAAAATACAGTATACAACAGCAGTCAGGGCTCAAATACATTGCACCGAATCACATGGCAGGACTTGACAAGAATATAGAGGATATTTGTTTTGAATAGATATGAAATATATCTCAGCAGAAAGTGATATAATTTTTATATATTCCCAAGCTCAGAGTGCGAGTGAAAACTGTATCCTTTGAGATGACAAAAAAAAGTTATTTTTATTTTATTTTCACTGATGCTTCATACCCATAATATACATACCTTTTGTAAGTAAAAAAAAGTAGTTCTGGCAGACTTATATCACCCACACTGTGGGATATGGATTTTATTTCACTGATAAAACATAGTATTTCATCAGTTAACACAAAATAAAAACGAAAAATGATTTGGGATCCGTAGTTCGATATGCTGAACAACACTGCCTCTGTGTTATAATAGAGCACACTGTTACTGATCTCCAATACAGGTCATTAATTATTGTTTCATTAAGATCAACTTAATTTTCATAATTAAAGGATGATCAGAGTCAAAAACAATTCATATGAAAAAGTTGTTTGTTGCATGCAGATAATGTGTCAATAAAACTGGCACCTACCAGACTTAAACAAATAACTCGAATATCAATGATGTTGAAAAAACATAAAACACGCATAAAAAAAACAAGCTGAATTCATAAAATATAATTCCTTACAAAAAAAAACAACATAAAAAAAAAAGCTAACTTCATAATAAACAATGGGTAATACAATGCACGTGATAGAATTTTCCTTTTCAAAGAATAATGTTCTGTGCTTGACTGACCATATCTCATAAACATTGACAAAAACTGGTTATATCACATGCATTATCCCTCGGAAATTAACCTATTATCTTACTTATCAGTTGTTGACAGTGCTATCAATTTCTCTCCAGCAGTTTTTCGATGAGAAAACAGAATTGTTAATTACACGATGCACAAATTCATAAATTATTTCGCAGGAATGACACATCTCCGAAATTACAGACAGCCCAGTGGAATACTGGAAATGAAACAATGCATGATGGATCCATGTTTTCCCGTCGTAAAGACATTTCATATTATCTTATCATACAACAAAAACGTGTGATCGAGTTTATGCAGATCATTCTATAAGGTCATTGATATCAAACTGGCTATACTTTACGACTTATAAATTTACATAACCAGTACTCAAAAAGTTAATAAGATCAGACTTATTTATATATAAAACTCTGATCTCCAGGTGTGACCTTGACCTTGTTTGATGACTGATGTCGTGATGTCTGCCATTCCCTTGTCTAAATGAATATTTGCTATAACATTCCATCAGCAGATCAAGTCAAATGTATTGTTGACATAATAGATAGACAACATAAAAAAAAAATATATATATATATATATATATGTTTTTTTTTTCCAAGACAAAAAGTCATTCACTGGTGCACTTTCACTGTGAATCTTATGGATATATCTTTAGTTTAATCCATTACTTCATGAAAAAATGGATGTTTCTTTGCCACTGATAACTGTGTAGAAACTATAGAAACTGAGCTACATTATTGTATGAGCAAACAGAGCTCCTATAGGAGCTGTCTGATCTGGGTCTGCTCTGTTTGCCTATGTGTCAAAATTGAGTATATATGAAGTAAAGGGTTAAGCATGAAAATCATACTCAAGTACAGTTTCAGTCTTTGAGAATATGCTGCCTGGGCAGCATAGTGATTTCACAAATGCAACCCAGGTTCAATCCAGACTTTGTCTGTTATTGTAATAAAACGGTGTTTGTTCAACTGTTCGGACACATGGCTATTTTCTAAAAGTAATCTGGTTTTCTCCAACATAAAGGACCTAGCAAATGCAACCATTAGCATGGGGTATTCATTATGGAATAATGCTTTCTGTCCAATTGTTGTAACTATAACTTTAGACTTTATTTTACATTGATTATGAAACAAATTATTGCTACTTATATTAATCACTGGCTCTGGTGGCGGCGTTACGTGGTCATAATAGTGGAAGGGAAACCAAAGAACCCGGAGAAAATCCACGTGTCTTGATGGGCGACCCCTATACTTTCTCACGTTCGTGACCAAGAATCAACCGGGGATGCATTGAAGCGAAGCATGTTCCACAAGGCTATCCAGGCAATTATTGTAATATAAATCAAGTTTAAATTTCTAGGCTAACAATGAAGAAGATTGAGACCTTCACAACGCAGCCTTGTCCCTGGAGTTCACAACACAAACTCAACAAATTTTACCTATGAACTCCATTTTCTATTTTTAGACACAGTGACAATGACCTTGACTTCATCCATCCATAATAAACCTTGAACAACCTTTTGTAATACTGATAACCTGTATCAAGCTTCACTCTAGTACCATAAGTAGCACGTATCAAGGGTACCACAGCCCTGTGGTAGCATACTGGAGTGAGGATCAGAAGGTTTCAAGTTCAAATTCAAATAAAATAATATTTCATGTCATGAACAGGCACAAAGTACTTGTCTAACCTAGGAACCATTGAACTCATTAGTATAAGTGTTGGACTGATTTAACATTTGGTTGACAAATCATTAACAAGACTGTGCTGATAAATCAACGACAATGACTTCTCATTCGTCAATAAATCCAGCATTTTATGATTTTAGACAAAATAGCAATTTTCAAATAGTAATAACGCAACTGTAAGATTAATTCTAATTGTATAGCTGGTCACAATCTGTGCGTTTTGATCAACATTGTTACCATATTTTGACTTGTTAACTGTAAAAATGATCATATACTTCAAATAATACCAAAGGCATTCACATTTTATTATGTTTTGATATTTATCATAAGTTATTGTGAAATCATTTATTTGCATTGGACACTAATTTTCGTCAATTTCGTGGAGGATTATATCCACGAGTATGAATTTCCACGAAAATTTGTCTCCTATACAGACCTCATGTTTTCTAGAACACAGATCCACGTATAAATATACCCAAGAAATTCCCTTAGGTACATAATCAGCAAAATTAAATGTCAAGAAAATCAATGAACTTTGATTGCTTAGTCCATCTGTATATGAAAAGAGAGTTTCAAGTATTAAAATCCTAATTAAGCTTTAATCATTCAGAAAAACAGGTTGATGAAATGATTTTTTTTTTTTGAGGGGGTGGGCTGCTTCTGTATATGAAAAGAGAGTTTGCAAGTATTAAAATCACTAATTAAGCATTAATCATTCAGAAAAACAGGTGATAATGATTTTTTTTTTTTGAGGGGGTGGGCTGCTTCTGTATATGAAAAGAGAGTTTGCAAGTATTAAAATCACTAATTAAGCATTAATCATTCAGAAAAACAGGTTGATGAATTGATTTTTTTTTTTTGAGGGGGTGGGCTGCTTCTGTATATGAAAAGAGAGTTTGCAAGTATTAAAATCACTAATTAAGCATTAATCATTCAGAAAAACAGGTTGATGAATTGATTTTTTTTTTGAGGGGTGGGCTGCTTCTGTATATGAAAAAGAGTTTGCAAGTATTAAAATCACTAATTAAGCATTAATCATTCAGAAAAACAGGTTGATGAATTGATTTTTTTTTTTTGAGGGGGTGTGCTGCTTCTGTATATGAAAAGAGAGTTTGCAAGTATTAAAATCACTAATTAAGCATTAATCATTCAGAAAAACAGATTGATGAAATTATTCTTTTTTTGAGGGGGTGGGCTGCTTCTGTATATGAAAAGAGAGTTTGCAAGTATCAAAATCACTAATTAAGCATTAATCATTCAGAAAAACAGGTTGATGAATTTATTTTTTTTTTTTGAGGGGTAGGCTGAATCCCAACACTAGATAAGATGTAAATGGGCTCAGTGTGGCCAGTGAAACAGGACTGAAAGTAAGCCAAGTTTTTGTCCATACCTTTCTTTCTTGTGGTTGTAGTCAACCGCATAGATTATTTCCTCCTCTCCATCCTTCAAAATTTTCCAGATCGTTCCCCCAATCATGTGACCGGCTGGTAGTGGGGTGATCTGTAGACCATGACCTTTACCTGGACAACAGGTCAAAAGGTCAAACATTATGCATTTTCAAAAATAAGTAAGCGTTAATAGGTGCTTTGGAATTAACAGCGTTCTGCTCAGTATTTAATGGCTAGCAGTTCAAGAGATGCAGACAGGACACAAATCACACACACACTCCATGTGACCTGTAACATTTCCATATGACCTTGACCCAACTTTAAACCAAAAGTCTCTCCAGATCTCTTGGACTGACTCTTGAAATTATTTTAGGTATATATAGAAATTAAAAGAAAAAATTGCATTCAAATTTTAATTTATTCATTGTAGTTCTCATTTGCATATAAAAAAATGTGAGGGTAAACAAATAAATATTGAAGAAAAAAAAATGAAAAATCAAAGTAAATATAAATAAATGGTTTGAGTAAAAATAAATAGAGAGTTTGATGATTTTATTATACGATCAAATGTAGTCATAAAAAATACAACCCCGCTCATGAAAATATTGTTTCTATGAGCACTCTTGAAAAAAACCCATAAAAACAAGAGTTTATAAAATATTCTCCATATCATACACCATAGGATATCAGATGTTATCATTTTACCTGTGAGAGTGACAGACTGGGAGTACTTGAGCTGCGTAATCTTGTCGAACGCACAGTCTACATCATCCAGTGTGAACATCTCAAAATCCTCAGAATTGTTACGGGACTGAAATAAACATACATGTAAATATTTAGGGTTTTTCTTAATTCTTTAAATTCATTCTTATCACCTAATACAGCATTCTTTGGTATACATTCTCACCTGCTGAAAAAAAGTGTAACTGAAAAAGTATGAGACAAAGACAAAAGTGTGACAAACTGACAGACAACGGAGAGGTGATCCCTATGTGTCAACTCTATTTACAACAGGTGACAAAAATGTGACACTTTTAGCCATTTTCACTGAGGCAGGGGCAGTAACTCAGGTATAACTTTATAAAGTATGAAACATATCCCAGATGCACAACTTCCTATGTAAGAGAGCCATCCTATTCAATTCAAATTAATGAATAATGGCTGATATTTTTTTAAGATGTGTTGACAGAGCATGACAGAAATTTTGTTAAGGCAAAGAAATGAAAGTACAATTCATCACTGTCTGAATTATGAGGGTTTTCACCCTTTAATGGTCAAAAACCATCAAGAATCTGATCAACAAAACCCACCTATAACTTAGTTGGCCTGACAGAAACTTACAGGCTGATCAGGTTTATATCAGATGCTACTGGTCAACTCATCACCACCTCATAGACAAAGGTTTACCCTTTACCTCTTATAAAAACGAATTTTGACACGTTGGCAAACAGAGGAGACCCTGATCAGACAGCACCTTGATCAGGGTCGCCTTTGTCCATATGATACAGACCTTACACAGCCCACAGAGTTCATTTAATTAATATTCATCAAGTTGTATCTTTGTACATGAATATTCATGAGGTATGATTGTGTTCCCTTGATGAAGCATCCAAAGACTTCAGATAAGAATTACAATTCAGTTTCTTGTGCCAATGCTATTGAATTTCAGATAAAAATGAAAACTCTTTTGTTTTTTGTTGTTCCATTGTTATTTTTTTTCATCAATTGTTTCTGAATCTCTTATGATTATTTGATTTCCCTTGCTTTAAAAATTTTGACAACTTGGAATATAAATTAATTAATTACTGACTTTGGATCTAGTGAAAACAATGGAACATACCCCCAAATTCCTTTTTATTTGCTGATGATTATGATTTAGGGACTCTAGAGAGCTTTTGTTGATGAAACTAGTGATGCTTTCAGAATGTGGGTCAAAGTTACATGTATTTTGTTATGTAACTAAAGCAAATGGTAACAATTGGTTTGTTTTCTTTTAAAATGGTGCCATTGTTATGTATCTGGTGAATTTTAGACTTATACAACAATGAATACTGCAAAGCATGTTATAATTAGCTTTGAAATCAATGTGAAAAAAAGTTTTACTATGGTATAACATAGTGCAGTGCATATAGATCCATAAATCTTGTAAGTAAGCATTCTATTGGTTAGATAGTTTGGCCCATTCTCAATGCAATTTTTTTCATTTTTGAATTCCTTGAAAAACTAGAAACTAGACACAGATGCCCCCCCCCCCCCCCCCCCCAATTTTTCAAAACAAAAGGTGCGCAAGTCACGTCCTGAGTAATATATCCATGAAGTTCAAAGTCTGTAGCACAAATACCTTCAGAGTTACCTGTGTCAGAGTTTTGGGATGGACAGAGGCAAATCTATATGCCTCGCTTTTTAGTGGGGATGGGGGTGTCATTAAAATACCCAGGTGCACAAGTTCATGTCCTGAATAATATATTCTTGAATTTTCAAGTCTGTAATACAAATACTTTCAGAGTTACATGTGTCACAAGTATAAAATTCCATATTTTTCAAAAACAAAAGTCCATAACTCTGTCAACTTCAATGAAGATTCGATTGAAATACCCAGTGCGCAAGTTCATGTCCTGAATAATATATCCATGAAGTTTCAAGTCTGTAGTACAAATACCTTCGGAGTTACGCGTGTCACAAAATTTCCTGACGTGTGCCCTATAAACTCTTGACACAATCATGTACAGTATTTCCTAATATTTGTGAAAACATTATTTGTGATGCGCTTTTCACAATAAATAACAAAATTTCACAAATTCTGCAGATTTTACCTAATGTTAAAACTGTAAATCTGATAAAAGAATCAAGGCAAAAGATGCTGCATGTGACAGCTTACAATGACATAACATACGATATGGCCACCATGTAAATACTGTTGACTTGACTATTCGAGTTTACCGTCGCCTCGACAGTATTTCAGTCATATAGCGACGTCCAGATAATTACAGGTGGAGGAAGACCCCTAATGCACGGAGACATTTGGTAGAACCACTGACCTACCGCAAGCCAGCTGGAAGGCTTCCTCACATGAAATCCAGAAAGACCCTGCCAGGATTCGAACCCATGCGTTTAGGGGCTGAGTGAGTTTTTAAATACTGTTGAAGTTTAACACAGAAAAGATATGCTATTTATTTCAGGTTTGATACATTACCTTCCAATGAAATTATTACAATGTTTAATTTGGTGGTTGTTAATTGCCCATGGAATATTGGACATAAAAATGTACTTAATAACAATTAATAAAAAAAAAAAAAAAAAAAAAATTATGAAAATACGTCATTCATTTAGTAAAAAAAAAAACCTTTGGGAATAACTCATTGATGTTAATTGGTTTCTCTGTTTTGAATATTTCATGACTCAGTTTAATCATTTTGGCAATAGTTTTTTTTACCAAAAAAAGTCAGAAAAAAAAGGCTCGATACAGACTATCTCTGCAAAGGAAAATAACAAAACCTTACACATTGATCGTAACATTATCAATCCAGTATGTTACTTGTCCAATGTCCAACTTTGTTTGATTAAAATTATATCAATTTAAAAACATACCTGGTTGTGGATTCAAACCCATTTAGGGCAATGAATTTAAAATGACCATCCCAGGCACAAAGTACTGGTCCAATCCAGGAACCATGAGAGGTATAAGTTGTAAGAACTAACTTCACTTTACCAAATTTTCCTTTGTATAACTCACATTAGATTTAAATGATCACCTCTGTGAACCACGCTTCATGACTCCTTAAATGTGATACATGTCCCATATTAAAAAAAAACCAAGTATAACAAGAACATGTTTTACCTGGAACAGGTCATACATGAACATCTGACCCATTTTGTAGACAGGTACCGTAGCGTACACGGGCACTTGGGGCCACACTTGCCGACCAGGTAGGGTAGCGCCCCCAAGTGGAGCTGATCCGGGTAGGTAAGGAGCACAGCATCAATCTGGTGGATATGGCTGTAAAAACAGATAATCATCATTTAGAGGGCTGACAATGAAACTAAAGTCGGATCTTTGTTTTTCGAAACTGTCTGGATCCAGGGTTTCATTTCGAATAAAGCATCTGTTTGAATAAGATATTATGCTCAAATGTAATTGCTTATGTACGAGGTTAAATGTATTTAATGGAATGTTTTGAGTGTTTTATTCATGTTTTGATTAAAACAAAATATGGATTGTACCATTAAATCAATCTAAATGAAAAAAATCTTAAATAAGTTTTTAACAAATACACTTTTGTTGTTATTAAAATTACTTAACATATTGGCTATTTTAGTACCCTATGTTTCCGAATGATCACTGTGACTTATGGACACTTTATTCTTTATGTAGCAGAAGCAAAATGTCGTGGAAGTAATTCATATTCAGTAAGCTGACTGTAATAAAATTAGGCCACATTTATACCCATCCTCTTGTAAGTTTGCTTTCTCGGTAAAATACAAGGTGAATACAAACTCATTCTTAATCTCTTTAATTAGTGCATTCTTTCATTAAACTGGCTGCCAATAAGTTATAATCAATGTATGTACAGAAGACAAATGAGTGATCTCCCCTTCACAGTTTGACAGTTAAGGTGTGAAAGCACAAAAGCTGACAGGTTCAAATAAAAGGTGTAAATAGGTAATTAAACTATACTCTGGGGCCCAATTTTATTTCAGATAAAGGGTTATATTTGAATAAACCAAATAAATAAAGGATTGTATTTCATATTAACTTTAAATAAGGAAAAAATCGGGGCCGAAGTTCGGTTCAGATAAAGATAGGATAGCGCATGTTTGGATAACTGAGATCCGACTGTATTCCAAGTGCATATTACAATAGAAAGAGATCAATTTCATGGCCAGCCCTCAATAAACATATCCATGATACAGTAACATTTATGATAATCTGATAATAAAATTCTCTGGGATTCACAATGATGAAAAATCAAAGAATATTTTCTTTCTTAAGCATTTCTTTTCTCTGAACGGGGACTGTACAAAATAAACTATGAATTTATATAGGCATGGAGCTGTGACTATCGCAATTTTACTATTTTGGCAATCAAAATATCTGGTGTCCATGGTTTGAATCGTGTGATAATGACATTGAGTTTTTACTGAAGACCATAGGCATGGGTCCACACTGTATGTGGACTATTGTTTATTAGTAGTTTGTGATAAGATGTTTAGGGCCGTAACTGCCAGGCTGGTTCCGATACAATATGTTAAAACTTATCTATTTTTTCTTCTTCTTCATAGTAATGCTAACAATCAGTTTCTGATTATGATGGCCATGCGTTCCAATATAACATGTTAAAACTTATTTATTTAACATTGATTGGGAAACCAGTGTTCACAACTTGTACTAACCTTCTCGACGTTTCCTGGGTTGGACCAGTACTTTGCACCTGGGAAGATCATGAAAAATCCTTGTCCCAACAGGGCTCAAATCCACTACCTTCAAATCTTCAGTCTATAAATATACATGTATTGCCTTATCAAGCTTCTGATTTGAAAACCCTTCATGTATAAGTTTCCATCCTACATTGTAACTAAGAAAATTGATACCCACCATATGACCTTGGCCAAACTTATAAAAAGATTGTTGCACTAGAATACTTTGTTAAAAATAACTTTATTCTATTATTTTTTCAACAGTCAAACCTAAAAAAAAGAAAAATAAACTAGAATTTGCTGAAACCACTGAAACTTCCATGATTTTTGAACAGACAGAAGACGGACATACATTGCAAATTGGGATTGAAAGCTTAGATCTTGAAATTTATTTCTACTAAGTCCAGGGTACATCATTACAGTGCCCCCTATTTACAAGCAAAAAAAAGGAACTGCCGCAGCGCGGATACGTACTCAAGACACCAGAATTTTTCCCCTTCCTCACAGACATAAACCCCGCATTTTTATTTATTTATGGGGGTTATATACCCCCCACCAAGAAATTTAAGTCATTTGGAGAGATGTCTCTTAAGAGGTATATGATGTCACAATGCGTATTACACCATAGACTGTGGCATGAACCAAAAACCCCGGGCACATTATCCTGACACCGACCAACTAGAACTCCCTTTGAATGGCGCAAATCCCCCCCATGTTGTTTTGTCCGGTTTTTAAATACAAATAACAGTAGGTCAGAGCATGTAAATGTATTGGCTCAAAAAGGAAAAAAATTAGCAACAGAGATTTAGGTTTTTGGGGCACAGCACCCCCCCAACAATAAATTTTTCTACATAGAAGTTTCATCTTGATATTTTTTATATTTTGGTTAGGGCCCGGAAAAAAAATTTAAAATGAAAATTTAAAAAGGGGCAAAAAACCCTAAATAAGCAACAAGAGTTATTTCTTGGTCCTGCATCCCCCCCAAAGAATTTTTCCACATGAATTTTCACTTTTTATCTTTTATACTTTTTGATTTACGGCCAGGAAAAAAATTTAATATAAAAAATTTTGCAAACTAGTTTGCAAAGGGTTGAATCACCCCCTTTCAAAAGGGATAACCCATCTTTTGAAAGAGGGAAACCACCCAGTTTCTAAAGTTATGAACCACACCATTTGCAAAAATGTGAACCACACCATTTCAAAAGTTATAAACCCCCAACCAGTTTCAAGGGGGGATGAAAACCACAACATTTGCAAGAGGGAAACCACCCCATTTGCAAAGGATAAACCCACTTGTTTTGAAAAAGGGGTTAATCACACCATTTTTGAAAAAGGGGGATAATCACAACATTTTGCAAGGGGGAGAACCACAGCAGTTTGAAAAGGGGGGGGAAAAGAAAACCCTTGCAAAAGGAAGAACTGCACAGTTTGCAAAAAGGTTGAACAGCAACATTTGCAAGAGGGTAAACCACACAAGTTTGAAAAAGGGATAACCACCCCCGTTTGCAAAGGGATAAAAAAACCACACCAGTTTGCAAGAGGGATATCCACACCTTTTTTGCAACGGGGAAAAACCCACAACAGTTTTGCAAGGGGGATGAACCCAGCTTTGCAAAAGTGGGAAAATAAAACAAAAACCAGTTTGCAAAAGGAATAAACTGCACTAGTTTGCAAAAGGGTAAACACCAGTTTTGCAAGGGGGATAAACCCCACAACATTTGCAAAAGGGGTGAACCACACCATTTGCGGGAGGGGTGAAATGAACCACAACATTTGCAAAAGGGTTAAACAGCACCATTGCAAGGGGGAAAACCCACACCATTTTGCAATAGGGGAACCACAAAGTTTGCAAGAGGGTGAACCACCAGTTTGCAAAAGGGTGAACCCACAAGTTTTGGGGAAGGGATGAACCACAACAGTTTGAAAAGGGGGGAACCACAACATTTTAAAAAGGGTTAAATGAAAAACACTTTTTGAAAAAGGGGGAAAAGAAACACACCATTTTGAAAAAGGGGGGGAAATTAAAACACCTTTTGCAAAAAAAAGAACCGCACAGTTTCCCCAAAGGTTGAACCCATTTGCAAGGGGGGTAAACCACACCATTTTGCAAGAGGGAGAACCAAACATTTCAAGAGGGATGAAGCCACTTTTTTACGAGGGATGAAGCACAACAGTTTGCAAAGGGATGAAGCGCACTGTTTGCAAGAGGGAGAACCACAACATTTTTGCAAGGGGGTGAACCAGGGCAGTTTGAAAAAGGGGATAACCACACAGTTTGCAAGAGGGGAACCAACTGGTTTGCAAAAGGGCTGAACCACCCCTTTTTTCAAAGGGTAAATGAAACACCCAGGAAGAACCGCACAGTTTGCAAAAGGTTGAACAGCACCAGTTTGCAAAGGATAAACCACCCATTTGCAAGAGGGTTGAACCCATACGTTTGAAAAGGGGATTGAACCCACAAATTTGTAGGGGGTTTGAATCACTGACTTTAAAGGGGGTTGAACCAACCAATTTGAAAGAGTGATGGACAACACACAACGACAGAGGGATGGACCTACCCCAATGAGTTGGGAATGTAATGCCATTTTTAATTAGGAAAATGATTTTGCTGTTGTAACAAAAAAATTTTAGATGTGGAAGGACCATTTTCTTTAAATGGATGAACTTTCCTTTTTTATTCAATTGTAGACGGGCCATTACAATTTTGATTTGACTTACGATTTTTTAATTTTTCCATCGCTTCGAAAACTAATTACAGGTGGAGGAAACCCCGATTTTTATTTTGAGTACAAAAAGATTTGATTAAAATTTGGATGGGTTTTTCATGTAGAATATATTCTTGATTTTAATTTTTTTTATGATATAAACATTTTTTAAAATATAGAACTTTCCATCCTAAAAGATTTTCCCACATTTAAATTTCCCCAGAACTCCTGTCTGGTACATAAAAAAAATCACAGTACCCGTAATCCCCCCTGCATCAAAGTGCTTTAAAAAT
>CM037787.1:4950947-5000947 GCA_021229015.1 Solen grandis
CTAAGAGTAAATATAATTTCTCATAATAATAAGTTTCTGTAAAGACCAACTTAGATTTATATAGTGACTTTATATGTGTATAGGTAACACCAGATGTATATAGTGACTTTATATGTGTATAGGTAACACACTGGAACAAGATGTGCTCAAAATGGAAAGGTTGCCATAACAACTTTGTGCCTGACCCAGTAACACAAGTTTATTGATAGGTCAACATCAGAAAGGGCATTAGTATTTTAAACCTTGTGTCTGTAACGTGATTATATCACATTGATTTCCCACATGTATTTCAAGAAAATGCCCCCTATATATGTATCCATATCATTATTAAGAAGCCAGTTGAAAAATCTCACCCGTGGGAAAAGTGCTCACTGCAGGAGGCATTTAGGGAGATTTATACGGCGACAGATTTTTATTGCAGAACTGAATACATAAGTAATTCTTTCAAATCTTTTCCAGTACCCTGAAATTGACATCATTTATTTGAAGGATTTTTCTTCATATTAGTCATAAATGGGAGTACATTAAGTCATAGAATGTCTCCCTAAGAAGATGATGCAGTTGCTAACATCCCAGATACTGGTATTTATTTTATAAGATATTTTGGAGGTATGACATATTTGCAAGATAAGACCACTGCTATTTTATTTTTTTAATTTGCTAAGTTAGTTTTCTTGAGATTTCTTAAAAAAACAATGTATATATTTATGTTAGACTGCAATTCTGTCAGAATACTTAATCAAAATTTCATGAATATGAAGTTAATGTTTCAGTTGGTTGTCATCTCAACAGACAATGGTGCAAAACCTTTTTTCCGCGAGTGTAGGAATATCTACCAATGAAAATCCTACAAATATTCATTCCACACTGTCTTATGTCATCATCCCTAAGTAGGTCAATAGTGAAGTTAGACGGCTATACCGAAAAAAGACCTAGCAATGAATGTTGTATATTTGGGGTTTCATTTTGAAAATCATCAAGTCATAAAGAGTTATGGCCCCTGAATATAGACTTGGTGAAAACAATGCAAAGTAGAAGCATTTGTTTCTAGTTGACACATTCATAGTTTTGGTTTAATTTTCAAATCTGAATGCAATATTACCAAAAAATAACACAATATTTCAAAAATAAAACTTTTATGATTGATATTCTTTCTTTTTGGAATTGTTATAAGAGAAAACATGTCAGCTGTCTAAACTGGGGGGAAAATATAATTCACTTCCAAGAAGCATATTTTTAAGACTTGCGTGATAGGGTATCATTTTTGTTAATTTCATATATTTTTTTTTTAAATTTTTCTTTTTAATTTAATGAAAATTTTATAGAATTAATGCTTGTAGGAAGAACATTAAATGGAAGATTTGATTTACGATCAGCTTTGATGCGGAACTCCTTGGAATTCACAAATGTATTTTTCCCTCTTTTTTTTTGCATATTTGATCATATTAATTTTCTTAGAAATTAATTACTCTTCTATCAACTAAGATTGCCTGAGCTTTGGTTTTTGTATTCAATCAAGTTTTATCTCAATCGAAATAAAGGAATTGAACCTGACTGTAAATTAATGATAATAATTATTGAGAAAATATGCATGGATAATAGTTAGTTCATGAGAAAATTTCCTGGTGAGATTATTCACATGTATTTTAGTTATCTTCCCATTTTGCTGTGACATATTCCCTTTGTAACCTTTCAATGAAATTATGATTTTTGCTAACAGGCCCAAAAACTACAGATGAACTTGTATTAGTGGCCTCCTGCACTAAGCAATCAACCTGCATTTAACAGTCAACCTGCATTTAACAGTCAACCTGCATTTAACAGTCAACCTGCATTTAACAGTCCATTTTAATAATTTTAATACCAGTGTACCAAACTGTAGCATATTGTTATACATGTATATTTAAACTTCATGAAGAATTCACCTCTGTTAAGCGGCCACTTTCTCTTGTTCCCTTGCCTGACCGCTTAAGACATGTTTGACTGTATATTTGCAAATAAAACTAAGATAATACAGGCTTATATATATAAATATGTAAGAAGCCCAGTTGTCTTTATAGGTTCTTGCTCTTGAAAGGCCTTATAATGCTGCTGTTTTGTTATCAAATCACGGCTAAAATATTTTTACAGTATACACCCAATTTTAATGCCACGCCAATACAGTGCTCCAAACTATGACAGATTTATTTACTCTTTCATGACAAATTTGATTTTTCACTTGCAACCTCATCTTTAAGCGTTATTTTCTTCAATGGATAATGATTGAGTTGACATTAATGATTACTTTAATAACTAACAATATTCATGAACAATATTTATTTAACAGTATTCATTAACCGTATTTATTAAACAATATTTATTAACAATATTCATTAACAGTATTTATTAACAATGTTCATTAACAGTATTTATCAACATATTTATTAACAGTATTCATTAACAATATTCATTAACAATATCCACTAACAATATTCATTAACAATATTTGTTAAGAATATTCACTAACAATATTCATAAATAATATTCATTAAGAAACAAAAATGACGGAATTTGCCTGTAAGTATTTAGGTATTACTTAGTGCTGAGTTTAGCTGGTTGATTGTAGTTTGTTTGTTGGGTTTAATTTCCCACTGACAGTATTTTGGAAACTATGTCTACTTGAGACAGATATAATGCTGCCACACTGCAGTATCACGTAGTAGACTTGTGGCATGATACCGCACCCAGTCACATTATCCTGACACCGAGCCAACCAGTCCTGCAACTACACTTATATTCTGAGCGTCAAGCAAGGGAGCTATAACAGAACCATTTTTTACGACTTTGGTATGTCACAACCGGGAATCGAACCCACAACCTCCCGCTCCCGAGGCAGACTCTTTAACAACTCAGCCACTGGGGACGGTTTGGCTAGTTGAATTGCAGTCCATAGCTTGTGAGTTTATCTTGGACGATATTGGGTTTATACAGGTTTCTAAAGTTGTTTCCTCACTTGATTACTCATGGTAGATTAAGGATTAACCAAATCAGTGGTCAACACAGTGCCTCGGGATCCAGAGGGAATCTGAAAGGGAATCAAGAATTGACATGCCACGGGTTCTGTCGTGACACTTACTTTTCTGATTAAAAGTAAATTGGACCGCCACATTTGTTTAAACCGATGTAATCATCTGAAAATTCCTGAAATTCAAAGCAGGTATTCCAACTGGACACCTGGCTTAATAGTTGGTATCAAATGCTGCAAGTTAGTGCAGGCCTACAAACCTATTCAAATTTTTAACTTTATATAGTCATGATTGTTGCAGATTTGATATATTTAAAGGATTTGGTCTATATTTCAATGACGGATGTAATGCAACATGCTTTGAAGTATAAATACTGGAGTTCCCCCCCCCCCCCCCCCCCCCCCCCAATATTTGTATGGGGGAGACATATTGTTTATGTCAGAATTGTCTGTGTCTGTCCATCTGTCTGTCACACTTTTTGTCCAGAGTATAATTCAAAAAGTATCGAAGCATTTAACTTGAAAATTCACAGGTGGATAGATCTAACAGAGGAGAAGTGTCATGCACAAAAACTGTAACTCTTTATTGCCCTTAAATTTTTATTTTGTCAGACATAACTCAAAAAGTATCAAAGCTATCAACTTAAACTTCACAGGTGGATAGATCTTTTTGGAGTTATTGCCCTTTCTTAAATTTCATACTTATTTTATGTCCAGGGCCTAACTCAAAAGGTATGAAAGCTATTAAATGGAAACTTCACAGGTAGATAGACCTCATGATGGAAAAGTGTCATGCACAAGAAACGTAACTCTGTACATCATATTTTTGGAGTTACTGCCCTTTGTTCAATTTCATACTTATTTTTTTAAAGGCATTGCTCATGCACGATGAGACATAAAACCTTGAAATCTCATAGGTGGGTAGACCTCACAAAGGAGAATTGCAGTGCACAAGAACCTTAATTCTGCAAATTATATTTTTGGAGTTATTGCCAATTGTTTAATTTCATATTCCATTAAGTCTTGCATAACTCATGCACTATGAGACATATAACCTTGAAGCTTCATAAGTAGGTAGACCTCAGTGACAAGAATTGCAGTAAACAAGGCACCTCATCCATTTCCAGGGTTTCTTGTTGGAGTTTTACCCCTTTTATACAATTTCGTGCCCTTAAGATAACTCATGTTCGACTAAATTTCATTTATGGAATGAAATTAATGAGAGAAAGTGTCATGTACAAGGTACCTAACTCTGGCCTCAGAATTGTGGAGTTATTCCCCCTTTTTTCAATTTCTCGACTGCAATATAACTCTTGTTCTATTATTCTATTTAAAACAAAATTTCACTTCTGGAAAGAAATTGGCAAGAGAAAGTCACACACTCAAGGTCCATAACTCTGGGCAGATCTTTATCAATATAGTCAATATAACTTTAACTACATTGTATTTGCATATGTTGTTGTTGTGTTGGGGTTTACCGTCGCTGCGATAGTATTTCAATCATATAGCGACGTCCAGCTAATTACTGGTGGAGGAAGACCCGAGTACACAGAGGTACCTGGGTAGAACCACCGACCTACCGCAAGCCAGCTGGAAGGCTTCCTCACATGAAAAATCAGAAGTCCCTACCGGGATTCGAACCCACAGCGGTGAATTTGCATATGTCACTAGGTTTATGTGTGTGAGCGGAAGAGGGTGGGGGAAGACATCAGTTTTCTACGAAAACAAATCTCTAGTTAAGTGATAAATTTGTGAATATCCATGAGGTAATGGGTTAATCAAAAAAAAAAAAAATGATGGGCTAGCTGCAACAGATGTTATTATCAAAAAGTGTGAAAACTACATCAAACTTGCTGAGAAAACCAGTTAATAATCTGTTTCTTGCAGCTGTACGATAATGAAAAACAATTCAGCAACATTAATTTTCAATTTTTCTCTGTCAAATGCCATTAAGCTAAAAAAAACAACTTTTGAATATGTTTTTTACCTCTTGCTTTTAATTCATGATGTGGCCTTTTTTTTTTTTTCTTTCTTTTAAAAACCTCCAGGGTGCATTTAACTTAGTCGTAAGAGGAGGGAAGAAATACATGAACAGTAAAACAATGCAAATTATCCATTCTTAAACAGCATGGAATTACATCATTGGGTCTAGAAATTTAAAGGAAGTCTGAAAAAAAAAATTATATGATCAGTTTTAGAACTGAACTTCTTCAGATATCTGTTAAATCATTGTTTTTGTTAACCTTAAATTTTGTGGACTCTTTGATAAAATATTTTGTTGATACAGTAAAACCTGTCTTATCTGACACACACTGGGACCAACTAACAACGTCTGATAAGACAGGTTGTCGGATAAGGCAGGTTATTATAGACCGAAACTTTAAAATTGATAGTCCATGTATTTGCTATATATGACATTAAGCTTTAAAAAATGTTGAAATACTTGTATGCATGTGTGAACAAAATTACATGAGCTAATTTTATCACCAAAGTTAATTAACAATAACATAATTGATTCGTCAATGTTATCGCTTCAACACAGAAAAGTAAAGGTTTGCAGATGTGTCGGAAAAGCAGTGTAATTATAGTGAAATTATCATTAACGGGGACCAAAATTGTATGTCGGATTACAGGTAAGACAGGTGTCATTATGGTCAGGTTATTTAAACAGACTTGAAATAGGAAAAACGATGGGACCGACGAAAAGTGTTGGATAATACAGGATGTTGTTATGAACAGGTTTTGTTATGGACAGTTTGCACTGTACATATATTCTTGGATTCTTGTCCTAGAAAACATGATCAAAAATATATTGATAAGAAATAATGCTGAGAAATCTCAGGATTGTTCTGGGTTTTTATGTAACCACATCAACTGAGCTATTGATTTAAAAATACACATCTACTTTTTAATATTATTAAAATGTGATGAAGTATTCTAGCTGTCCAGGTCTCAAAATGAGGAAAAAATTTCTCAGACCTCATCAAATTATTTAACCATATCATCTGCTTGTGATCCGTTTTTTATTTTCATTTCTTACGATTTTTTAAGTGTGATTTTGTTTGATTTGTCTGATTTCCTATCGAAGTTCTAATTTATATAAGAGACGACATGACAGAATTTCTTTCGTCAGACATGTCTATTACTCACGGCATGAAATATCTTGTATTATCCCTATCTTTATGTGTGTTTTGACAGTCAGATGAATGATTTTTCCTACTTTACAGTATTCCTTGGTTTGAAAAAAGTGATACAATGATCATAAGGAATGAGGGGACTCAGACAATGTAATATTTGTAAATGTCTCTCAAACTATCCCTGGGTTATATTTTTGTAGTCATGAATTCCCAGAACACAGACCAAGACATCTCTCTCTCTCTGTTTTTCTTCTTTCATCATTATATATATATATATATATATATATATATATTTTTTTTTGCCAGAGATTTAGCTGTAAAATTGATTCTCTACATTTGTTTCGAAGTGTTAAATTGCAAGGTATATTCATTTTTTATATTGATCAAACATTCCTGCAGAAATTATGTCCCTTTATACAATATGCTATTATTAAGGGTTTATCATCATGGTAAAGATTCTTATACCCAGTAAGGACTGAACCCACAACCTTTAAGCCCATTATCAATGAACACTAGCACTTGACCATGGTGTCCTCTTTGTAATACTAAACTTATTTGATTTAACCCTTTACCTCATGAATATTTATGTACAAATTTATTACCTGTTAAATATTAATTAGCTGAATGGTATACATAAAGAATTAGGTTTTTTATTGCTGTGCAGACTGTGTAGAATCTAAGCTACAAGACCATTGGAGCATACAGAGACGACCCTGAGTAGAAAGCTCCTGGTTGAAGTTGTCTTATTTAACATTAATCTGTTTGCCGTTGCGTCAAAATGCGGTAAAACGACTATTTCTATAAATAGTTTCTAGCAAACTCAATGGCTTTTTTTTTTTACAAAATACATGAGTTTGTGCCTGTGACCAAGTGGTTTAGAGCATGCACCCTGGTTTCAGGAAGTCATTTGTTCCATCCCCAGCTGTAACATTCAAAAATAGTAAACAGTGGTACTGGTATAGCTCCCTTTCTTGGCGCTCAGTATATAATTATACAGGGTTGTCCCAGGACGGGTTGGCCCAGTGTCAGGATAACGTGATTGGGTGTGGTATCATGCCACATGTCAGCAGGGTGATACTGCAGTGTGGCAGCACTATATCTGTCTCAAGTTGACAGTCTCCAAATGACTGAAATACTATTTGCAGGATGTTAAACCAAATTAAAAAAAAAAAAACTTTTCCAACATCGCATATCCGATCAACTATTTGTTTGAAAAGATCCTCCGGAATAGTGTTTTACAAACACTTCTTGTTATAAATCTAAAATGAAACCGCACTGTATTTTAAAGCAAAATCATTAACAGCAGTCATAAATGCTGCACGCAAACTGTTGTTAATTTTCCTCTGTAATCTTGCTAAAAGATTGATATTGGATGTCTGACCGGAAAATCTGTTTCTTTATGCACTCTTTAATTAAATATGCATCCGAATTGCCATCTTTCATTTTACGATTAGATGAATGGATGTAAAAAATGAACTCTGCAATAAAATGATTAATTCTGGGTTGTTAATAAATAAAGTAAAATAAGAGTGATTTGGTAGCAAAAATTGAAAGAGTGGATATTTTTGATGGGATTTTAATTACCTCAGGAGCCCTGGGTATAGCTTAATGTATTTAAAACATGGTGCATCTGTGTTTCAAATACATACATAACAGGAAACAGAAAAAGATTTATTCATGATGTAAAAAATTAATGGTTTGGTTAATATGCATTAATATTTTTGGGGGCTTTGAGCTATGGGGAAATGATATATAAAAAATCTCAGCAACATGCATTTTGCATGTTTGTAGGGAGCAGGGGCTTATGCAATATGGATATTTTTAAGAGCACTTTGATGCATGCTGGGATATACAGGTACTTGTGATATTTTTTATGTACCAGACAGGAGTTCTGTGTGAATTTAAATGTGCTGGAAAATCTTTTAGGATAGATGTACCAGTTCTATATTTTCAAAAAATGTAGTTATATCATAAAAAATAATTCAAATCATAGAATAATATTCTACATGAAAAATCCATCCAAATTTTAATCAAATCATTTTGTACTCAAAATAATGATTCGGGGTCTTCCTCCACCTGTAATTAGCTTGTCGAAGCGATGGTAAACTTAAATCGTCAAGTCAAATCAAAATATGTAATGGTCCAGTCTACAATTGAATAAAAAAGGAAAGTTCATCCATTTAAAGTAGAATGGTCCTTCCTACATCTAAAATGTTTTTGCTTACAACAGCAAAATCATTTATCCTAAATTAAAAATGGCATTACAATTCCCACACTCAGATTGGTATGGTCCATCCCTCTGTCAGTTGTGTGTTGTCCATCACTCTTTCAAATTGGTGTGGTTCCTGCAAACGTATGTGGTTCAACCCTCTTGCAAATGGTGGTTTATCCCTTAAAGTACCTCTGAACTAGTGCGGTTCATTCCTGGTGTGTTTCATTTATCCCTCTTGCAAACTGGTGTGGTTTATCCCTCTTGCAAACTAGTGCTGTTCAACCCTTTTGCAAACTAGTGCGGTTCATTCCTTTTGCAAACTGGTGTGTTTAATTTCCCCCCTTTTGCAAACTGGTGTGTTTCATTTTCCCCCTTTTGCAAACAAGTGTTTTTCATTTAACCCTTTTGAAAACTGTTGTGGTTCATCCCTTTTGCAAACTGTTGTGGTTCATCCCTCTCACAAACTTGTGTGGTTCATCCCTTTTGCAAACTGTGTGGTTCATCCCTCTTGCAAACTGGTGTGGTTCATTTCATCCCTCTTGCAAACTGGTGTGGTTCATCCCTTTTGCAAACTTGTGTGGTTCATCCCTCTTGCAAACTGTTGCTGTTCAACCTTTTTGCAAACTAGTGCAGTTCATTCCTTTTGCAAACTGGTGTGTTTCATTTCCCCCCTTTTGCAAACTGCTGTGGTTCATCCCTCTTGCAAACTGTGGTTCATCCCTCTTGCAAACTGGTGTGATTCAACCCTTTTGCAAACAAGTGTGGTTCATCCCTCTTGCAAACTGGTGTGGTTCATCCCTCTTGCAAACTGTTGTGGTTCTTTCATCCCTTTTGCAAACTGGTGTGATTCAACCCTTTTGCAAACTAGTTTGCAAAATTTTTCATACTTAATTTTTGTCCTGGCCGTAACTCAAAAAGTATAAAAGATAACAAGATGAAACTTCATATGTGGATAGATCTCATTGAGGGGGCATGCAGTGACCAAGAACCATAACTCTCTGTTGCGTTATTTAGGAGTTATTGCCCTTTGTAAATTTTCATACTTAATTTTTGTCCGGGCCGTAACTCAAAAACTATAAAAGATATCAAGATGAAACTTCATATGTAGATAGATCTCATTGTTGGGGTGTGCTGTGACCAAGAACCATAACTCTCTGTTGCATAATTTTTCCTTGGTGAGCCAATACATTTACATGTCTCTGACCTACATGTTATTTGTATTAAAATCCCTGTGACAAAGCAACATGCGGGGGGTATTTGCGCCATTACAATGGCAGTTCTAGTTGGATCGGTGTCAGGATAATGTGACCGGGTGTGGTATCATGCCACATGTCTATGGTGTAATACTGCATTGTGACATCACTATACCTCTCTCAAGTAGACATCATCTCCAAATGACTTAAATTCTCTTGGTGGGACGTATATAACCACTATAAATAAATAAAACTGCAGGGTTCATGTCTGTGAGGAAGGCAGAACAATTCTGGATGTCTTGAGATACAGTATCCGCAGCTGCAGGCAGTATCCTTTTTATTGCTTGTAAAATATGGACACTGTAATGATGTACCACTGGGACTTAGTAGAAATAAATTTTCAAGATCTGAAGCATTTCAATCCCAAATTTGCAATGTAATGTCCGTCTTCTAGTCTGTTCATAAAATACATGGAAGATTTCAGATAGGTTTCAGACAAATTCTAGTTTATTTTCTCATTTTATGGTTTAGACTGTTGAAAACTAATAGAATAAAGTTATTTTTAACAAAGTATTCTAGTGCAACAATCTTTTTATAAGTTTGGCCAAGGTCATATGGTGGGTATCAATTTTCTTAGTTACAATGTAGGATGGAAACTTATACAATGAAGGGTTTTCAAATCAGTAAGCTTGATAAGGCAATACATGTATATTTATAGACTGAAGATTTGAAGGTAGTGGATTTGAGCCCTGTTGGGACAAGGATTTTTCATGATCTTCCCAGGTGCAAAGTACTGGTCCAACCCAGGAAACGTCGAGAAGGTTTAGTACAAGTTGTGAACACTGGTTTCCCAATCAATGTTAAATAAATAAGTTTTAACATGTTATATTGGAACGCATGGCCATCATAATCAGAAACTGATTGTTAGCCATTACTATAGAAGAAGAAGAAAAAATAGATAAGTTTTAACATATTGTATCGGAACCAGCCTGGCAGTACACGGCCCTAAACATCTTATCACAAACTACTAATAAACAATAGTCCACATACAGTGTGGACCCATGCCTATGGTCTTCAGTATAACTCAATGTCATTATCACACGATTCAAACCATGGACACCAGATATTTTGATTGCCAAAAATAGTAAAATTGCGATAGTCACAGCTCCATGCCTATATAAATTCATAGTTTATTTTGTACAGTCCCCGTTCAGAGAAAAGAAATGCTTAAGAAAGAAAATATTCTTTGATTTTTCATCATTGTGAATACCAGAGAATTTTATTATCAGATTATCATAAATGTTTACTGTATCATGGATATGTTTATTGAGGGCTGGCCATGAAATTGATCTCTTTCTATTGTAATATGCACTTGGAATACAGTCGGATCTCAGTTATCCAAACATGCGCTATCCTACTCTTTATCTGAACCGAACCTTCGGTCCCGATTTTTTCCTTATTTAAGTTAATATGAAATACAATCCTTTATTTATTTGGTTTATTCAAATATAACCCTTTATCTGAAATAAAATTGGGCCCCCAGAGTATAGTTTAATTACCTATTTACACCTTTTATTTGAACCTGTCCAGCTTTTGTGCTTTCACACCTTAACTGTCAAACTGTGAAGGGGAGATCACTCATTTGTCTTCTGTACATACATTGATTATAACTTATTGGCAGCCAGTTTAATGAAAGAATGCACTAATTAAAGAGATTAAGAATGAGTTTGTATTCACCTTGTATTTTACTGAGAAAGCAAACTTACAAGAGGATGGGTATAAATGTGGCCTAATTTTATTACAGTCAGCTTACTGAATATGAATTACTTCCACGACATTTTGCTTCTGCTACATAAAGAATAAAGTGTCCATAAGTCACAGTGATCATTCGGAAACATAGGGAGCTAAAATAGCCAATATGTTAAGTAATTTTAATAACAACAAAAGTGTATTTGTTAAAATCTTATTTAAGAATTTTTTCATTTAGATTGATTTAATGGTACAATCCATATTTTGTTTTAATCAAAACATGAATAAAACACTCAAAGCATTCCATTAAATACATTAAACCTTGTACATAAGCAATTACATTTGACCATAATAGCTTATTCAAACAGATGCTTTATTCGAAATGAAACCCTGGATCCAGACAGTTTCGAAAAACAAAGATCAGACTTTAATTTCATTGTCAGCCCTCTAAATGATGATTATCTGTTTTTACAGCCATATCCACCAGATTGATGCTGTGCTCCTTACCTACCCGGATCAGCTCCACTTGGGGGCGCTACCCTACCTGGTCGGCAAGTGTGGCCTCAAGTGCCCCGTGTACGCTACGGTACCTGTCTACAAAATGGGTCAGATGTTCATGTATGACCTGTTCCAGGTAAAACATGTTCTTGTTATACTTGGGTTTTTTTTTAATATGGGACATGTATCACATTTAAGGAGTCATGAAGCGTGGTTCACAGAGGTGATCATTTAAATCTAATGTGAGTTATACAAAGGAAAATTTGGTAAAGTGAAGTTAGTTCTTACAACTTATACCTCTCAATGGTTCCTGGATTGGACCAGTACTTTGTGCCTGGGATGGTCATATAAATTCATTGCCCTAAATGGGTTTGAATCCACAACCCAGGTATGTTTTTAAATTGATATAATTTTAATCAACAAAGTTGGACATTGGACAAGTAACATACTGGATTGATAATGTTACGATCAATGTGTAAGGTTTTGTTATTTTCCCTTTGCAGAGATAGTCTGTATCGAGCCTTTTTTTTCTGACTTTTTTTTGGTAAAAACAACTATTGCCAAAATGATTAAAACTGAGTCATGAAATATTCAAAACAGAGAAACCAATTAACATCAATGAGTTAATTCCCAAAGGTTTTTTTTTTTTACTAAATGAATGACGTATTTTCATAATTTTTTTTTTTTTTTTTTTTTTTCTTAATTGTTATTAAGTACATTTTTATGTCCAATATTCCATGGGCAATTAACAACCACCAAATTAAACATTGTAATAATTTCATTGGAAGGTAATGTATCAAACCTGAAATAAATAGCATATCTTTTCTGTGTTAAACTTCAACAGTATTTAACACTCACTCAGCCCCTAAACGCATGGGTTCGAATCCTGGCAGGGTCTTTCTGGATTTCATGTGAGGAAGCCTTCCAGCTGGCTTGCGGTAGGTCAGTGGTTCTACCCAAATGTCTCCGTGCATTAGGGGTCTTCCTCCACCTGTAATTATCTGGACGTCGCTATATGACTGAAATACTGTCGAGGCGACGGTAAACTCGAATAGTCAAGTCAACAGTATTTACATGGTGGCCATATCGTATGTTATGTCATTGTAAGCTGTCACATGCAGCATCTTTTGCCTTGATTCTTTTATCAGATTTACAGTTTATCTTAACATTAGGTAAAATCTGCAGAATTTGTGAAATTTTGTTATTTATTGTGAAAAGCGCATCACAAATAATGTTTTCACAAATATTAGGAAATACTGTACATGATTGTGTCAAGAGTTTATAGGGCACACGTCAGGAAATTTTGTGACACGCGTAACTCCGAAGGTATTTGGTACTACAGACTTGAAACTTCATGGATATATTATTCAGGACATGAACTTGTGCACCTGGGTATTTTCATCGAACCTTCATTGAAGTTGACAGAGTTATGGCCCTTTTTGATATTTATGTAATTTTATGCTTGTGAGGCAAGTAACTCTGAAAGTATTTGTACTACAGACATGAAACTTCATGGATATATTATTTAGGACATGAACTTGTGCACCTGGGTATTTTCATCGAATCTTCATTGAAGTTGACAGAGTTATGGGCTTTTGTTTTTGAAAAAATATGGAATTTTATACTTGTGACACATGTAACTCTGAAAGTATTTGTATTACAGACTTGAAAATTCAAGAATATATTATTCAGGACATGAACTTGTGCACCTGGGTATTTTAATGACACCCCCCATCCCCACTAAAAAGCGAGGCATATAGATTTGCCTCTGTCCATCCCAAAACTCTGACACAGGTAACTCTGAAGGTATTTGTGCTACAG
This sequence comes from Solen grandis, assembly GCA_021229015.1. Lineage (NCBI taxonomy): Eukaryota > Metazoa > Mollusca > Bivalvia > Adapedonta > Solenidae > Solen > Solen grandis. The sequence continues at coordinate 4,964,562 of CM037787.1, forward strand.
ACTTTGAACTTCATGGATATATTACTCAGGACGTGACTTGCGCACCTTTTGTTTTGAAAAATTGGGGGGGGGGGGGGGGGGCCATCTGTGTCTAGTTTCTAGTTTTTCAAGGAATTTCAAAAATGAAAAAAATTGCATTGAGAATGGGCCAAACTATCTAACCAATAGAATGCTTACTTACAAGATTTATGGCTCTATATGCACTGCACTATGTTATACCATAGTAAAACTTTTTTTCACATTGATTTCAAAAGCTAATTATAACATAGCTTTGCAGTGTTCATTGTTGTATAAGTCTAAAATTCACCAGATACATAACAATGGCACCATTTTAAAAGAAAACAAACCAATTGTTACCATTTGCTTTAGTTACATAACAAAATACATGTAACTTTGACCCACATTCTGAAAGCATCACTAGTTTCATCAACAAAAGCTCTCTAGAGTCCCTAAATCATAATCATCAGCAAATAAAAAGGAATTTGGGGGTATGTTCCGTTGTTTTCACTTGATCCAAAGTCAGTAATTAATTAATTTATATTCCAAGTTGTCAAAATTTTTACAGCAAGGGAAATCAAAGAATCATAAGAGATTCAGAAACAATTGATGAAAAAAAATAACAATGGAACAACAAAAAAAAGAAGAGTTTTCATTTTTATCTGAAATTCAATAGCATTGGCACAAGAAACTGAATTGTAATTCTTATCTGAAGTCTTCGGATGCTTCATCAAGGGAACACAATCATATCTCATGAATATTCATGTACAACATGATGAATATTAATTAAATGAACTCTGTGGGCTGTGCAAGATGCTGTCTGATCAGGGTCTCCTCTGTTTGCCAAAGCGTCAAAATTCGTTTTTATAAGAGGTAAAGGGTAAACCTTTGTCTATGAGGTGGTGATGAGTTGACCAGTAGCATCTGATATAAACCTGATCAGCCTGTAAGTTTCTGTCAGGCCAACTAAGTTATAGGTGGGTTTTGTTGATCAGATTCTTGATGGTTTTTGGCCATTAAAGGAATGGAAACCCTCATAATTCAGACAGTGATGAATTGTACTTTCATTTCTTTGCCTTAACTTTGACAAAATCTTCTGCATTGCACTGTCAACACATCTTAAAAAAATATCAGCCATTATTCATTAATTTGAATTGAATAGGATGGCTTTCTTACATAGGAAGTTGTGCATCTGGGATATGTTTCATACTTTATAAATTTATACCTGAGTTACTGCCCCTGCCTCAGTGAAAATGGCTAAAAGTGTCACATTTTTGTCACCTGTTGTAAGTAGAGCTGACACATAGGGATCACCTCTCCGGTGTCTGTCAGTTTGTCACACTTTTGTCTTTGTCTCATACTTTTTCAGTCACACTTTTTTTTCAGCAGGTGAGAATGTATACCAAAGAATGCTGTATTAGGTGATAAGAATGAATTTAAAGAATTAAGAAAAACCCTAAATATTTACATGTATGTTTATTCCAGTCCCGTAACAATTCTGAGGATTTTGAGATGTTCACACTGGATGATGTAGACTGTGCATTCGACAAGATTACGCAGCTCAAGTACTCCCAGTCTGTCACTCTCACAGGTAAAATGATAACATCTGATATCCTATGGTGTATGATATGGAGAATATTTTATAAACTCTTGTTTTTATGTGTTTTTTTCAAGAGTGCTCATAGAAACAATATTTTCATGAGCGGGGTTGTATTTTTTATGACTTCATTTGATCATATAATAAAATATCAAAATCTCTATTTATTTCATGTTATTCAGAATCTACTTTCTGATGGTACTTGTATATAAAGTGTAAATTTTTTTACTCAAACATAAAACTATTTATTTTAAATTATGAAGAATTTTTTCTTTTAATTTCTATATATACTTAAAATGATTTCAAGAGTGAGTCCAAGAGATCTGGAGAGACTTTTGGTTTAAAGTTGGGTCAAGGTCATATGGAATGTTACAGGTCACATGGAGTGTGTGTGTGATTTGTGTCCTGTCTGCATCTCTTGAACTGCTAGCCATTAAATACTGAGCAGAACGCTGTTAATTCCAAAGCACCAATTAACGCTTACTTATTTTTGAAAATGCATAATGTTTGACCTTTTGACCTGTTGTCCAGGTAAAGGTCATGGTCTACAGATCACCCCACTACCAGCTGGTCACATGATTGGGGGAACGATCTGGAAAATTTTGAAGGATGGAGAGGAGGAAATAATCTATGCAGTTGACTACAACCACAAGAAAGAAAGGTATGGACAAAAACTTGGCTTACTTTCAGTCCTGCTTCACTGGCCATACTGAGTCTATTTACATCTTATCTAGTGTTGGGATTCAGCCTACCCCTCAAAAAAAAAAATAAATTCATCAACCTGTTTTTCTGAATGATTAATGCTTAATTAGTGATTTTGATACTTGCAAACTCTCTTTTCATATACAGAAGCAGCCCACCCCTCAAAAAAAAAATCAATTCATCAACCTGTTTTTCTGAATGATTAATGCTTAATTAGTGATTTTAATACTTGCAAACTCTCTTTTCATATACAGAAGCAGCCCACCCCCTCAAAAAAAAAAAATCAATTCATCAACCTGTTTTTCTGAATGATTAATGCTTAATTAGTGATTTTAATACTTGCAAACTCTCTTTTCATATACAGAAGCAGCCCACCCCCTCAAAAAAAAAAAATCAATTCATCAGCCTGTTTTCTGAATGATTAATGCTTAATTAGTGATTTAATACTTGCAAACTCTCTTTTCATATACAGAAGCAGCCCACCCCCTCAAAAAAAAAAAATCATTTCATCAACCTGTTTTTCTGAATGATTAAAGCTTAATTAGAGATTTTAATACTTGCAAACTCTCTTTTCATATACAGATGGACTAAGCAATCATAAGTTCATTGATTTTCTTGACATTTAATTTTGCTGATTATGTACCTAAGGGAATTTCTTGGGTATATTTATACGTGGATCTGTGTTCTAGAAAACATGAGGTCTGTATAGGAGACAAATTTTCGTGGAAATTCATACTCGTGGATATAATCCTCCACGAAATTGACGAAAATTAGTGTCCAATGAAAATAAATGATTTCACAGTAACTTATGATAAATATCAAAACATAATAAAATGTGAATGCCTTTGGTATTATTTGAAGTATATGATCAATTTTACAGTTAACAAGTCAAAATATGGTAACAATGTTGATCAAAGCGCACATATTGTGACCAGCTATACCATTAGAATTAATCTTACAGTTGCGTTATTACTATTTAAAAATTGCTATTTTGTCTAAAATCATAAAATGCTGGATTTATTGACGAATGAGAAGTCATTGTCGTTGATTTATCAGCACAGTCTTGTTAATGATTTGTCAACCAAATGTTAAATCAGTCCAACACTTATCTCATGACATTCCCCTGAATATCTCAAATACTGCTTTTTATTGTTTAAACATATTTGTTGCAACTTATACTAATGAGTTCAATGGTTCCTAGGTTAGATAAGTACTTTGTGCCTGTTCATGACATGAAATATTATTTTATTTGAATTTGAACTTGAAACCTTCCTGATCCTCACTCCAGTATGCTACCACAGGGCTGTGGTACCCTTGATACGTGCTACTTATGGTACTAGAGTGAAGCTTGATACAGGTTATCAGTATTACAAAAGGTTGTTCAAGGTTTATTATGGATGGATGAAGTCAAGGTCATTGTCACTGTGTCTAAAAATAGAAAATGGAGTTCATAGGTAAAATTTGTTGAGTTTGTGTTGTGAACTCCAGGGACAAGGCTGCGTTGTGAAGGTCTCAATCTTCTTCATTGTTAGCCTAGAAATTTAAACTTGATTTATATTACAATAATTGCCTGGATAGCCTTGTGGAACATGCTTCGCTTCAATGCATCCCCGGTTGATTCTTGGTCACGAACGTGAGAAAGTATAGGGGTCGCCCATCAAGACACGTGGATTTTCTCCGGGTTCTTTGGTTTCCTTCCACTATTATGGCCAGGTAACGCCGCCACCAGAGCCAGTGATTAATATAAGTAGCAATAATTTGTTTCATAATCAATGTAAAATAAAGTCTAAAGTTATAGTTACAACAATTGGACAGAGAGCATTATTCCATAATGAATACCCCCATGCTAATGGTTGCATTTGCTAGGTCCTTTATGTTGGAGAAAACCAGATTACTTTTAGAAAATAGCCATGTGTCCGAACAGTTGAACAAACACCGTTTTATTACAATAACAGACAAAGTCTGGATTGAACCTGGGTTGCATTTGTGAAATCACTATGCTGCCCAGGCAGCATATTCTCAAAGACTGAAACTGTACTTGAGTATGATTTTCATGCTTAACCCTTTACTTCATATATACTCAATTTTGACACATAGGCAAACAGAGCAGACCCAGATCAGACAGCTCCTATAGGAGCTCTGTTTGCTCATACAATAATGTAGCTCAGTTTCTATAGAAAATCCATTTTTTCAAAAAACATTTAAAGTTAATTAATATTCATGAAGTCATGAATTTGTACATGAATATTTATGAAGTAATGGATTAAACTAAAGATATATCCATAAGATTCACAGTGAAAGTGCACCAGTGAATGACTTTTTGTCTTGGAAAAAAAAACATATATATATATATATATATATTTTTTTTTTATGTTGTCTATCTATTATGTCAACAATACATTTGACTTGATCTGCTGATGGAATGTTATAGCAAATATTCATTTAGACAAGGGAATGGCAGACATCACGACATCAGTCATCAAACAAGGTCAAGGTCACACCTGGAGATCAGAGTTTTATATATAAATAAGTCTGATCTTATTAACTTTTTGATTACTGGTTATGTAAATTTATAAGTCATAAAGTATAGCCAGTTTGATATCAATGACCTTATAGAATGTTCTGCATAAACTCGATCACACGTTTTTGTTGTATGATAAGATAATATGAAATGTCTTTAGGACGGGAAAACATGGATCCATCATGCATTGTTTCATTTCCAGTATTCCACTGGGCTGTCTGTAATTTCGGAGATGTGTCATTCCTGCGAAATAATTTATGAATTTGTGCATCGTGTAATTAACAATTCTGTTTTCTCATCGAAAAACTGCTGGAGAGAAATTGATAGCACTGTCAACAACTGATAAGTAAGATAATAGGTTAATTTCCGAGGGATAATGCATGTGATATAACCAGTTTTTGTCAATGTTTATGAGATATGGTCAGTCAAGCACAGAACATTATTCTTTGAAAAGGAAAATTCTATCACGTGCATTGTATTACCCATTGTTTATTATGAAGTTAGCTTTTTTTTATGTCTGTTTTATATTTCATAACATTATTGATATTTGAGTCGTTTGTTCAACTACAGAGACCTAATTCTTTGTAAGGAATTCTATATTGTGTATTGTATGCACACAATGCATTGTTTATTATGAATTCAGCTTGTTTTTTTTATGCGTGTTTTATGTTTTTTCAACATCATTGATATTCGAGTTGTTTGTTTAGGTCTGGTAGGTGCCAGTTTTATTGACACATTTTCTGCATGCAACAAACAACTTTTTCATATGAATTGTTTTTGACTCTGATCATCCTTTAATTATGAAAAGTAAGTTGATCTTAATGAAACAATAATTAATGACCTGTATTGGAGATCAATAACAGTGTTCTCTATTATAACACAGAGGCAGTGTTGTTCAGCATATCGAACTACGGATCCCAAATCATTTTTCGTTTTTATTTTATGTTAACTGATGAAATACTATGTTTTATCAGTGAGATAAAATCCATATCCCACAGTGTGGGTGATATAAGTCTGCCAGAACTACTTTTTTTTACTTACAAAAGGTATGTATATTATGGGTATGAAGCATCAGTGAAAATAAAATAAAAATATATATTTTTTTTTTTGTCATCTCAAAGTGATACAGTTTTCACTCGCACTCTGAGCTTGGGAATATATAAAAATTGTATCACTTTCTGATGAGATATATTTCATATCCATTCAAAACAAATATCCTCTATATTCTTGTCAAGTCCTGCCATGTGATTCGGTGCAATGTATTTGAGCCCTGACTGCTGTTGTATACTGTATTTTATGCTAACTGATGAAATACTATGCTGTTATAGTGAAATAAAATCGATATCATTCACTGATATCACCCACACTGTGAGTGATAAAGGTTTGCTGGAAGAACTTTTTTTTCTTAATCATAAAGGGATATGTAACATTCCAGTATTTACTAGTTGCCTCCCTTTGTTTTACACTCTTGAAAATATTAAAACTGTATTACTTCTCGATGAGAAATGTATATTCCATAGCCATTCAAAACCAACCAATATCCTCTGTCTATGGGCAAAACTGTAACATATTATAGGGCACCAATAGCACAATGAAGAATTAGCTACCTTGGAAATACAGTCAATTATAAATATCAGATGCCATTGAACCCTCCTCTGTTGAATGATTTATTCCTGGGTTAGTAACCAATGCTGTCACATTCAACAGTAGCTGATAGTATTGTAACGCCACTCTCAGGCTTTCAACCAGAAAGTCCCTACTCAATTTTCGCCCTCTGCTCTGTGATTCTATTTTCAAACTTCTCACTTTCCGTGTAAGTGAAGTGGGGTCCCCATGGCTGAGTGGTTATTGTTACTTGCTCCTGCTTTGTTCCTACACCAGCATGGGTTCAAGCCCCGGCAGGGTTTAGATTTAGCCTTTAAGCTGGTTGCATATGGTCTCCCACCGCCTGTAATTAGCTTGATGTCATGATATTAAAATTAAAATACTGTCAGAGAAATGGTCAACTCCAGCATGTTAACACTGTTTAACCCTTTACGTCATGAATATTCATATACAAATTCATGAATATTAATTTACTGAACATTATAGGGTATATGAAACAATGGATTTTTCTTTGCTGTACAGGCTGTGTAGAATCTGAGATTCAATATTGTATAAGCAAACAAAGGAGACCCTGATCAGACAGCTGCTGAAAGGAATCTGCTGTCTCTGCAAGGCAGCATTTGACACTAACTTTTTAGCCAGGTATCCCGATCTGAAGTTTTCCCTGACCTTATCGACAGTTTATTAAAGATGTTGGGGATATCCCCGGGGATGGGGAAAAACATTAGTGCAAACTGAAAAGGGAAGCGATATAACTTAGAAAGCACTAGAGTTTGCGTTTGTTTTAAATTTTTTACTGAGTCCGGGGGATGGGGACCATGAAAGAAGTTGAGTTCAAAAAAATTTTCCAAGTCCAAACCCCTTTTCAAAACCCAACCCATTAATTTATGGTCTTTTCATTCTTTATTTAATTGTAGATCCAGACTTTAAAGCTCCTATGCAGTTAGCTGGGTCTGCAGTTTTTGCCTTGAAAAAATTTTTTGATTTTTGGGTGCACAAAAAATTTCATTATTATGGATTTGAAAGGGGACAGGGGTCTCTTTCCAAATAGCCTTTAAAAATTTTTAACCCCTCCCATTTTTGTTTTTTTTGATTAAAATGTCATAAAAAAAAACATTGGTAAGCTTTTCTGATGTTTTGATGCAAATACTTTGTAATGAATAAGTTTTATGAATAGGTTAACAGGGTGCTAACGATCTTTTGTAAAAAAAATACGTTTTGGAAATAAAAAATCGGCGATATAGATATGGATTTTACGTTATATGCGATTCGATTGCAGGTCTGATTTACCTTTTTTATTTGTTACGAGGATGCGTGGTTCTTTTTCTGATACCTACGAAATCGATTTACGTCTGCGATATACGTTTGCGATTCGAAAAAGGTAAGCAGGTAAAATGGTTTTTTACAACTGTAACAAATGATTTTACAATAAGTTCAAAAAATGAAAATCACTAAGCTTTTAAAAATATTTTTCACAAGCCCCTTTTTTCATCTGAAAAACAGCGGAAAAAGGGTCTTTCAAAAATTAAACCAAAAATATAAAGTTTTTGTTAGAAAAAATAGATGCATAAAGTTTTGTACCTTTTTTTTCCAACTTTTTTTGGGAAAATTTTTTCAAAGATTTAGAATAATTGTGCTTTCAAAAGAAGTTCCAAAGAATTTTGAGGTTTAATTATGGTGACTCCTTTTTTAATTAAACTTATTTTAAATATTTAAAATTAAATTTTAAAATTTAATATTCGATGGTCTGGGGGCAATTGTCATTAATTGGGGAACTAACCAAAAAAAAACCTATTCTAGACAAAATACTGAACCCACTTATCAAAACAACGAAAAAAGGAAAAAAAACCCCTAGTTTCCCCTTAGCAACAAAACAACCAAATAAATGAAATTTTTTTTTTCAAAAGGTTTTCCCCATTTTTACTTTTTTTTTTTTTTTTTTCATAAATCTTTTTACTAAATACAAGACTTTTTTTTTTTTTTAAAATTTTTTTTTAGAGTTGGCCTGTAATATTGACATTTCTTTTTAAATAATTTTTTTCCTTTTGCACCAATAAATTCATTAGATGTTAATGATATCATTACAAATGACCAGGGTTCTAATTAGGCCAAAAAAAAGTTTTGGCTAAAAAAACTAAATTTCTCATACTTAAAAGACAGGGGCATATGCTTTTGTCCTTTTTGTCTGTCTGCAGAAACTTTAAACTTTTGTAAGATTTGAAAACTAAACAAAAATTGACTTAAAACTCAAAAAAATCAAAATTGTCCCTAAAAGAAATGTTGATAAGAACCTAATCACCCACCAATTTTTTTAATTACCCCTTTTTTAAATTTTTATAAAAAATTACCAGATAATGGTATTAAAGTTGATACTTGGCATACTTTCTTAGGGAATCAAGTTATTTCATCAGATCCTTGGGCGGGGGCCGGGGGGTTTTAAGGCTTAGACAGGACATTTGGGGGAAACCTCTTTTTGTTTTTTACGAAGTGAAGCAGAATCGGGCCAAATGACAGTTTTAATAAAAGGTGGAAAATTTTAAAAAAAAAAAAAAAAAAAAAGGAGCTTCTTTTAGTTTTTAGTTTTTCAACAGAGGTTGATTATCCCAATTAAAACATTTTTAAAGTTAAAGTAAATTGCCCCAAAAGTTTTAAAACTTTCATTGCGGGATTAGAAAAAAAAGGGAAATTGCAAAAATCGGAATTTATTTTTACCGTAGTTAAGATAAACTTTTTACAGAATGAAATATAAGCCATATTAAAGCATATTCGCTTCAGTCTGATAAGTTTCTTTGTTTGTTTATATCATATTTGAGATCCCCGGGGGATCAAAGGGAAACGCATTGGGACCTTGTGTGGTATCCCCATTTGCAACATTAATATAGGACTAAACTGTCCCCATTTAAAACAGGTTTACCCTTTTTCCTATAAAATCATGACAAACATGTTACTGAACTGTACGAATAAAAAAAGGTTTTTCTATACCTTGGGGAAACTAGCTAAAACGTTTAAAACAGAGGGGAAACCCCGACAAACAGTTCCTGGAATTAGTCTATCGGGGCTCCTTGTTTTCCGAATGTTTTTTTTAAATGACGAAATACTTGGGCAAAAAATGATAAAAAAAAACCTCAGAGGGCAGGATTTTAAAACATGTCTTTTTGGTACGGGGAAGTTAATCAATAATTCAGGAACTAAAAGTGAACATTCTTCCCTTTAAGCTTTAATTTTTACTTAATCAGGGTTCAACCTAATTTTTTTTTTTTTTCATTTCTAACCATATGGTCATTCTGTTTAATAGAATGCTAATTTAAACCTTTATATTAAAATAGACTTGTTTGATGCACTGGCAAACAGAGTAGACCCAGATCAAACAGCTCCTGGAAGGAACTGCCTGATCAGGGTCATGCACTATTGTTGCCAGATTCTACACAGTATGCATGGTAAAGAAAAAACCCATTGTTTCATATATTATTAAGTTCAGCAAGTTAATATTCATATGGTTATTAATTTGTACTTGAATATTCATGAGATAAAGGGTTAATAGAAATATGATTTTGGTCTTTTAGGACAGTAATTTCTGATAATAAAATGCTTTATTAAAAATGAAACAAAAAAACAACAACTAAATTGATGTAATAGATAAAAGATAAATAGATAAAATTGCTTATAGAAGAGAATTTTACAAGAACTTGATTCAAAATTTGCATTTTCTCACCATTAATACATGTAGATAAGTTTGGAAGAAAGAAGGTGTTTGTTTAGATCTTTTTTGTTGGCGGGGTTGGGGATTGTAAAAATCATGATTTACTTAAATTTAAAAGCCATCTCTCCATACTGATCACAGGAAGAGATCATTGTGCAATTTGCTGCCTTGCATTACTCAGACGTCTTTCTCTTAATTCCCTGAATTTTGGAATTTTTTGGAATAAAGTGCCATTCTTCAAATGGACAGCTGCCATTAAACACCTGGTAGATGTGGCAAGGAATTACTTAAAATCAACAGGACGTGTCTATTGGGACTTTACCTCCTTAAGCCTGTAGTCCCTGTCAGTTTATTTTAAGTCTTCCTCCCACATATGATAGTCCTCTGTTCAATAATCATCATTACAAACAAGAAATATCTTTTGGCACTAATGGCGATTAGATTAATGGAGAATGTGGAATGGCTAAATGATGTAAAGCATCCAGTGAAGTTAACATTATTGTAAAGAAGTGTACCATCTGTCAGTCATACACAGACCTTGACATGGACTATGATATACTGCAGATGTTTATGATATTTGACGCAGATGTTCGGCCTGGAACAGGTCTCCATGTGCATCTAAGAGAAGTCTTTTGATGAAACAGCTATATATTTATCAAAGAAACTTTAACCCTTTCCCTCATAGAGGAAACCATGAAAAGACCTATGCGAACAACATAAAACCAGATCAGCCTGCGAGTAACTCGCAGGCTGATCAGGTTTTATGCTGTTCGCTGCTCCTCAGTGGTCTTGAAATGAGGACTTTATAATTAAATTTGGTAAGGTTTAACTGTGGTTTTCTGCAGATCAGGCTTTATGTGGTACCTATTGAGTGCGTCAAAATGAGTCTATATGAGGGAAAGGGTTAATCTATCAATATTTTGTGAATACAAAGCATATAATTCAGCCCATTTTTATTTCAACAACTTTTTCCCCTAAGTTTAGGCATATGCTACCAATGAAAATTGTTTAAGTAATCATTTGGTCTGTCTTACATCATAATCAGTAAATAGGTCAAAAGTGGGGTAAGACAGATATGCTGATGGACCATAAATTACTATAAAATTACGACAGAATATAAAAAATGAATAATGCTGCATTTGACACAGGTTTGCTGTAAACGTATCAATTTTATCAAAAAGAAAATGTTTTGAAATGAACTGTCATTTAATACAAAACATAACAGGTTAAACATTTACAAAATGAAGAGGTCATTCTCCAAAACATGAAAGAAAGAAAACATTTGTTTTATCTGTTTTATTATGGTGGACATGAAATGTACTACAGATAGTGTAATAAAAAAGTATTCAGTGTTATATTACATGATCGTTCTTCAGCGTATGACAAATTTTCCATCTCTCAACCACGCAAACATTTTTCAACCATTACTCTGAAATGTTTTCATTCTAAAGGCATTAATCTTTCCTGCACAATTTTGATGAGGTACATGGTATTGGAACTTTTTTGTGTAACGACAAGTGTTTTCCTCTGAGGGTCATAGGAAACAGACATCGGATTGAGGATCCCATTTCCGGCCTGTATCACTCTGCTACGTAGCTTGCCATCTTGTCCAATATGAAGGACATTGTTCGATTTTGTTCCACAAACAAACACACCTCCATTTCCATCTTTACATATTCCGTGTGAATTAATGAGCTCACTGCAAACAAATGTAAAGATCTCTCTGCCATTTCTGTCCACACATACCACTCCTTTGTCTTCGTTTGCGGTATACAGACGTTCGCTATCTGCACTGACCTCAAGATGCATCAGTTTTCCAAACAAACGCTGCCCAGTATCATCCACACTTACCGTTTGTTTCACCTGGCCATGAGTGTCATAAACATATACCATGTTCTCCCCATCAGATACGAAAAACTCTTCTCTGTTATATGCAAGGCCTTTACATGAATGCGCAAGTTTGAAGTGCTTGCGGCTCACTTTTAACATTCGTTCCAGACCAATGAACTGGATAATATTCATGTCCTCCAAAGAGACAGCTGCTTGAGTGATGTCAATGACACATATTGCATAAGGATGGCCAGTCACTTCACACTGGTCTGTGACTTCATTGGTGTAATGATCCATGTACTTGACCCTCTTGTTTAGCATGTCAGCCATCAAAATAGACCCATTCGGAAGGATGCAAGCACTGCTGATATAAGAAATAATTTTTTCTCCACCTCCTAGACAACTTGTTGTCAAAATCTCACGTATTGGAGACTCTTCATCTCTATGTTTCTCTTTTACATGGACTACTCCAATAGTTTCATATTTCTTGAGGTGTTTCTCAATCTTTAAGTTGGGTTCAAAATGACATGTGGATTCATCAATGTCAGATCCATCATCAAGATTTTTCCCTTTAGTCATCAGCTGTTGACTCTTCTTCATCAAAACAAACTTTTGAGGACCATCATTTGCTCCTTTTGCACCCTCATATTGTTGCAGACAATCCTCAATGTTTGTTTTTTCCCTCTCCATTTCTTCTATATCTTGCAGAAGTGGTTTATATATATTTTCATATGCTTTCTTGACACTCTTTACAGATTCTTCAGTCATTTCATCAACAATGTCAACCAGCTTATCTCTGTGCTTCTTTACCTGGCTGAGAGTGCCTTCCTCTTTTAGTTGGAATTGCTCCAATTTTTTCTGCTGTTGTTCCTTTGCTTTACACAAGGCTGTGACCCTTTTCTGAAGTTTTCCTCTGACTCTTATCAGAGCAGTTTCATTCAAGATGTTGTGGATATCTCCAGGGATGTGGACAACATTAGTGCAGAACCTGAGAAGGAAGCAGATATAACATTATGCAAGCACTAGAGTTTGCGTTTGTCTTGAACTTTTACTGAGTCTCTGGGACTGAGGACCATGTAAGAAGTTGAGTCTCAAATAAATTTTACCAAGTCCTAACCACTTTTCAAGAACCAAGCTCATTAATTTTACTGGTACTTTTCATTCATTTATTTAATTGTAGATCCAGACTTTAAAGCTCCTATGCGAGTTAGCATGGGTCTGCAGTGTTTGCCATTGAAAATAGTTATGAGTTTTGGTGCACACCAAACATTTCATTATTATGGCATTTGAAATGAGACATTGGGTCTCATGTTCCCAAGAATACGCCTTTAATAATTTTTCATCCCTGCCATTTTTGTTCTGTTATAAACGCAAACACTGGTAAGCATTCTGATGCTTTTGATGCAAATACATTTTTAATGAATAAGTTTTATGAATATGGTTATAATTTCATAGATATTTTGAACATGTATATAATGTATAAATATTTAAGAAAAAAAAATGAAAGAATGTTTTCACAGGCTGTTTAAGTTTCAATTGTAATAAACAGTACAATTAGCCTTAGACAAAGATTAAAGTGATGGTAAATGGTATTGGTATAGCGCCCTTGCTTGGCACTCAGCATATGAGGGTAGTTCCAGGACTGGTCAGCCTAGTGTCAGGATAATGTGACTGGGTGTGGTATCATGCAACATGTCTATGACGTGATCCTGCAGTGTGGCAGCACTGTATCTGCCTCGAGGAAACATTATAAGTCTCCAAATGATTGAAATACTGTCAGTGGGATGTTAATTCAAATAACAAATGAATAAACTTATTTCTTTGATACTATCAGGTTACCCTACTATGACTTTATAACTTAAAATAAATACCTGTGGTTTGAAGAAACACAATAACTACAGAGAACAGCATCGTGTGATTTACAGTAGATCTCCAGAATCTGTCCATCATGCTCCGCGCATGTTTCTGTACACAGATCTAAAGAGCGCGGCTTGTCATCAAAGGTTTCCGAAGAGTCTTCAAGCCATTTTCTCTCATCTAAATCTTCATGATCTTCCCAACATTCAGAACAGAAATGTTCTTTACATTTATGGCAGAGCACCTTGGCAACTGTGCTTCTTTTCTTCCTATCGCACACTGAGCATAGATCTTCAAAGTCTTCCGAAAACTGACTTTGTCTAACTTGATGATTTTCTGCCATTTTCAGGGCAATATGTGAATGATATGTTTCCAGGCTTGCACAGTGCAATGACACCTTTATCTTAACTTACTGTACTGAATCAGAATACAATTTTACCACTTACTTAAGGAAGAAAAGTGTTTTATCTTAAAAGGAATTTATCTCCAAACAAAATTCACAAAGAATGAATTTAACATCTAGCTTTTCAAGATACACTGAGGAGGAAGGTAAACATTTAGATAATGGGATAAACTGCCGAATGCATAATGATATTGATCGACAATCATGAGAATGGGCACAATAGAACATTTGAAAGATTGAATTTTGTTCTACAAAATGTATTTTTCTGTAACTTTTTAATGCATACACTACAGGCTTTCAGAGCAGACCCAAATCAGACAGCTTATATATAAAAGGAGCTGTCTGATCAAGGTCTTCTATATGCTCATCCAATATTGTAGCTCAGATTCTACACTGTCAGCAAAGCAAAGAAAAATCTATTGTTTAACAGCAAACAATAAATTTTAAGGTACACAAAACTAATATTCATCAAGTCAAATGAACATTCCTGCGGTATAGTCATTGACTTCTTGGAATAGTGGGAACTTATGTGAAAACAATTCTTTAGCTTTCCTGCAAATGTTCAACAGGTTTTAGGGTGCCATTTGACAGTATCTCAAATCTTTAGACTTCAGTATCATGGCTACCAATACAATTTCAAATTTTTCTTGATTTATCATTATGTATTATTGTGTTCTTCTGTTGCATCTAAATTCTGCCAACCGTCTGCAACTTAATGTCATTTTTAAAATGTCGTCTGCTAAAATGCTCAAAGTTTTATGGGAGATTTTGTTAAAACTCGCAGCTAGGCATTTGTAAGTGATAGACTGAGAGATTGTCCTCTAGAATCAATACTGTATTTTCTTAAGTGAAAATGGGGACAAATTATTCTGAGCTGTTATTCTATTGTTGTAAATTTATGCCCGTCTTATGTCAGATGATACCATCAGAGTGAGGCAAGTTAGGTACACATTATCTGCTTGTGATGGAACAGAGCAGGAAACAAATGAAAGCTGATATAATAGATAAGTCATTATGTGAAAGAAGAAACATAAGGACTACATTATGGATAAGAAATGTATATGAATTATGACTGGCCTGACCACAGACTGGTTCATGTAAATGGAAATATAAGCATGGCCAAATCATATCAGGTTTATTGTCTGTCTAGTATGTGATGTCTACTAGGACAGAATTGTTTACATCAGAGCCAGTGTTTTATTGTAACAAAGTCAAGGCCAATGATTGTTTATGTGTATGAGCTGTCAGAGAATTCACATTTTGATGAGTATAAAATTTGAAATAACTAGAGAATAAGGTTTTATTACTTCTTTACTGGTTACTGGTGGCTTTTCATCAACATCTTTGATAGAAGATATTTTGGACCTTTTTGCCTTTTCAGAGTAGCTTTTATCCGTTTGTTTATATGTTACAGACATTATATATCTGAGTGGTAATGATATATCTGAGTGATAATGACATTTCCGAGTTATAATGGTATATCTAGTGGTAATGTTATCAGGTGGCTGAGTGGTAATGATATATCTGAGTGGTAATGACATTTCCGAGTTATAATGGTATATCTGAGTGGTAATGATATATCAGAGTGGTAATGGTATATCTGAGTGGTAATGATATATCAGAGTGGTAATGGTATATCTGAGTGGTAATGACATTTCCAAGTGGTAATGGTATATCTGAGTGGGAATGGTATATCTGAGTGGTTATGGTATATCTGAGTGGTAATGGTATATCTGAGTTGTAATAACATTTTCAAGTGGTAATGGTATATCTGAGTGGTAATGACATTTTCAAGTGGCAATGGTATATCTGAGTGGTAATGGTATATCTGAGTGGTAATGGTATATCTGAGTGGTAATGGTATTTCAAGTGGTAATGGTATATCTGAGTTGTAATAACATTTTCAAGTGGTAATGGTATATCTGACTGGTAATGGCATAACAGAGTGGTAATGGCATATCCAAGTGACACAAGTGTTTTGAGTCCAATGATGCATCGAGTGGTAATGAAATATCTGAGTGGTAATGACATATCTGGGTGGTAATGATAATCTGAGTGGTTGTAATGTCATATCTGAGTGGTTTAGATTAAGAGTCACTGTCTAAAACCTTGGTCTTGAAGGCTAACATAATGGTGCCTGCACAAACAGTCAAGCTACAAATCTTTTTATTTGGTATCAAGTGTGCTCCATTTGAATTCTATGGTAGATGGCAATTGATGTAGAGCAGGTGGCCATTGCTGAATGTGCAAGTTCCTAGAAAATAAATTTTGAAATATTTTTTGAAATGATGTCTATATCTGAAGACTGTGGGCATTTTAGGAAAGAATCCCAGATAAAAAGAGGATGATTTTAGATTCTGTTTGAGATCAGTATTTAAATAAAATTCTGTTTTCTTCATCATTAATATTGGTGCCTGCCCTTTCTGTTATATGTCAATGTCAGGCTTGTACACTTAAACTGCTGTAGGATTGCTATATGTAAAATAGACAGGATTCTGGGCTACAGGAAATTTCATAATAATCAGATCAGTAAGTAGTCAAGGTCATGTATCAGAATTTTACAAACATATTGTACTCTCTCTGAAAAACACCCCCATCTTAATTTGGTTGGGTAGGGAAGTGGCTCTGATGAGTATGTAGGGCTAAAACGAGTACCTGGGTATCCACGGGTTAGGTAGAAACTTGTTAGTACCCGGGAACAAATTTATTACCCATTAACCTATGTCTGCCTTTTTCTACTCTTTTTATTTCTTTTCTTTTTATACGCCCATCTTAAGATGGGGCATATTATGTGAACACTCACGGCGGGCGGGCAGGCGGGCAGGCGGGCATGGAACAATTGTTGTCCAGGCTCTAACTTCAATACCGTTAGCCCAATCCTTTTCAAACTTTTCACACATGTGCATGGCCATATATCACGGATAGTTCGATATCCAGCATTATCGCATGAATGACTTAGAAGTTATGGCCCTTGACGTAACAAAATATTGAAATTTGATTGTCTGGGCTCTTACTTCAATACAGTTTGCCCATTTCTTTTCAAAGTTTTCACACATGTGCATGGCCATAATATCCGGATGAGTTATATCCAGCATTATCGCTGAAGACTTAAAGTTATGGCCCTTGACGTACACAAAATATTGAAATTGTGATTGTCTGGGCTCTACTTCAATACCGTTGCCAATCCTTTTCAAACTTTCCACACATGTGCATGGCCATAAAATCGCGGATGAGTTTGATATTCAGCATTATAGCGTGAATGACTTAGAAGTTATGCCCCTTGAACACTTGAATAAGTCAAAAGAGACATTTTCCTTCAAATTAATGGAAATGTTTCAACATGATTGTTTTAATAAGTAACATTCATTAACCATTGGGATTTAGGAGACAATAGCTTTTTTCTCTGAGCTATTTCTGAGAGTCCCCATACTGTGATGGGTGTATTTTGTGGCAGTCCTGACCCTTGTTACATATATATACATGTCAATAGCCAATTTGTAATGATATCCTCTGCTTAATTCTACTCTCTGTCAAAAGATTATTTTCAAATGCATTCAAGATAGACATTTTGGGTGTACAAAGTGCATATTGTTAAGCACTTATCAAAATGTGTTGAAATCAGCGACTTCAGTGATTAGTTATCAGTTAGTTGACAAATTGGCATTGTATTTGTTTTTATTCATTAACATCATCTGCATGGGTTACCTGCGAGTATGCGGGTAATGATATGATAGGTACCTGGGTGAAAAAAATGGACTGGTTTCAGCCCTATGCTTATGAGAAGAATATAATGATGATGATGATGATGATGATGATGATGATGATGATGATATACCAAAGCTTTGGTAAATGAATTATTCTGAACCTTTCTGAATACAATTCAAGAGCTTGGTGCAAAAATATGGTAACTGAACATAAAACAAGAAGCAGTTACAATAGTTTTGGCGTCAAACGCTAAAATCATAAATGGCCATTACACTGTCATATTACAATGTTTAGTTTATGTCAGTTTTGTTTTTAAGTCAGAAGTTCTTAAGTATGTCTTATTTATTTCTTGTGCACAGCTTAGGGCTACGATTTGAATAATCCAGTAGGACTGTTATTCTAGACATTTATAAAAAAAAAGATTAAAACAAATTGTCATTTATGAGAATACCCAGAATCCTCTGTAGAGTTCATTCATTCGTTTCCTGTCTGGATATGATGTGCATTGTTGATTTAATTTCAAGCCCACTAGCAACCATTACCGCTTCACATGTGCAGAAAACTTTGTTAGCGTCTAAGATTTGATTATCACCATTGATTCAAAGAAAATGGTCAAAAGTCAGTCCAAATCAGTTTCCCATACAGCATCATAAGGGAATCACATAATTTACATGCATTTCAATGCGAGAACATGCCCTTTCCAGCAGTGGGATGATTTCTGCACCGTCGGGATTGCTGTGCTATTAAATCCTCTTGACATTTCCATTCACGAAGTGGTCCTGGAATTCATTTTAATGCATTCTGATTCCATTTATTTGTACCTTGATGAATTGAGAAGACAAGTTAGAAGAATTTGAAATTTGTCATCAAAAAGGCAGCGGAGCTATTTGGAATTTCACATTGAGTGTTGTTCTAGATTTTAGCTGTCACTTAGAGAGTGGTAACAGAGAAGATGCTGCGACTGACTTTTCAACCAGGTTTAAAGTGAAAATTCGTGATTATTAAAATAGGGTACCTTGTTGGGTCAGGGCCAATGGTCAGGTGTCAAATAGGCCATTTCTATCTAATATCTCCTGTTAGAATAGAGACACAGAAATACCAAGGTACCTTATTGGAAGAGGAAGATTGGGATTGATTTTCAGGAAGATAGGGTCAATGTCACTGTTACTAAAATAATTGTTTTGTTTCCGTTAAATTAATTCTTTTAGGAGTGATCTAAGTATGATGACCAGATTTAGTAGATGGATACCTTATGGGAAGACAAAAATTGGGATTGATTTTCAGGTCAGTAGAGTCAAGGTCACTGTTACTAAAAATAGTTTTGCTGCCTGAGGAGACACTAATGAAACCTGGTTTTGCGTCATTTGACGTGTTTCTTGTTATGTACATGTACATGATGTTAGATTTATTTCAGCTGTACATACTTCATGTGCTGAAGTTGGGGTTATATCGGAGTAGTGGTGTGTGATGCTACACATACTAAGTCCCACAATATAGCTCTCTTTTTATGTTTCAAATTTGATGTATTGTGACCTTGATAGACCAGGCCCAGTGTTCTCAAATATAAAATTGATACCGAGGTATGATTTTCATACTGAAACTCAACTTATGCCCATTTGTTTTAATAGGGATTTGAGTATGATACTCAGATTTGAGCCTGGGAGATCATACTTTAAACAGCTTGTTCACAGATGACCGGTAGAAATAAAAAAACATAAATTACTACTCTCCCTTGTTAATTTTGGTTCATTGTAGTGGTAGCCACCTTTGTGTCATCGTCAGAATTTGACTTGATCCTGATTTTATTTTTCAACTGCTGCTGGTGTCCCAGGTTTCTGGTGTAGGTAGCAGGCAGCTACAGTGTCTTAACACCCTCTCTATCCGATCATCTCTGTCCAAATGATCAGTGTTGGCCAGATTGCAAATTTTCAGGTTGGTCTTGACATATTCAGACCTTGTGTATATACCGTTATCCCTACATACTTATATAATACACCATGTGATTTTCACCTGGCAGAACTGTATTTTCATGAATATAAATCAGCTACGTATACTGACCAATGAAGCAACGCAGAGTATTTTGAATACTCTCCATTGAAGTTATAAATGCAACAGCTTACTCTCAAAATCCAAACAACAATATGTAACAAGCTGTTTCATTGGTCAAATGATCTGTGATGCCTTCGCCACAGATCCATTAAAATGCCTGATTAATAATTCATGAGTCAAAAACCGCAATTGTAATAAAAAAAAACAAAGTCGATAAAGAAGCAAAGCATACATATTGAGTTCTAATAACAATGTCTTTATGTAGGCGGTGTAGTAATACTTCCTTTCCAACATGATCGTGGGTGAATATTAACTTTATAAAAAAAAATTCCATTATATCATCGATTTATCCTTGAAGCAATAGAAATTGTCTTATTTCAAATGCCATGTCCTTTTTTTTTAGGTATTAATATCTGAATTTGATTTGGTTGGGAAACTTCATTGAAATTCTGCACTCTATTGAAAGCCGCATTATATTAGAGAGGAATAGTTGTTAGGAAGATAATTGTCAACAAAAAAAGAAAGACACCTCATTGTGTACTGAAATTTTGTTTGTAAAATGGTGTTTTACAATAAATGTAAATTCACAGATGTAAAATACATTTTTTTCTTGTGATGGTGTTGAGGTTTATATATAATGCAATGAAAATGATCCCATTCTTATAGCAGCTTGTTAACAAAGAATTTGTTTTTTAACAATATGTGTGTATAATGTCTCATTTGAAAATGTTGGAATAGGGGCAGATATTTGGAAATAGGCAGGAAAAAAAACCCTGCACCAAGTGGTGAAAGATCTTTTTTTGTATTTAATCCTTGATTTTGAAGAGACCTTACTTTTCCAGGTGTTAAAAGTAAAATTTCAGAAATAAGAAAACCAGACTAAAAAATGCTACTAAAAGTGAAGAAAATCTCATTAAAATTCGTAACTTTCTGTCTCAGTCGCAGTGATATGATACATTTTGAAAAATTCTTAGAATACTGCTACCATATTTGAAGTAAAGTAAATGCGTGTTGGAATAACATCAAATTTAAAAAAAGAAAGAAAATTATCCATGTTTTATGAATTTAGAAGCACTCTGTGTTTCATGAAAAATGCCATTACGTAGAAGCCTTAAGGGCACTAAAATGTTGCTAGGGCAAATTGATATTTTTGTCCTAATTTCCTGTCACGTTTATTGAATGAGATTGAATTTCTTGGGAAATTTGAAAGGCTTGCCAGCTGTTATTCTTGTTAAACTATTTTTTTTGTGGAATTATTATTTTTTTGTTTTTTGTTCATGCTGATGCAGGGCTTTTGTTCTCGCACGCTAAATGTGTCAGAGGCACTAAACCAAGTGTACCCTTTATCTCATAAATATTCATGATCAAATCTTTGGCTTGGTGAATAGAATATCAGTTTACTGAACTTTAGAAGGTACATAAAACAATGGATTTTTTCTTTGACATGCAGGCTGTGTAGAATCTTAGCTACAGTATTGTACATGTATCAGCAAACAGAGGAGACCCTGATCAGACAGCACCTGGAGCTTAACAATTCTCGCATTGTTTGAATGACCGCTCAAATGTTTGCTACAGATTGGTCAGAACATCATGGAAATTAATCATGAGACCAATGAAAAATTAGTTGACAGTTCACAGCATTATCCCAGCATAGTAGCAAATTGGTTCCTAAAAAATTTGTATGCTGGTTCCCATTTTTCTCTGACAGTTGTTAGGCCCCTTGATATCATCAAAAAGGATGAGGGTAAATCAGTCAAGCGTAGCGTAATGAGTCAAGATGTTACTTCCCATGGGTAAGGAACAATAAAGTCAATTTTTATTCCAAATAGCTTATCTATGATATGTAAAAAAAAAAAAAGAAAAAGCAAATGAAAAAAATAATACTAAATAAAAAATCTAAAAAATCTATGTTTGTCCCTTTAATGACAGTGTAGGTATGGCTTAGTAAAATGAAGATTGAAAAGGGGACATTTTCTGTCATAGATTGACAACTAATTTCAATTTTTTTTATATTTGTACATGTAACGGCTTTAGTTTGAGTAAAGTTAGGATGGCTGTAATACTTCATGTTCATGCCCTTGATATTTTATATTTCATAAGACTTATAGGCTAGAGTTTATATCAATTCTTTTGGCTGAAAAACAGTTGAAAATGCAACAAAATAAATCAGATGGAATACTCAAATTTCCAGCTGATTTTTTTTTAATCAGAATTGCTGTCTAATTCTCGACTATATTTGAACAATCTTTCGTCTTGAATGTTTTCCGCTTTTGAGACCTTCATAAGAGGTTTAAATTTAATGTTGATCAAATGTATTTGAAATTTTGATGAAATGACGCGCTTGAAGCTGGAATCAATGTATTCTCTAGGGTCCTCTAGGAGGAATGACGGAGTGATTGAATTTCACATTTCAACAATTATTCCGACGTCTTGAATGCTTCAAGGGGCATTATGAGCCACAGAAATGTCGTTAAGAGACTGCTGATTCCAGTTTTCTTTCTCTTTCAAAATCTTGCATATTTTTTCTTCACATCTCTTTGTATTACAGTGAAGACATGCCGAGGCCAGTATAACACGGTTAATTCCGTTAACTGCTCCAAAACAAGACAAGTTGCAAAGGATGTGGCATAATTTCTGACCTTGTTGATTGTCAAACTTAATGGGAGGCAAGTTCACTTGGGATTGCTTTAAAGTTTTTTATGAGGAAGTTGTCAGCCTATGTGCTATTTTTTACAATTGGCAGTTTGTTTATTTTCTTGTAAATAAGGTTATTTTACCATTAACAATATTTTAGTAATTTGTGATTTTTTTTTTTTTTTTTTTACTGAAGGTAGAGTAATTTATATCTTAATCACTGGTACAGTGTTAAGACTCAAACTGCAGTGATACATTACACTACGTTGTGTATTCCTTATACTGGGTGCTTAGTTTTTGTTGAACTGTAGCCACAAAAATGGGTGGTTCTAGGTTTGATCCTTTGATCTGTTGTAATAAAAAAAATCATTTTAAAATGGCCCCGGCTTGGCAACCAGTCACAAATTAAATATATTAGATTCATGGTTTAGTTAAAAGTCATTAAATTTCATGATGATTGGGAGACAAGTTTGAAGATCTTATGGACATTTTTTCTTCGGTTGGACCAGTACTTTGCTCCTGGGAAGGCCATTCTTACTAAAAGTGGAGGTTTGACCCAAGAAACCGTGGATTCACATTGATGTACCCTATCACTGGACCATGATGCTTTTTAAGAAATGGGTTTGATCCTTGGATCTGCTGAAACATACTAAATTAATAAAAAATGGTTGCACCTTGGCAACCAGAAATAGATTAAAAGGTTGAACTGTGGTATATGGTATAGATCCATTTTAACACTACATGTATACTTAAGTATTGTTCTTTGGTACTGTGTCCATTGCATGGGCCATGTAATATCGAAATCTTCATTTTAAAGTTATCCATCCATCATTAAATCTTAATCATGGTCCATCAAGTATTCATGAGAATTATAGACATAAAGCCAAGGAGCCTTTAACTCCAAGTCAATAGATGCTTGCATCTGTACTGAAGTCTTTTTAAGCACTTGAAGGACCATGATTATAATTTAAAGATGGATGGATTACCTTTATAACAGTGAATATAATTCAGTACAGTTCAAAATAATCAATATTCATTTTGTATTTACGGAATAAACCAGTTGTTGACACTCTGAAAACAGATTCATATATGACATTGGCCATGATCCCTTATATGCCTAGGAAAACAACAGTCAGCTAATTAACCTGTGATTGAAATAAATGGTATTTTTCGTGTTTTTGCCTTGTTCATCAGATATCATGCAAAGTGGGTTGTTTTTAATGCTAAAATCGCATGTGACTTGTAATGGTTTAATGGCAACAGTTCTGCATTCATGTAGAGTGTTTCATTGCGAATAATATTACAGGGAAGCAATGAATGAATAATTACAGAGAAGTGTGAGCGGTAATGAGACATGTGTCGTCTCATGGTGAATGAAATATTTAACAAGTGTTGAATGACTTCTTATTTTACTTCCAAAAGCATGGGCATTACCTGAATCCCACATGTGTCGTCCTGTCCATTCCAATTCCATTACGCCCCTTCTCATAAATTGATATCTGATGTGCAAGTAATTGTTCTTTTTTGAAACTTTGTATGATGAAGGTAGCTTTGGGTTGAATTCAGTATTGTTGACTAAGATCAAAGACTAGTACATACCAGAATAGAAATGGATTTTTATTTCTCTTCTGTTGTAGCTGAAGTTATTTTAACAAGGTTTTCAACGAAAATCCTGGTTATTAGAATGGGTTACTTATTTTGGTGGGTGTCAAACAGGTTGTTTCCTTTGAATATCACCTGTTAGAATAAAGTTAGAGTTTTCATATGGGAAGAGGAAAATTGAGATTGATTTTCAGGTCATTAGGGTCAAGATTAAGGTCACTCTTTCTAAAAATAGTTTTGATTGATTGCATGGGGCATCATAAACCTGGTTTGACTTTTTTTTTTTTTTGCTGTTTTTTTCTGAGATATTTCAGGCTATATAGGAATCATGTGTGTTGTCCTATTCCAGTTCCGTCGCAATTTCGTCCCATTTAACAGAATGTTAAATATCTGTTTTTAGTTTTTAGTTTATATCTGAAATGAAAATAAATGAAATATTAAATTTCATTTTAAATATTTTCTTTAAAATGCAAATACTTACCTCAAAGAAACATTAAGAAAGATCTTTGATATTGACTGCTTAAAATTTATATAGTCAGATCAAAACACTCTGTTGTATTCAAAATGACTTTAGTGCAATCTTTTAAACATGGAATTATATCTTTTGGATCAGTAAAGGCACTCAGAAAATATAAGCTTGTATCAGTATTTACAACCAGATTTATTTTATTTATGCATATATAATAAGTGTCACTCAGGTGTATAGATTTAATGTTGATTTACCAGCTTTATTTTTGTTAACTCTGAATATGATATTTCATAGATTTTGCTATATAGTGCATACAACTTGAATATTTCTTTGAAATCAGAAAGTATGAAACAAGTTCCTCACAATATGAAATGTGGCTCAGCCATGTTTTATAGCTGTTCAGTCAATTCAATAATTTTCGAAATCAATAAATACAGACTGTCCCTGGCGGCCGAATGGTTAGAGCGACTGCTTCAGGAGCAGATAGTTTGTGGGTTTAATCCCCGGCTGTGACACACCAAAGTTGTAAATATTAGTACTGGCATCCCCTGCTTGGCCCTCAGTATATTAGGGTAGTTCATGGACTGGTTGGCCCGTTCTCAGTATAATGTGACACTGGGTGTGGTATCATGCCACATCTCCATTGTTAAACTGCAGTATGGCAGTAATATATTTGTCTCAAGTAGGTATAGTCTCCAAATGACTGATATACTGTTGGTGGGATGTTACACCCATCAAACAATCATAACAATATTTTTAAGAAATGAAATTTGAGGTATTTTATTAGAGACACAAAAGTGATTAAATAACAGGTAGCCCTTTATTACTCAGTGCTAAGTATTATTGATGGAATTTGAGCCAAGATTTTAATATTCAAAAGAGGCCATCTTGGGTTGAATGGTATTTAGATTAATGGTTCACTTTCTGTCACTTAGTCCATGACCACTGTGGGTTCAAGTTCTCTCCTGGTTACTTGGATATTTTATGTAAAGAAGCCTGAGTTCCGACATGCTTGCTGTAGGTTGCCAGTTGTTGGTTCTACCCAGGTGCCTCTATAAACTTAGGGTCTTCCTTCATCTGCGCTTACCTGGATGTCACAATAGCTAAATTACTGTTGCAGAAACAGTAAACACCAGAGCAACTAAACACCATAGCATCGAAATGCCCCTGTGGCAGATTATTTGATTGATTTTCATATTATTCCCATTTACAAGATCATAACAAAAACACTTCTTGTTATTTGCATCTTATTATTGTATCAGCATTATGCTCGCTGAAGAAAAAGCGATGTTCACCGCTAAAACCATAAACACAGGCATATATGGTTGTTTCAGGCCTACAGACCTTTGTAATGTCCCTCGAAACTGGTTATGCACCTACGTAATGTTTGTTTTGTATTTTCAGGCATTTAAATGGCTGTATACTGGAGGGGAAGCTTATTTCTCGGCCTCATCTGATGATTACGGACGCATTCAACGCCCAGTATAACCAGTCTCGACGTCGAGTCCGAGATGAACAGTTGATGAGTAAGTCGGCTTTTTGCAACTTTTGAGATAGCTGTCTTTACCAATGATGAGCTTTCTTTATTGGTTTTGACTTACATAAACAATATAGAGTCAAGTCAAATATCTTGCTATTTGTAACTACTTATGTGGGAATCTCTGGAAGTCATTTGTTAATAAATATATGTATTTGAAGAAATCTCAATATCCAGGTTATATGTCTTTTATCTTTTATTGTTATGGTTTAAATGTTTTCAAACAGAACTTCTGTAGCCAGAATTCTGTAGGCACAATTATATTTCCTTTTCTTTTGATGCAAGTACATATGTACATCTTTGAGGTATTTCATGTTAACATATTTTATATATTTCAGAAATGTTCTGTTTAGAACAGTTGCATATTATCTAAATGAATCACTGTTTTGTCTTTTAAATATTTCAGGTTACTTAGAAGTAGAATTGACTAAGTCAAAACCTGAATTTATGAAATGAGCATATTTTTTTTTTCTTTTCTTGTTCTGCAGTTACACACTGTCACTGTGGGGAAATGTACCCATCCTCCCTGTGTCTGTAAACTGTGTCTGTAAATTAGGTTTAATTGGAAATGTACCCATCCTCCCTATGTCTGTAAAGTAGGTTTAATTGGAAATGTACCCATCCTCCCTGTATCTGTAAAGTAGGTTTATTGGAAATGTACCCATCCTCCCTGTGTCTGTAAACTGTGTCTGTAAATTAGGTTTAATTGGAAATGTACCCATCCTCCCTGTGTCTGTAAAGTAGGTTTAATTGGAAATGTACCCATCGTCCCTGTGTCTGTAAAGTAGGTTTAATTGGAAATGTACCCATCCTCCCTGTGTCTGTAAAGTAGGTTTAATTGGAAATGTACCCATCCTCCCTGTGTCTGTAAAGTAGGTTTAATTGGAAATGTACCCATCCTCCCTGTGTCTGTAAAGTAGGTTTAATTGGAAATGTACCCATCCTCCCTGTGTCTGTAAATTAGGTTTAATTGGAAATGTACCCATCCTCCCTGTGTCTGTAAAGTAGATCTAATTTTGTCAAAGAAATATAACATTCTGTCAGGAAAAGAGCACATCTTTTCTGTGTCTGTCAAGAAACTGTTGACAAATGGTCACCTGGTATAGTCATTTTCACATTTCAGTGGATAATATTGCAAAAGACAAATACTTCCCTGATAACAGTTTGTTGCTCCAGTCTTATGGGACTGCTCAGCATGCAGTTCTAACAGTTCCTATGACAAGGCAGTTACATCACTCATGCAGCAGGTGCATCATGTAAACAATACATAACAGAACTCTTCTGATGCGGAGAAAATAGCAGCTTGCACAAGTCATTAATACATATGTTGGAATTCCTGGCTCAGTGCAATGTATATGCACTTCTAATATTCCATATTGTCCTATCTGGGTTCTGTAGCCTGTCCTTATGATGTAAAGGAGAAGGGTTTTTCTATAGGCATTTACTGTTTCTGCTTATAATGGGTAATTGAATGTCTCTTTAATCATGTACTGTACAAGATTTTATAGGAGTGGTATGAAAGTTGTTGTTGAAATTATACCTATCCTTGTGATGTTTGTAAAAGAGGTTTTTTTTTTCAGCATACTTTTAGGTTCATTGAACTTTGCTGAATTTGAATCTCTTTAGTCATGCACTGAAGGTTTTATAGGAGTGCCACAAAAGTCTTCTTAAATTTCATATGACTTTTAGTTATCAGAATGTGAAAAACAATGTATATTTATTCTATTTCCTCGATCATACACAAAAAGAAAAAAATATTTTGCTCTGTTATTCTCAAATCCTTGAAAATTGTATGAAAGGAAAAATCAAGCTGACTTAATTTACAGAAACCCTCTTTAACTGCTACAAAGTTGATAGAAAAATATTCCAGAAAAACATTTGCACAAATTCTTCTAAAACAAGGATGAAAGAAAACACTGTCAGTGAAATTTAAACCATAAACAAAGTGCTCAAGGTGACTTTTGTGATCGCCCTTCGTCCGGCGTCCGTCGTCGTGCGTCGTGCGTCTCCTCGTCAGTCGTACTCGTCCGTCGTCAACAATTTGCTTAAACGACATCTCCTCTGAAACCTGGACAGAATTAAATGAAACTTGCAGATTGTCCTTGGGTGAGGCTCTACAAAAGTTGCTAAAATAAAGTTGATCCATGAAGAACTCTGTTGCCATGCAACAAAAAGAAAAAAAAATGAAAACTTTAAAAATCATCTTCTTCAAAACTACTGGCCAGATTTAAAATAATTGGTACAGATGTTCCTTGGTCAACCTCTACCAAAGTTGCTAAAATTATTCCGATCTTATAAAAACATGCCGCCAGGGCGGGCTTATTTGCCTAATATGTATATAGAGAAACCTTTAAAACAACATCTCCTCTGAACCACTTGACAGAATTTGATTAAACTTGGCAGGGATGATCCTTGGGTCAACCTACACAAAAGTTGCTAAAATAAACTTGATCCATGAAGAACTCTGGTTGCCATGGCAACAAAAAGGAAAAAAAAAGAAAACTTTAAAAATTATCTTCTTCAAAACTACTGGCCAGATTTTAAAATAAATTGGTACAGATGTTCCTTGGGTCAACCTCTACCAAAGTTGCTAAAATTATTCCGATCCGTAAAAAAACATGGCCGCCAGGGGCAGGGCTTATTTGCCTTATATGTATATAGAGAAACCTTTAAACAACATCTCCTCTGAAACCACTGGACAGAATTTGATTAAACTTGGCAGGGATGATCCTTGGGTCAACTTTCATAAAAGTTGCTAAAATAAACTTGATCCATGTAGAACTCTGGTTGCCATGGCAACAAAAAGAAAAAAAATGAAAACTCTAAAAATCATCTTCTTCAAAAGTACTGGCCAGATTTTAAAATAAATTGGTACAGATGTTCCTTGGGTCAACCTCTACCAAAGTTGCTAAAATTATTCCGATCCGTAAAAAAACATGGCCGCCATGGGCGGGGCTTATTTGCCTAATATGTATATGGAGAAACCTTTAAACAACATCTCCTCTGAAACCACTGGACAGAATTTGATAAAACTTGGCAGGAATGGTCCTTGGGTCAACCTTCACAAAAGTTGCTAAAATAAACTTGATCCATATAGAACTCTGGTTGCCATGGCAACAAAAAGAAGAAAAAAAATGAAAACTTTAAAAATCATCTTCTTTAAAACTACTGGCCAGATTTTAAAATAAATTGGTACAGATGTTCCTTGGGTCAACCTATTTATCTCAGGTGAGCGATTTAGGGCCATCATGGGCCTCTTGTTCAATATTTACATAAGTTTCCAATCAGGCCTTGGAGGAATAACAGATTTGATTAAGATTTGGATGAACATTTCTAGGATGTCTGTTTTTGTTATATTTTGTTTTGGTGAAATACCTAAATATATGCCAGCGACTGTGGCCGAGTGGTTAGAATGTCCAACTAGGTGGCAGGTTGACTGGGTGTGGATAGAATTGCATGGTATCATTCCACTAGTCTATAGTGTGATATAGCAGTAAGGCAGCAATTTATCTAACATACGTAGACAGAATTCTCAGTCAGCAGAAATACTGGGAAATTAGAATCAAACTTTAACTCTTTACCCCATTGGCATTGGCAAATACTGTGAAATCATTTATTTTCGTGGGACACTAATTTTCGTTGATTTCATAGAGGATTTTATCATGAATATTAATCCCAACAAAAAGTTGTCTCTTATGTAGACCTAATGTTTTCTAGGACATAGATCCATGAATAAATATACCCACAAAATTCTCTTAGGTACATAAACAAAATTTAATGTCAATGAAAATTAATCATTTTACAATAGAGCAGGCCCAGAATAGACAGCTATGTGAAGTCCTTTATCTTATGAAGACAAACTTAAATGGTCCTAAACCTAATCAGACTTGAACCTTATCCCTATTTGAGTGAAAAATGGATATTTATATGGAAAACAAGGTCACATGCCTTAACAGAGCATCTTTCTCAGTCCAGTTTTTTCCCTATTTGATTGTCACGTTGGACTGTTATCATGTCAATATGTCAGTTTTAATAGTATCGCCTGAGCTGTCTGTACAATATCAATAACGTCTTCAGTGTAACAATATAGAATTTCAATTTTTATACCCCCACAAATGAAATTTGGGGGGGTATATAGGAGTCACCCTGTCGGTCGGTCGGTCCGTCGGTCCGGCAGTTGGTCTACAAATATTTGTCCGGAGCATTTCTCCAAAACTACTGTACCTATGTTGATGTAACTTCATAGGTAGACAGACCTTGATGAGAGGAAGTGCAGTGCATAAGAACCATAACTCTGCATGTATTTTGAAAGGAGTTATTGCCCTTTGTCAATTTATAATCTTTTGATTTTGTCCGGATAACTCCAAATAAAAAAGTAGCTAGTTTGAAACTCATATGTAGATTGATCTTGATGAGAGGAAGTGTATGAAGGAACATAAGCTAATCTTTTTAAGGAGTATCCCCTTTGTTAATTTGTCTTTGATTTTTCCGAGAACATTTCACAAACTACTGTCTTATAAATCAAGATTCATATTAGATAGACCTTCAGGAGGAGTGCAGGCCTAAGAAATAACTGCATTATTTGAAAGATTTGATTGCCCTTTGTCATTTTTAATCTTTTGATTTTGTTGACATAACTCAATACTAAAGTAGCTAGGTGTGAACTCATGGTTAGATTGTCTTAATGAAGGAAGTGCAGTGCAAGACCATGACTTGCATGATTTTGAAGGATTATTGCCCTTTGTCATTTATCTTGATATTGAGTCGGAGCATAACTCAATACTAAAGTAGCAGGTATGAAGACTTCATATGTAGATTAAAATACTTGGATAAGTAAGGCAGTGCATAAAACCTAACTCACATGCTTGTTAAATGGATTATTTCCCTTTAATTTTGTCTTGATTTTGTAGGAGCATTTCTCCATACATAATGTATTATATGATCAAAACCAGTTGTTACCTTCATGAGAGAATGCGTGCAAGACCATAATCTGCATGTATTTGAAAGATATGCCCTTGTCATTTAATCTTTGATTGTACATAAACTCAATACTAAGTACAATGATGAAATTCATATTATTGATCTTAGAGAGGAGTGCAGCAAGAAACCAAAAGTAATCTTAAGACGGTTTTTCAAATAATATGGAATGTGACATAATTAAATGTTTTTATCTCTACCCCTAATCGGGGCAATTGATTTCCTGTGTTGATTGTGTTCTCTGTCTACTATCTGTCTGTCAAAAACTTTTTAGCATTGTCAAAATTTGAACCATGCTCACACAACTTAACCTTAACAAGTATCTTTCCTCACGCAAGTTTTGAACTGTTTCCTATCATGCATTCACGTTGGGTATTGATCACCTTAGTGATATATTTTTTTTTGGTATGTTATAAGCCAATACTTGTGTGACATTCATTTTTGGTCAGTGAATATCCTTGCAAGATGGGGTGGGGTAGAATCACTTCAGATATTCAGTTTGTTGTTGTTGTTGTTGTAATAGAACATGTATGGGTATTCAAAGAAATCAAGCATTTTAGGACAATTGATAAGTTTCAGTAAAGAAAAGTATCAACTTAATGTTTGTTTACTTGTTGATTGGGTTAAACATCTGGCTGACAGTATTTCAGTCATTTGGAGACGATGTCTACTTGAGACAGATATAGTGCTACCACACTGCACTATCACGCCATAGACATGTGGCATGATACCACACCCAGTCATATTATCCTGACACCAGGCCAACCAGTCCTGACACTACCCTTACATGCTTGAATGCCAAGCAAGGGAGCTTGATCACTATCACAAGGGCTACATTCTCATCAAGGGCTATAACTCTTAGGTCTTTTTTAAAAATCCCAAGCAGATGAGAATTGGCATCCATATGCTACGCTCTTGTTAATCTCTTTTGAATGACACAGCCAGGGATCAAACCCACACCCTTCCGATTCAGATCAAATTAACCCTTTCCCCTCATATAGACTCATTTTGACGCCCTCAATAGGTATATCGCATAAAGCCTGATCTGCAGAAAACCACAGTTAAACCTTACCAAATTTAATTACAAAATCCTCATTTCCAGACCACTGAGGAGCAGCGAACAGCATAAAACCTGATCAGCCTGCGAGTTACTTCGCATAGGTCTTTACATGGTGTCCTCTATGAGGGAAGGGTTAATGAAAAGGGGATGTGAGTAAACTCTCTCCTACAACACTTCTCCATATATGGTGACGATTACTGACCGTCATTCTCACGAAAAGAAACAGTTAAAGAAGTGGAAAGAGTGATTTTTTTCAACTAGCTCATATGGGTCTGATTGGTATGACTATAGGCATACCAGGTATATCAAAGAAAAATTTGCGTACTTTCCAGTGTTCGTTTTAATTTTCATTTAATCATATCAAATGAATTGTGTTAGGCATACAGTATTAGGCGAAATGTTTTAACCCTTTACTTTCATATTATACAAATTTATGATTTGATAAATATTAATTTACTGAGCTTTAGTATATGAAATGAAGGAATTTTTTCGCTATGCAGACTGTGTTGATTCTGATCTGCACATTTACAACTTCTTTGCAGGTTAAAAACATGTTAACTAATGGTAAAGAATTTATAATGATTAGACAGAAAGCATTGGTTATGAATCCTTCTAACTTTAGTGGTGGCATCATGTCTGATATAGAAACTAAGAACCCGCAAAATTTTTCATTTACTTACAATTTCAATTTCATTAATGGTATATATTTTAGGAAGGCAAACTGACAAATTATTTTCTTCTCATTGTGAGATGCCAGAGTTAAATAATTAACAAATAAACTTTATAAAAAAAATTAATAAACTTGTGTATTGCTTTGACATTTTGTTTTTTAATTGTTACATATCGGCTGCATAAAATGATAAATGTAAAAAGTCAGACTGTGCATCCTATGTAGTTTTCTGGTAATGACTGGTATACAAAAACAATGAGTGTCAGTCTAGCAGGTGCGCATATGTTTAAATTACAGCTCAGTGCTATAGATTTTACTTGTCCCAATAAGGAAAACATGATGCAGATTTTGATTAGATTCAAAACTTTGCACCCGCAAAAAATGCAAGCAGCTAGAAAATTAACTCACAAAATTAATTTCTCACTAGTCTTGTATCTTGCGAGTTTGCAATTATTAAATTGTGCCCTGCCACTTTTAATGGATACCTGAAAAAACTCTTAAAA
This sequence comes from Solen grandis, assembly GCA_021229015.1. Lineage (NCBI taxonomy): Eukaryota > Metazoa > Mollusca > Bivalvia > Adapedonta > Solenidae > Solen > Solen grandis. The sequence continues at coordinate 4,997,980 of CM037787.1, forward strand.
CCCTGTTAAATCCAATTTTGTCATTCATGCTCACATTTTTTAATGGTATCTATAAAAAATTAATTAAATAATCCCATGAAAGGCCTGTTGGAAGTGGAAGCTTAGTAACCATAAAATTCCATTAATTAATGATAATGAAACTGCCATGAAAATCCCATGAAAATAAATTAATGGGCATTAATTTAATGGGTGGTAAAAATGCAAATAACACTCCATTTAATGGAAATTGCCCATATTTTAATGGCTTGTGCTTGCAGTAGTTTTGGTAATGATAAAAATTATATATTAGAAGCACATGAAAATTACTTCTAATGTAGGATAAGATTATTTCATGTAAAATCTTTACAATATTTATCTTTACAATATTTATCTTTACAATATTTACATTTTTTTAATGCCTTCAAATAAAATCAATCATTTATTCATTTTTTTTCCAAAGTTTCATGTAGCATGGAATCAATTTGTGGCTTTAACTTCCATGTTCTACTTCCATTCAAGCATAAGGAAGTTGAAATAATCTTACCAGTCTCTTGGATTCTCATTTCCTTATTGTTTAATTACATTGTTACAGTTTCTGTTTTTGATAAAAAGATTATAATATGTCTTTGGAAGTTAATCTTCCTTGTAAGCAAGCATTATACAGACAACAAATAAAACTGTAAAATAATCTTTGTGATAATTTATGTAATGACAAAATGATACCTTAGTTATTATTCTGCTGAGTAACTATGACATCATCTTACCAGTCCGACTACTTTTTCATTTATGGTAGGGGATATAGATTTGCCCTTTATTGACTGTCTGTCCATTTATCCATTTATTCACCAGTCCTGGTTGCTGAATGAAAAGAGCATTCGCCCTGGAACCTAGAGGTCTTGGGTTCAATCCACGGCCATGACATACCAAAGCGGTAAAAAATGGTACTGGTATAGCTACCTTGTTTGGCACTCATCATAAAAGGGTAGTTCCAGGACTGATGGGCTCATAATGATAATGTAACTGGGTCTGACCTCATGCCACATGTCTGTGACGTGATACTGCAGTGTAGCAGCACCATATCTGTCTCAGGTAGACATAGCCTCCATATGACTGAAGTACTGTTGGTGGGACGTTAATCCATCAAACAAACATCTCTTTATTCAGCTGCTCTCTCCAAATCTTAATTAGCCAAAGTAAAGAAAACTTCACATGAATGTTTAAATGTATGGAAGTTGTGTACCTGGAGATTGGGTCTGCAATTCATTTAGTCATGGCAGAGTTATGGCCCCTGATTGGACAGCAAAACATGGGGGCATCCATGTCCAGTTGACCCTTTTCTGATACCTTATTATTGGGTTTTTTCGAAGTTATTGTCTTAAGTTCAATTTTTTTTTCATTTTGAATTAAAAATATTTGGCATATTCAGTTTAATCTTCTCAAAATCATCAGTAACTTTACGTAGTTAATCTGAGAACAGTAGTTAAATTCATTGTTCATCTTTATTATCTCCCTTGCATTTTGAAATAATTTCCGATTCGTTTTATGGCTTTTTTTTGTCTTTTAATTTCATCTTATCCTTTAATTAACGTTTTCTATTAAATGTAAATTTCTTTGGGCACATTTTCTGCTATTTTATTATATTTTTCGCTCCCTCTTTCATTTTGCTGTGAAAAGAAACGAAAAATTTAACAAGATGCGCATGAACTTCATTCCCAGATGAAATTGTTTTACCAGGAAAGAGCCCGAATACAATTACAACCCTCATCTGCATTTTAATTGTAATCACCAGGAAAATCGTATAAGGACTCAAATTTGATACAAATTTCACTGGAATGGCTGAGGAGAAATTATTTCATGTATGCAAAGAAAATAGCTTTTTTTTTTGTGGAGTTTGATTATTTCAGACAGTTTCTGAATTTGAGAAAAGATTTTGAGAGATGGAACATCCTTAACGTGCAAGAGGAATGCATTATTCAGAGCTAATGTTACTTCTGAATGTGTGACATTAAAAGTTTTGCAGCGGGAGAAACTGAAAACAGGCAGATTGCTTCGTCATTGTCATTATGATAAATTGCATCATCATCACTACAACTGCTGTCGTCATTTTTTTTTTTTCGGTGGGGGGAGGGGTGGAATCATCATGATCATCATAATCAAAATCATAAATGTAATCGTTAGAATCATCATCATCATCATCATCATCATCGTGACTCTTACCTTTATCATCTATATCTATTAAACCACATTTTTTATACTGTGTAAACCTGTTTATGATCTAATCTTTTTCACTTATTTAACCTTTTGCGTCAAGGTAGAGAAAAACTTTCTTTTTATTTTTGCCGATCATCTCTGAATGAGCTGCTTTAAAAGTCCTTAAGAATAGACCTCAACAATCTTGTGTCTTGTGTTTTTCCTAATGGACCCAAGCTAAATGTTAATTACAATGAAATTTATCACTAGTTTAAGGAGCTAAACTTTTGTTATTCTGTAAAGTCTTGTAATGTCAAGCGAGCTTGTGTTCACGGAACTAAAACCTTCCAAAATCCAAGAATTCTTTATTTTTGTCTTTTTTTCCCCAAAAAATAATACTGAAACAAAAGCTAGGGAAAATTAAATTAGAATTAACTTCTTGTAAGTGAAAAGAAAAAAAAGAACGAGAAATTGCAATAAAAAATCTTTTGAATTTCTGAATCTTGTTTTATTTGAATCCACATATATAAATCATTTAAACTCTATTACTTTGCACATCCAATAGTCTGGTTCTATACATTACATTCATTTTAAATCTCTGTTAAAGTGTTACAGTGAGGAGATGCCCGTGAAATGTGAAATATACAGTCTAGACTGGCAGTAAACTTAGAGATTATTGTGATTTTAACATATCAAGTGTGTCTGATAAATAGAGACTTTGACCCGTTAATGGACTGTCATTAAACCTGAGAGCTCTCCCACATGGAAGGAGAAAAACAAACCGGTCGCTGATGTGATT
>CM037787.1:5001047-5051047 GCA_021229015.1 Solen grandis
ATAGGTTACTTGATTTGTAAGATATCGGAAATATTTGAGGGTTTGTAAAGTGGCGAGACAGCTTTAAAATATATAACTTTGTTTGAAGTTGCGATTTTCAACGAGTAAATCCAAGGTTTCCAATCTATTGTTTATTATTGCGAAATCGAGGCTGGCTGTTTCGAGGTAAGTTTGAATACATGGATAGCGTCTGAAATACATTTATATTTGATTAATTGTCCTTTAATAATGTCAATCTTACATATTAATTAGTTTAGTAATGTTAATTTGTATTATAAAGTATATTTGTCGATGCAAATTAACCCATCACCCCTTTTGTTATACTATTTGGTTAATTATGGAATCGTCCCGTGAGTGGACCAGTCTGTGAAAGGTCACGTGGTTTTGGGGTATATAAGGCGCTGCTCTCCTCACAATCAAGTCAGTCTTGCGCAAGCAGTCGGTCAGATCGGTTGGTCTCTCGTTCAATGCAGCAAGCGATATATTTAATGGTTAGCTACTGTACCACGCACTTCGGTGATCGGAAGGTAGCTTACCTGGTATACATATAGTTTAATTTGGGTATCTAGGTATTAGGCGACACTACTGTACCAAGCCCCTCGGGGATCGGAAGGTAGCTAGCCTAGGTGATACTGCCGTACCATGCACTTCGGTGATCGGGAGGCAGGTTACCAGTTTGCTTAGGTCGCATTTAAAGCTGTAGCGTGTACATAAAATACCAACGTAGTTAGGCATTAGGTAGGCTTTTGGCCTAGGTTTTCTTGGCTGCTGAGTTAGGGTTATTTTTGTAGGTGAGGTAGATTAACCCCAGTTAATTTCATAATTCATCATTAATATTGTTGCCAATCATATAAGCCAAGTAGGCTATAAGGAAAATTTATATATTTGTATATATTACGTATATCAAGTATCAGGTAGATACGGGATCTTTTTCATACTATAATATCAATACTTTTTCAAGCCTTGACCGCTCGTTAAGCCAGGTGAGTTTTTATAAGATTACTTTTAGTAGAGTAATTCACCGGCAATCGTCACATTGGTGGCAGCGGTGGGATTCGATTGACAAGACCTCCATTGTCAGACCCTCCTCCCACCTATCATGAACGTAACCGAAGAGTATGACATTAAAGAACTGTTGGGGCAAATTGAGTCCCTAAAGTGTGAAAATGAGGACTTGCGACATGACCGCGCATCCCTTCATCCGAGGTGAAAACTGTTACTAACGAGCTACATAGCAGAATTGATATGTTAAGCTCGGAGTTGAGGCGCCTACAGTCTAGGAACGAAACTGAGAAAACAGAAGCAGTAAAGCCCGATCCTGGGTCTGCAGGACATATACAGCCGCAAATCAACCCATCATTAGTTGACCATATACTTGAAGAAAATATAACTCTAAGAAGGAGCAAAGGATCTAAACCTTCTACCTTTGTAAAAGCGGCTACATACGATGGCAAGACTTCTTGGCTGGACTACAAAGCACATTTTGAAACCTGTGCTGAGATAAATGGCTGGAACTATGAAAACAAGGGTTTGTACCTTGCTGTATCCCTACGTGGTCATGCACAGGGCGTTATGGGCAACCTAACATATAACCGTGATTATGACACTCTAGTTAGAGCTCTTGGTGAGAGGTTTGCCCCACCGAACCAAACTGACCTGTATAGGGTACAATTAAAGGAAAGACGGCAACGGGCAACTGAAACTTTGTCTGAACTTGGCCAAGATGTTAGGCGGCTGACTAACCTGGCCTATCCAAGTGCCTCTGCTGATTTGAAAGAGACACTAGCAAAAGATCACTTTGTCGATGCTTTGATTAGCAGTGATATGAGGTTGAGGATAAAGCAGGCAAGGCCCGTAAGCCTAAACGATGCAGTCCGCCATGCTGTTGAGTTGGAAGCATTTAGGAAAGCTGAAAGGTCAAACGTAGAAACACCAGGTGTTCTGAACACGGGCTCATTTGTGAATGAAGGCAAAGAACACTCAACCGATAGCGATGTTCAGAAACTGAAGTCAGAGTTGGAGAAATTAAGCAGACAGTTTAGACAATTCTGCAAAGAACGTGAAAATAAGCCATTCCAGCGACAGTGGTCCACCCAATCAAATTCAGGTAAGAAGCCCTTACGAAGAAAGGCATGTTACGAGTGTGGTTCTACATCACACCTAAGACCCAAATGCCCGGAGTTGCAAAAGAGAATATCCTCTCAGAGAAGCTCCAAGGGAAATGAAAAGCAGGAGGCCAACAAACAGGATTCGCAGGTTAACAAAGCTGGGCCGGGAATATACATGCAGGTGCAGTTTGCTGGGTTAGTTCTCAATGGTCTGATTGATACAGGAGCCTCTCTCACTATATTGTCGACAAGAACTTGGGACAGTATTGACCAAGCCAAAAGAGGGGAGTTGACACTGTATGACGAGGTTATTGTTGCTGCAGCTGGGACACCTTTAGACGTGAAAGGAAAGACAAGCATTGCCCTTATCATAGATGGAACAGAATACAGGATTGACGCCATTGTAGCAGACATCGAGAACGATCTCCTTTTGGGCATTGACTTCATGTTGCAGTACGGTTGTACATTAGATCTAGTGAATAACACAATACATATCCAGGGCAAGAAACACAACCTTAACTGCAAGGGCAAGATTGGTTGCCATAGGGTTGTGGCTAGCGAAGATTTTGAAATACCTGCAAGGTCAGAAATGATTATTAACGGTAAAGTGGTTGATCCTGACCAAAAGTCTACGGAAATATTTCTCGTGGAGCCACTGCAGAACGTTTTACAAGACAAAGGAATTGTTGCCAAGGCATTAGTACAAGGCCAGGGTTATGTACCACTGCGGCTGCTTAACTTATCAGAAGAAACGCTTAAAGTTTTTAAAGGCAAGAATTTAGCAAATGTCAGCCTGTTTTGAAGTGAAGAAGGTCAATTCGACAGCAGTAAAGAAAGAGACTTTGCCCGATCACTTGCAAAATCTATACAAAAGAAGCACAGAGGGTATGACACAGAAACAAAGTGAGGCTGTGGCAAAGCTACTGATCAAATACTCGTCTGCATTCTCAGAATCAGATGAAGACATAGGTAGAACAGGTATTATTCGCCACAAAATTGACACTGGCAGTGCTCATCCAGTAAAACAGCCATTGCGGAGAGCACCTGTACATATGAACCAGGAAATAGACCAACAGATCGATGACATGTTAAGTAGAGATGTTATCAGGCCTTCCTGTAGTCCTTGGGCAAGTCCTATCGTGATGGTGTCAAAGAAAGATGGGACAAAACGCTTTTGTGTTGACTATAGGAAATTGAACGACCTTACAGTTAAAGATTCTTATCCTCTACCTAGGATAGACGAGACCCTAGAGCAGCTATCTGGAGCACAATGGTTCTCCTGTTTAGATCTCAATTCGGGATACTGGCAGGTAGAGGTAGACGAAGCTGACAGAGAGAAAACGGCGTTTGTATCTCGCCGTGGCCTGTTTGAGTTCAAGGTACTACCTTTTGGACTCTGCAATGCGCCAGCCACGTTTGAACGGTTGATGGAAATCGTTCTGGCTGGGCTAAACTGGCAGATTTGTTTAATATATCTTGACGATATAATTGTACATGGGACCTCATTTGAGTCCATGTTGTCCAACCTGGACACAGTTCTTGGTAGACTGCAGAATGCAGGCTTGAAATTGAAACCAAGAAAATGCCAGTTGTTCCGCAAGGAAGTGGAATACTTAGGCCACATAGTGTCAGCATCAGGTATAAAGACAGACCCAAAGAAGATCCAAGCTGTCAAGGAGTGGACTGTGCCTAAAAGCGTTACCGAGGTGCGAGCATTCATTGGGCTATGTAGCTATTATCGAAGATTCGTCAAAGGGTTCTCAGACATAGCTAAGCCACTTAGTCGCCTTACACAGAAAAGTCAGACTTTTAAATGGGATGACGAATGCACCAATGCATTTGAAACTCTTAAGAAATGTTTGTGTGAGTCACCAGTACTCGCCCATCCAGACTTTACACAGGAATTCATCTTAGACACCGATGCGAGTGATCTGGGGATCGGCGCTGTACTTTCTCAAGTCTTAGATGGACAGGAGAAAGTGACTGCTTATGCAAGCAAGACATTGTCTAAGTCCGAACGCCGATACTGTGTAACAAGAAAGGAGCTTTATGCCCTCGTGCATTTTGTAAAATACTTCAAGCACTATTTGTATGGTAAGCCATTTACGGTACGAACGGACCACAGCTCACTGCGCTGGTTGATGAAATACAAGAATCCAGAGGGACAGGTGGCTAGATGGATTGAGACGCTTTCCAACTATGATATGAAAATAGTTCACCGAGCTGGAAGAGCCCACACAAATGCAGATGGTATGAGTAGAATTAAGTGCAAGCAGTGTGGAATGGCCACTGAGAGTGAAGGTGACAGGAATGATTTGAAATTTGGGGAAGTAAAGCTTGTTGCTCAGGTAGCAGAAGATAAGATACTAGACCTGAAATCTGCACAAGATAGTGACAAAGATATTTCATTGATAAAGATTTGGAGAGCAAAGAAAGAGAGACCCGAATCTCATGAAGTAGCCAGTGAGAGCCACTTTGTGAAATCACTTGTTTCACAGTGGGACAGACTAGAATTAAGAGATGGCGTCCTAGTTAGACGTTGGGACGTACTTGGTATAGGAGATACCATCTGGCAGGGAGTGGTACCATATTGCAACCGTAGAGTTGTTTTGCAATACTCCCATGATATTCAATCCTCAGGCCATCTTGGAGTTAGGAAAACCTTGAGTAAGATCAGACAAGGCTACTATTGGCCGGGCCTCCAGAATGATGTGAAGACCTACATTGCAGGATGTGAAGTATGTGCAAAGCGAAAGGAACCATTGAAGACCAAGCGAGCACCTATGAAGATCGTGCGCAGTGGTTTCCCTATGGAACGTCTTGCAATTGATATCCTTGGAGAATTTCCCATATCAAAGAATGGAAATCGTTACATTCTAGTCATTGGTGACTATTTCACCAAATGGACGGAGTGCCATGCCATACCATCAATTGAAGCAAGTACAGTGGCAAAGGCATTAGTAGATCAGGTGGTCACAAGATTTGGCATACCTTACCAAATCCACTCTGACCAAGGAAGGCAGTTTGAGAGTAAGCTGTTCACTGAAATGTGTAAGATTTTGAAAATTCACAAGACTCGAACAACTGCATACCACCCCCAGTCAGATGGCATGGTGGAGCGCTTTAACAAGACTTTGGTGACGATGTTAAGTGCTTATGTGGACGACAATCACACAAATTGGGATGAACATCTTCAACTAGTGATGATGGCTTATCGCTCATCTGAACATGAAACCACTGGAGTGACACCGAATATATGTATGCTCGGAAGGGAGAATTCCACTCCCTTAGACCTGATGTATGAAATGCCCCCACAAGTGAAAGAGATCCCCCAGAATCAATGGGTTTGGGAATTGCAAGAGAAACTTGAAAATGTACATTCACATGTCCGCCAGAATACAGGGGAGGCAATGAAGCGTCAAAAGAAGTATCACGATAGCAATCTGTCTTATGAAAACTTCAAGGTAGGTGACAAAGTTTTTGTTTACTTTCCTGTCAAAAAGGTTGGTAATTCCTCCAAACTGACATCTTATTGGAGGGGCCATATGAGATAACTAAGAAGTTAGCCAGCTGCCTATATAAGGTAAGATGTGGTCGTGATAATACCGAACAGGTTATACACTGTGACAGACTCAAAGAGGCCAAGACGCAAGTGCTGATTGGTGAAGGTGAGGAACATAATGATTTTGTAAAATCTGATGATCCCAAAATAGAACCATTAAATGACACAGAATATGAAACTGATTTCAGTAAGCAAAGAATTCGGAGAAAACCTGTCTGGATGCAAGATTATGTTTCTTCTATTTCCAGTTTCAAGATGCCGAAAACCAAGGTCACACCTAGAAAGGCAGAATTCATTTGCCCATCATGCAAGGATGTTCAAGACAACCAAACAGACTTCAAATACCATTACACGAAGTGCATTGGAAAAGAGTTTGGTTGTGACATATGTAAGCGGACCTTCAAGAAAAGGTTTTACTTTGAGCAGCATATGATGAAGAAGCATGGAGAAGGAGCTGATGGAAGTACAGACCTCGGGAGTGAAAGTGATTGGAGTGACCCAGACATAGAAATTGGAGCAGATGTGCAGACTGAGGATAAGACAGCAGAGAATGAGAGTCCAGGTCCTAGCAGTGTAAGTGTCGGAGGACAAAGCTGTGAGGTCCATGATATATATGCAGGTAGGACCTACAGTAAACCGACAGTGCCTATGCGGGTTTCGGCACCGAAGAGGAAAGCAGTTGAGGCTAAGAATTCTCATGGATTTGAGAATTTGCTTTCTCTAACGGGTGAACCAGCGCATGTAGATGCCTGTATCAACACCGATGAGAAGGTCATGTGTGATAAAGCAATGGTCACAGACACGGATCAACAAATAGAGAAAGAGAAAGGAAGGACAAGAGGTGAATGCGAATGAGGAGAAAGCAAAGGCACCTGTGAGAATTTTGAAGGACCAAGGAATGATGACGGAGGCTTCTGAGTATGAAGTTGATGAGATGGACTTTGTACAAATCATGATGAAGGGGAAGAAGAGAGTTAAACTGATGGTACCTGGTGGTGGACAGGTTCAGTTAGACATGAAATTTGACAAGAAATAAGTTTGAAAGTTTCATATTGAAGACATTTTAAAAACAATTTTTGTTTGTTTCATGATGCAACATTCAAATTGTACAGGTGGTACATGATAAAAGCAGTTGAGTTATTTTTGAAGATAACCAATCATTAAAGTTTGTAAATTAAAAAAAAAAAAAAAATGAGTACGTTGTCTTTTTAATGTAAACCAATGCTGATTTTTGCAATCGAGGACGATTGATTTCGGAGGCGTGGGTAATGTGATGATTTTCCCCTTTGGCCCTTTTCTGTTCATTGTGGGTAGTTTCATTTTAATCTACTGTTAGTTGAATTATTTCTAATTCTCTCTATTTAATAAATCATTTGGTTAGAAATATATAGGTTACTTGATTTGTAAGATATCGGAAATATTTGAGGGTTTGTAAAGTGGCGAGACAGCTTTAAAATATATAACTTTGTTTGAAGTTGCGATTTTCAACGAGTAAATCCAAGGTTTCCAATCTATTGTTTATTATTGCGAAATCGAGGCTGGCTGTTTCGAGGTAAGTTTGAATACATTGATAGCGTCTGAAATACATTTTTATTTGATGAATTGTCCTTTAATAATGTCAATCTTACATATTAATTAGTTTAGTAATGTTAATTTGTATTATAAAGTATATTTGTCGATGCAAATTAACCCATCACCCCTTTTGTTATACTATTTGGTTAATTATGGAATCGTCCCGTGAGTGGACCAGTCTGTGAAAGGTCACGTGGTTTTGGGGTATATAAGGCGCTGCTCTCCTCACAATCAAGTCAGTCTTGCGCAAGCAGTCGGTCAGATCGGTTGGTCTCTCGTTCAATGCAGCAAGCGATATATTTAATGGTTAGCTACTGTACCACGCACTTCGGTGATCGGAAGGTAGCTTACCTGGTATACATATAGTTTAATTTGGGTATCTAGGTATTAGGCGACACTACTGTACCAAGCCCCTCGGGGATCGGATGGGAAGGTAGCTAGCCTAGGTGATACTGCCGTACCATGCACTTCGGTGATCGGGAGGCAGGTTACCAGTTTGCTTAGGTCGCATTTAAAGCTGTAGCGTGTACATAAAATACCAACGTAGTTAGGCATTAGGTAGGCTTTTGGCCTAGGTTTTCTTGGCTGCTGAGTTAGGGTTATTTTTGTAGGTGAGGTAGATTAACCCCAGTTAATTTCATAATTCATCATTAATATTGTTGCCAATCATATAAGCCAAGTAGGCTATAAGGAAAATTTATATATTTGTATATATTACGTATATCAAGTATCAGGTAGATACGGGATCTTTTTCATACTATAATATCAATACTTTTTCAAGCCTTGACCGCTCGTTAAGCCAGGTGAGTTTTTATAAGATTACTTTTAGTAGAGTAATTCACCGGCAATCGTCACACATGTAAATTTTAACACCAATGAACTAGCAGTATAATTGGACATTTGTTAAGTAAAGATGACCTGTAATTTGATGGTTGTCGCATTACGACAGAATATGTTCAAAATCAAAACCTACAAGATGTAAAAAAGAAAGACCAATGCTGTTTTGGGTTAAACATTATTTCAAATAGCCTACACATACCATCTTTTCTACATCTGTTCAGCATTCTTGTCCTATTTTTTGATAAACAAAAATAAACAAATTTAAAAAAGAATCTTACCATATAAGAATATATAAGAAAAAATGAATTCAGGTTTTGAAAAAGACAATAATGTAATGCCCAAGCATTACTAATTTTTCTTACCTTTGTTTTTGTCTTTGGGTTGGATCAATTTGTATCTGCTATTTGCAGCGTCTCTGACAAATCACATAAATTTTGACAGTTGACTGACTTGTCTGCCAGCAAACTAGCCAAATTAATGCATTACGCCAGGAATATTCTCTTCACCTCCGTGTCACATTTGCAATCTGTCTCGATGTAAACATGCCATGTACTGATGTAGGCTACAGTAATCCATTTCTGTAATGTCTGTATTTAGATTTTCAGTGTGATTTAGATGTCATTTCCAGCTTGATTCACTTTTACAAGTTATAATTAAGGTTTATGCCAAGTAAATCCGTTTAATTATTGGTAGAACATTGTATTTTTAAAAGTTTTAATCTGCAAACCCCCTTTTACACGAGGGCGACCATTTTGTTTACATCTTGGGTAGCTCTGTGTACTGTACTGTAATGTACTAGGGTATACTATATTGATAAAGAATAGAATTGAAACACCATTAAATTATTTTCATCACTTGTTTAGCTAGTAATATCAATATGATATTAGTAAAAAGTTTATTTTGCAATTTATATGACTAATACATATCTTGAACTTATATTTTCCGAAAATGCTTCAATTAAGGTGAAAGCGAAAGTAGGATATTTTTCGAATATTCTACAATAGGGTTTAAATTCCTATTTCTGATGTTACTTCCTTATACTTAAATCAATTTTAAAACTCTAATTACCAAAGTAATCGTCTTAAAATTCTCTACATCTCACTCGCTTAATGTGAGCCCTTATTTCGAAGAGTTTTAAGATATTAGCCGTACAACTTTGACAACACGGCAGAATCGCTGAAATTCTACATGTTTAAATTCTTATTTTGGATGTAACTTCCTTATACTTTGATCAATTTCAAAACTTAAGGTACCAAAATAATCGTCTGAAAATTCTCTACATTTCACACGCTTTATGTTTAGGAATATTTTTAATACTTATTGAGATACAAGCTTTTAAACCTCCTGAAGAATGAAAAAATCACCAAAGCTATATGCACGAATTTCGTTTTTTCCCATAACTCCATAAATCTTTGGCCAATCATTAAACTTTAAGCATCAAAAGAACAGTCAAACATTGCTCTACAAATGATATTCATCATCATATTTTCAAAAATCAAAGGTTTTCGAGATATAAACTGTTAAACACACTGTGGGTTACCAAATTTTCATTTTTCCGCCATAACTCAACTGATTCAACCCCGATCATCAAAAACTAAATATCTTCTGAAAGGTATTTTCAAGCACTACAAATTATACGCATAGTGTCTCGATAGAATATTTACCGTTTTTGAGATATTTAAGGCCAAAGAAAAAGCCGATAATTGATATATGACCTTGACCTTTGGGAGTTTCCGGAAACGGAAGTGACATGGCTCCATAGAATCTAATACTGCATCTTCAGACAAAATTTCAAGCAAATCATACAAAAAATAAAGGCTACAGGGCTTAAAAACCGTTAAGTTTTTATACGAAAGTTTTATTAGCATTATGACGTCATGTGACGTCAAATGGCGTTCATCTTTTTAGAATATAAAGAAGACCTAGAGACTAATATTCAGTCTAAATATCAGCTTTCTAGCTCTTCTGGAAGCGATTTTATACGCATTTGAAATTTGACGTCATTAGTTCGAATCTTGGATTCGCCATAAAACATTTGCCTTTTCGAATTTGGAAAAACGGACACCGGGATGCACAACTAGAGCCTAATATACACATTCTGTGCAATTTTGATGAAAATCGGTCCAGAAATAATGGCTGTAGACCGCGTACAAACTTTTTCACCCAACGTCAAATCTGACGTCATATGACGTCATATGAATATGAAATTCATTGCATCCGAAAGCTCATGGTTTGAAATATACGCCATAAAATTTTCATTGTTCTGAGTCAATGGCAACACCTCGAAATTAACACAAATATAAGAGGAAGAAAAAAAGAATAATAATAAGAAGAAGAAGAATAGGAATAATAAAAAACAGTACAAACCCAATATGACTTTCTGCCAGTAGGCAGAAAGTCCTAATAAACAGTACAAACCCAATAGGACTTTCTGCTTTAGGCAGAAAGTCCTAATAATAAACACTAGATGTCATTCGTTTAAACGAATGATAGGACTTTCTGCAACATCTGCTTTGACATAATAGATAATCTGTCCAAATTGCAACTTTCTATCTCCTCTATTTCTATATAAAATAGCACAAATAGAACACATTCTGTGAATTTTAATAAAAGTCCGCCCATATCTTGCACATGTAGTTTACATACAACATTTATACTATGTCATATGACATGAAAGAAAAATGAAACAGTGTTCAAATGTAAGTTTCTAACTTTCATCACACATAGAATTTCATCACTCCAGCTCAGTTGTAACCTTGTTTAATTTTAGCCTCATTAGGAAGAAGTATTGAATATTTGTATAGTGCTATATCCTTTCGACACCTGTAACGTAGTTAATCGTATTTAGCGATTTTGGCGTGTTTGGGCTTCCGTAGTTTTGCCATAAATTCCTGGAATTTCGAACTATGGTGATATTTTGAAAGGTAACATCCCAGCCTACAAACTGATGCAATATGAATATCGTTAGCATAACAATGCAGTTTTTAGATGGTCTAAAATGTGGGGCTGCGTGTGAATTTGTCAAGGCTTGCAAACTGCTCGCTAGCTACATAGTGTTGCAAATACGGATTTTTGTCTTGTGCCGTTGTACATGTATTAACTTCAATGCTTATTTTGGAAACAGTCAACATTCGACAAAAAAAAACAACAAAAAAAAAAAAAAAAAAAAAAAAATCAAGATATAGCCCATCAATTGCAATTTGATATTTTTTTTTTTTTTTTTTTAAGTCGTTGCGCAAGTATTTAAGCTTGGTGACCCCTGCGCGTGACCTTTTCCATATTTTTATGATGCATGATTATGAAATATTTTATTTTCCATGTAACTTTCTTATATGAAGTCCAATTTCAATAAATTTGGTACCGTTAGAAAGTTCTTAAAACATGCTACATTTTATACGCATAATGTATAAACTTATCTTCAGTCGTTTCTGAGATATTGACTGTTAAACCTCAAGAAAACAGCATATTATCAGCAAAATTAGCTTCATTTCATTTAGTTTTTTTGCTTATAACTTTGTATTGCGTAAACCAATTTTAATAAACTAAATATTTTAATATTATTGAGAGCTACATATATGCAGTAGGGGTGAAATCAAAATTTCCTCACGTGCCTAATAATCCATAAAAATTTCATCGTCCTAGGACTATTGCAACATATTAAAATAAGCGTTTAGTTAGGAAGAAGAAAAGAATAATAATAATAAACAAATGACGTCACGTGACGTCATATGACGTTTATTTTCACATAATTGTTAAGACACCCAGAGACCTACTAACTGACAAAATTTCAACTTTCTATCTCAAATAGGACAGTTTTTATAAGCATTTAAATATTGACGTCATTGGTTCGAATCTTGGATCCGCCATATATGCTTGGACTTTTCGAATTTTGAAAAACGGACACCGGTATACACAATAAGAACGTAATATACACACTCTGTGAAAATTTGATGAAAATCGGCCCATTAATAATGGCTCTGGACCGTGTACAAACTTCTGTAGTCAATTTCAAATGTGACGTCATATGACGTCATAGGCTTCTGAAAATCATTGAAATCGAAATTTCAGCGTCTAAATCATTTGTCATTAAATTTTCATTGCCCTTCGACAATTTCAACATATAGAAATAATCTTGTTAATATTAAAAATACATTATCATATAATGACGTCACGTGACGTCATATGACGTTTCTTTTCACAAAATATTAAAGACTCTTAGAGACCTATATACTGACCAAATACCACTTTTCTGTCCTAAATAGGACCGATTTTATAAGCATTTAAAAATTTACGACCTTGGTTCGAATCTTGAATTCGCTATAGAACCATGGACTTTTCGAATTTTGAAAAACGGACACTGGGATGCACAACTAGAACTTAATATACACATTCTCTGAAAATTTGATGAAAATCGGCCCATTAATAATGGCTCTGGACCGTGTACAAACTTTCGTAGTCAATTTCAAATGTGACGTTATATGACGTCATTGGCTTCTGAAAATCATTGAAATCGAAATATCAGCATCTGAAGCATGCGGCATTAAATTTTCATTGCCCTTCGAAAATTTCAACATATAGAAATAATCTTGTTAGAATTAGAAATTCATTATCATATAATGACGTCACGTGACGTTATATGACATTTATTTTCACAAAATGTTTAAGACTCCCAGAGACCTATATACTGACCCAATATCATTTTTCTATCTCAAATAGGACCGATTTTATAAGAATTTGAAAATTTACGACCTTGGTTCGAATCTTGGAATCGCTATAGAACCTTGGACTTTTCGAATTTTGAAAAACGGACACCGGGATGCACAACTAGAACTTAATATACACATTCTGTGAAAATTTGATGAAAATCGGTTCATAAACAATGGCTCTGGACCGCGTACAAAATTTTGTTGCATATTTCAAGTGTGACGTCATATGACGTCATGGCACGAAAATCATAGAAATCAAACTTTTAGCAATTGAAGCATGTGTCATTAAATTTTCATTGCCCTTCGACAATTTCAACATATAGAAATACTCTTATTAATATTAGAAATACAATATCTTATAATGACGTCACGTGACGTCATATGACATTTATTTTCACAAATTTTTAAAACTTCTAGAGACCTATATACTGACTAAATATCAACTTTCTATCTTAAATAGGACAGATTTTATAAGCATTTAAAAAATTTACGACCTTGGTTCGAATCTTGGATTCGCTATAGAACCATGGACTTTCGAATTTTGAAAAACAAACACCGGGATGCACAACTAGAACTTAATATACACAATCTGTGAAAATTTGATGAAAATCGGTTCACAAACAATGGCTGTAGACCGCGTACAAACTTTTGTAGCATATTTCAAATGTGACGTCATATGACGTCATAGGCATATGAAAATCATAGAAATCAAAATTTCATCGCATCAAGTATATGCCATTAAAATTTCATGGCCCTGGGACCATTGCAACATGCTTAAATTAACGCTCAGTTTGGAAGAAAAAAAGAATAAGAAGAACTAGATTTCATTCGTTGATACGAATGATAGGACTTTCTGCTAAAATTGAAAAATATTAAGATTAATTCTGTTAGAAAGAATATATATTAAATTCTCTACCCTTTACTCTTTTATTTTTTTTCGTATGGACATCTTTTAGATTTGATGTCACATGACGTCATAGGGTGCTGAAAATTCTTTTGTTCAAAAGCGCATACTCTACTGTCGTAACTCTGAAATTTTCATTATTCTGAACAACTGGCATCATGTCAAAATCATTACCCTTAAAATGAAAATTAAGAAGTATGCCTATGACGTCACATGACGTCATATGACGTCACGACTCAAAATATATGTAGAAATTCTGCAGAACTGCAAACTGTGTAAGTATCAACTTTCTATCTTATCCTGAAGCTCTTTCATCCTAAAATGAAATTTTCGGTCCTATGTTCGAATCTTACTTCAGCCACAGAACTTCGGTCTTTCGGAAATTCGGTTGGCTGACAGGATATGCACACCTTAGTTTCAAGATGTACCATCTGTGAAAATTTGAAGTAAATCCGACCATAAATGACGGCTGTAGAGCGCAAACACCATTTTTCACTATTTTTAGCTGTGGCTTCATGTGACGTCAAAGGGTGCTGAAGATGCTTTTATTCAAAAGCGCATACGTTACTGTCATAACTCTGAAATTTTCATTATTCTGAACAACTGGCATCATGTCGAAATCATTGCCCGAAAATGAAAATTAAGAAGTATGCCTATGACGTCACATGACGTCATATGACGTCACGACTGAAAATATATGTAGAAATTCTGCAGAACTGCAAACTGTGTAAGTTTCAACTTTCTATCTCATCCTGAAGCTCTTTTATCCTATAATGAAATTTTCGGTCCTATGTTCGAATCTTATTTCAGCCACAGAACTTCGGTCTTTCGGAATTTTGGTTAGCTGACAGGATATGCACACCATTGATTCAAAATGTACCATCTGTGAAAATTTGAAGAAAATCCGACCATAAATGACGGCTGTAGAGCGCGAACACCATTTTTCACTATTTTTAGCTGTGACATCATGTGACGTCATAGGGTGCTGAAGATGCTTTTGTTCAAAAACGCATACTTTACTGTCATATCTCTGAAATTTTCATTACTCTGAACAACTGGCATCCTGTCGAAATCATTGCCCGAAAATGAAAATTTAGAAGTATGCCTATGAAGTCACATGACGTCATATGACGTCACCACTCAAAATATATGTAGAAATTCTGCAGAACTGCAAACTGTGTAAGTTTCAACTTTCTATCTCATCCTGAAGCTCTTTAATCCTTAAATGAAATTTTCGGTCCTATGTTCGAATCTTATTTCAGCCACAGAACTTCGGTCTTTCGGAATTTAGGTTAGCTGACAGGATATGCACACCTTTGATTCAAGATGTACCATCTGTGAAAATTTGAAGAAAATCCGACCATAAATGACGGCTGTAGAGCGCGAACACCATTTTTCACTATTTTTAGCTGTGACGTCATATGACGTCATAGGGTGCTGAAAATCATTGAAATCAAAATTTCCTCACGTGACTAATACGCCATAAAAATTTCATCGTCCTAGGACTATTGCAACATATAAAAATAAGCGTTTAGTTAGGAAGAAGAAAAGAATAATAATAATAATAATAATAACTAGATGTCATTCGTGAAAACGAATGATAGGACTTTCTGCAAGCTGTGTTAATGCAAAAAGCAGGAGATAGAAGTTTCATGTAATGACTCACCTCTGGTAGTATTTCATGTTCATGCTGAACAATTGACATTATATTCCGAAATTAGTGCAAATGATAAGCACTAAGTATTAGTCTGTGACGTCACATGACGTCATATGATATCATAACTCTAAACATATGTAGAAATTCTGCAGAACTGCAAACTGTTTAAGTTTCAACTTTCTATCTCATCCTGAAGCTCTCTAATCCTAAAATGAAATTTTCGGTCCTATATTCGAATTTTATTTCAGCCACAGAACTTCGGTTTTTCGGAATTTCGATTAGCTGACAGGATATGCACACCCAACTTTCAAGATGTACCATCTGTGAAAATTAGAAGAAAATCCGACCATAAATAGCGGCTGTAGAGCGTGAACACCATTTTTCACTATATTTAAGAAATAATATTCAAAAGGAAAACATTGCCCAAAAATGAAAATTAAGAAGTATGCTTATGACGTCACAAGACGTCATATGACGTCAAGACTCAAGATATATGTAGAAATTCTGCAGAACTGTAAACTGTGTAAGTTTCAACTTTCTATCTCATCCTGAAGCTCTTTAATCCTAAAATGAAATTATCGGTCCTATGTTCGAATCTTATTTCAGCCACAGAACTTCGGTCTTTGGGAATTTCGGTTAGTTGACAGGATATGCACACCTGAGTTTCAAAATGTACCATCTGTGAAAATTTGAAGAAAATCCGACCATAAATGACGGCTGTAGAGCGTAAACACCATTTTTCACTATTTTTTGCTGTGACGTCATGTGACGTCATAGGGTGCTGAAGATGCTTTTGTTCAAAAGCGCATACTTTGCTTTCATAACTTTGAAATTTTCATTATTCTGAACAACTGGCATCATGTCGAAATCATTGCCCAAAAATGAAAATTAAGAAGTATGCTTATGACGTCACATGACTTCATATGACGTCACGACTCAAAATTTTTGTAGAAATTCTGCAGAACTGCAAACTGTGTAAGTTTCAACTTTCCATCTCATCCTGAAGCTCTTTTATCCTAAAATGAAATTTTCGGTCCTATGTTCGAATCTTATTTCAGCCACAGAACTTCGGTCTTTCGGAATTTCGGTTAGTTGACA
Organism: Solen grandis; assembly: GCA_021229015.1. Lineage (NCBI taxonomy): Eukaryota > Metazoa > Mollusca > Bivalvia > Adapedonta > Solenidae > Solen > Solen grandis. The sequence goes on from CM037787.1 coordinate 5,017,495, forward strand.
GGATATGCACACCTTTGATTCAAGATGTACCATCTGTGAAAATTTGAAGAAAATCCGACCATAAATGACGGCTGTAGAGCGCGAACACCTTTTTTCACTATTTTTAGCTGTGACGTCACATGACGTCATAGGGTGCTGAAGATGCTTTTCTTCAAAAGCGCATACTTTCCTTTCATAACTCTGAAATTTTCATTATTCTGAACAACTGGCATCATGTCGAAATCATTGCCCTAATATGAAAATTAAGAAGTATGCTTATGACGTCACATGACGTCATATGACGTCACGCCTCAAAATATTTGTAGAAATTCTGCAGAACTGCAAACTGTGTAAGTTTCAACTTTCTATCTCATCCTGAAGCTCTTTTATCCTAAAATGAAATTTTCGGTCCTATGTTCGAATCTTATTTCAGCCACAGAACTTCGGTCTTTCGGAATTTCGGTTAGCTGACAGGATATGCACACCTTTGATTCAAGATGTACCATCTGTAAAAATTTGAAGAAAATCCGACCATAAATGACGGCTGTAGAGCGCGAACACCATTTTTCACTATTTTTAGCTGTGACGTCATGTGACGTCATAGGGTGCTGAAAATCATTGAAATCAAAATTTCCTCACGTGACTAATAAGCCATAAAAATTTCATCGTCCTAGGACTATTGCAACATATAAAAATAAGCGTTTAGTTAGGAAGAAGAAAAGAATAATAATAATAATAATAATAAACATAACAAACCCAATAGGACTTTCTGCTTTAGGCAGAAAGTCCTAACTAGATGTCATTCGTGAAAACGAATGATAGGACTTTCTGCAAGCTGTGTTAATGCAAAAAGCAGGAGATAGAAGTTTCATGTAATGACTCACCTCTGGTAGTATTTCATGTTCATACTGAACAATTGACATTATATTCCGAAATCAGTGCAAATGATAAGAACTAAGTATTAGTCTGTGACGTAACATGATGTCATATGACGTAAGGACATGACTGCAAACTTGATTTCTAGTTTTAAGGTCCTATGTTCGAATCTTACTTCAGCCACAATACTTCGGTTTTAGGAATTAAGGTTAGCTGACAAAATATTCACACCTTAGTTGCAAAATGTACCATCTGTAAAAATTTGAAGAAAATCTTATCATAAATGACGGCTGTAGAGCGCGAATACCATTTTTCACTATTTTCAGCTCTGAAGTCAGGTGACGTCATAGGGTGCTGAAAATACTGTTGCTCAAAAGCGCATACTTTACTGCAATAACTCTGAAATTTTCATTATTCTGAACAACTGGCATCATGTCGAAATCATTGCCCCAAATTAAAATTAAGTGGTATGCTTATGACGTCCTATGACGTCACGATTCAAAATATTTGTAGAAATGCTGCAGAACTGCAAACTGTGTAAGTTTCAACTTTCTATCTCATCCTGAAGTTCTTTAATCCTAAAATGAAATTTTCGGTCCTATGTTCGAATCTTATTTCAGCCACAGAACTTCGGTCTTTCGGAATTTCGGTTAGCTGACAGGATATGAACACCTTAGTTTCAAGATGTACAATCTGTAAAAATTTAAAGAAAATCCGACCATAAATGGCGGCTGTAGAGCGTTAACACGATTTTTCACTATTTTTAGCTCAGACGTCACATGACGTCATAGGGTGCTGAAGATGCTTTTGTTCAAAAGCGCATACTTTGTTGTCATAACTCTGAAATTTTCATTATTCTGAACAACTGGCATCATGTCGAAATCATTGCCCTAATATGAAAATTAAGAAGTATGCTTATGACGTCATATGACGTCATATGACGTCACGACTCAAAATGTTTGTAGATATTCTGTCGCACTGCAAACTGTGTAAGTTTCAACTTTCTGTCTCATTCTGAAGCTCTTTAATCCTAAAATGAAATTTTCGGTCCTATGTTCGAATTTTATTTCAGCCACAGAACTTCGGTCTTTCGGAATTTCGGTTAGCTGACAGGATATGCACACCTTAGTTTCAAGATGTACCATCTGTAAAAATTTGAAGAAAATCCGACTATAAATGACGGCTGTAGAGCGCAAACACCATTTTTCACTATTTTTAGCTGTGACGTCATAGGGTGCTGAAGATGCTTTTTTTCAAAAGCGCATACGTTATTTTCATAACTCTGAAATTTTCATTATTCTGAACAACTGGCATCATGTCGAAATCATTGCCCTAATATGAAAATTAAGAAGTATGCTTATGACGTCACCTGACGTCATATGACGTTCCGACTCCAAAAATTTGTATATATTTTGCAGAACTGCAAACTGTGTAAGTTTCAACTTTCTATCTCATTCTGAAGCTCTTTAATCCTAAAATGAAATTTTCGGTCCTATGTTCGAATCTTATTTCAGCCACAGAACTTCGGTCTTTCGGAATTTCGGTTAGCTGACAGGATATGCACACCTTTGATTCAAGATGTACCATCTGTGAAAATTTGAGAAAATCCACCATAAATGACGGCTGTAGGCGCGAAACCATTTTTCACTATTTTTAGCTGTGACGTCATGTGACGTCATAGGGTGCTGAAAATCATTGAAATCAAAATTTCCTCACGTGACTAATAAGCCATAAAAATTTCATCGTCCTAGGTCTATTGCAACATATTAAAATAAGCGTTTAGTTAGGAAGAAGAAAAGAATAATAATAATAACTAGATGTCATTCGTTTAAACGAATGATAGGACTTTCTGCAACATCTTATTTATATAGTATATATATAGAAGATGACATAATAGATAATCTGTCCAAATTGCAACTTTCTATCTCCTCTATTTCTATATAAAATAGCACAAATAGAACACATTCTGTGAATTTTAATAAAAGTCCGCCCATATCTTGCACATGTAGTTTACATACAAAATTTATACTATGTCATATGACATGAAAGAAAAATGAAACAGTGTTCAAATGTAAGTTTCTAACTTTCATCACACATAGAATTTCATCACTCCAGCTCAGTTGTAACCTTGTTTAATTTTAGCCTCAGTAGGAAGAAGTATTGAATATTTGTATAGTGCTATATCCTTTCGACACCTGTAACGTAGTTAAGCGTATTTAGCGATTTTGGCGTGTTTGGGCTTCCGTAGTTTTGCCATAAATTCCTGGAATTTCGAACTATGGTGATATTTTGAAAGGTAACATCCCAGCCTACAAACTGATGCAATATGAATATCGTTAGCATAACAATGCAGTTTTTAGATGGTCTAAAATGTTGCGTGTGAATTTTTCAAGGCTTGCAAACTGCTCGCTAGCTACATAGTGTTGCAAATACGGATTTTTGTCTTGTGCCGTTGTACATGTATTAACTTCAATGCTTATTTTGGAAACAGTCAACATTCGACAAAAAAAAATCAAGATATAGCCCATCAATTGCAATTTGATATTTTTTTTTTTAAGTCGTTGCGCAAGTATTTAAGCTTGGTGACCCCTGCGCGTCACCTTTTCCATATTTTTATGATGCATGATTATGAAATATCTTATTTTCCATGTAACTTTCTTATATGAAGTCCAATTTCAATAAATTTGGTACCGTTAGAAAGTTCTTAAAACATGCTACATTTTATACGCATAATGTATAAACTTATCTTCAGTCGTTTCTGAGATATTGACTGTTAAACCTCAAGAAAACAGCATATTATCAGCAAAATTAGCATTTCATTTAGTTTTTTTGCTTATAACTTTGTATTGCGTAAACCAATTTTAATAAACTAAATATCTTTGGAAATGTCAATTATTCAGCTATAATTTTTATTCATACATAATTTTACAAAAATCGATATTTATTGAGATATGGCTACATATATGCAGTAGGGGTGAAATCAAAATTTCCTCACGTGCCTAATAACCCATAAAAATTTCATCGTCCTAGGACTATTGCAACATATTAAAATAAGCGTTTAGTTAGGAAGAAGAAAAGAATAATAATAATAAACAAATGACGTCACGTGACGTCATATGACGTTTATTTTCACATAATTGTTAAGACACCCAGAGACCTACTAACTGACAAAATTTCAACTTTCTATCTCAAATAGGACAGTTTTTATAAGCATTTAAATATTGACGTCATTGGTTCGAATCTTGGATCCGCCATATATGCTTGAACATTTCGAATTTTGAAAAACGGACACCGGTATACACAATAAGAACGTAATATACACACTCTGTGAAAATTTGATGAAAATCGGCCCATTAATAATGGCTCTGGACCGTGTACAAACTTCTGTAGTCAATTTCAAATGTGACGTCATATGACGTCATAGGCTTCTGAAAATCATTGAAATCGATATTTCAGCGTCTAAATCATTTGTCATTAAATTTTCATCGCCCTTCGACAATTTAAACATATAGAAATAATCTTGTTAATATTAAAAATACATTATCATATAATGACGTCACGTGACGTCATATGACGTTTCTTTTCACAAAATATTAAAGACTCTTAGAGACCTATATACTGACCAAATATCACTTTTCTGTCCTAAATAGGACCGATTTTATAAGCATTTAAAAATTTACGACCTTGGTTCGAATCTTGAATTCGCTATAGAACCATGGACTTTTCGAATTTTGAAAAACGGACACTGGGATGCACAACTAGAACTTAATATACACATTCTCTGAAAATTTGATGAAAATCGGCCCATTAATAATGGCTCTGGACCGTGTACAAACTTTCGTAGTCAATTTCAAATGTGACGTCATATGACGTCATAGGCTTCTGAAAATCATTGAAATCGAAATATCAGCATCTGAAGCATGCGGCATTAAATTTTCATTGCCCTTCGAAAATTTCAACTTATAGAAATAATCTTGTTAGAATTAGAAATTCATTATCATATAATGACGTCACGTGACGTCATATGACATTTATTTTCACAAAATATTTAAGACTCCCAGAGACCTATATACTGACCAAATATCATCTTTCTATCTCAAATAGGACCGATTTTATAAGAATTTGAAAATTTACGACCTTGGTTCGAATCTTGGAATCGCTATAGAACCTTGGACTTTTCGAATTTTGAAAAAAGGACACCTGGATGCACAACTAGAACTTAATATACACATTCTGTGAAAATTTGATGAAAATCGGCCCATTAATAATGGCTCTGGACCGTGTACAAACTTTCGTAGTCAATTTCAAACGTGACGTCATATGACGTCATAGGCTTATGCTAATCACTGAAATCAAATTTTCAGTGTCTGAATCATTTGTCATTAAATTTTCATTGCCCTTCGACAATTTCAACATATAGAAATACTCTTGTTAATATTAGAAATACATTATCATATAATGACGTCACGTGACGTCATATGACGTTTATTTTCACAAAATGTTTAAGACTCCCAGAGACCTATATACTGACCTAATATCATCTTTCTATCTCAAATAGGACCGATTTTATAAGCATTTGAAAATTTACGACCTTGGTTCGAATCTTGGAATCGCTATAGAACCTTGGACTTTTCGAATTTTGAAAAACGGACACCTGGATGCACAACTAGAACTTAATATACACATTCTGTGAAAATTTGAAAAATCAGTCCATTAATAATGGCTCTGGACAGTTTACAAACTTTTGTAGCATATGTCAATTGTGACGTCATATGACGTCATAGACATATGAAAATCATAGAAATCAAAATTTCCTCACGTGACTAATAAGCCATAAAAATTTCATCGTCCTATGATTATTGCAACATAGAAAAATAAGCGTTTAGTTAGGAAGAAAAAAAGAATAATAATAATAATAATAAGAAGAAGAAGAATAAACAGTACAAACCCAATAGGACTTTCTGCTTTAGGCAGAAAGTCCTAATAATAATAATAAAAGACAAACCCTTAGGCAGAAAGTCCTAACTAGATTCATTCGTTTAAACGAATGATAGGACTTTCTGCAACATCTGCTTTATAAAGTAAATATATAGAAGATGACATAATAGATAATCTGTCCAAATTGCAACTTTCTATCTCCTCTATTTCTATATAAAATAGCACAAATAGAACGCATTCTGTGAATTTTAATAAAAGTCCGCCTATATCTTGCACATGTAGTTTACATACAACAGTTATACTATGTCATATGACATGAAAGAAAAATGAAACAGTGTTCAAATGTAAGTTTCTAACTTTCATCACACATAGAATTTCATCACTCCAGCTCAGTTGTAACCTTGTTTAATTTTAGCCTCATTAGGAAGAAGTATTGAATATTTGTATAGTGCTATATCCTTTCGACACCTGTAACGTAGTTAATCGTATTTAGCGATTTTGGCGTGTTTGGGCTTCCGTAGTTTTGCCATAAATTCCTGGAATTTCGAACTATGGTGATATTTTGAAAGGTAACATCCCAGCCTACAAACTGATGCAATATGAATATCGTTAGCATAACAATGCAGTTTTTAGATGGTCTAAAATGTGGGGCTGCGTGTGAATTTGTCAAGGCTTGCAAACTGCTCGCTAGCTACATAGTGTTGCAAATACGGATTTTTGTCTTGTGCCGTTGTACATGTATTAACTTCAATGCTTATTTTGGAAACAGTCAACATTCGACAAAAAACAACAAAAAAAAAAAAAAAAAAAAAAAAAATCAAGATATAGCCCATCAATTGCAATTTGATATTTTTTTTTTTTTTTTTTTTTTTTTAAGTCGTTGCGCAAGTATTTAAGCTTGGTGACCCCTGCGCGTGACCTTTTCCATATTTTTATGATGCATGATTATGAAATATTTTATTTTCCATGTAACTTTCTTATATGAAGTCCAATTTCAATAAATTTGGTACCGTTAGAAAGTTCTTAAAACATGCTACATTTTATACGCATAATGTATAAACTTATCTTCAGTCGTTTCTGAGATATTGACTGTTAAACCTCAAGAAAACAGCATATTATCAGCAAAATTAGCTTCATTTCATTTAGTTTTTTTGCTTATAACTTTGTATTGCGTAAACCAATTTTAATAAACTAAATATCTTTGGAAATGTCAATTATTCAGCTATAATTTTTATTCATACATAATTTTACAAAAATCGATATTTATTGAGATATGGCTACATATATGCAGTAGGGTGAAATCAAAATTTCCTCACGTGCCTAATAATCCATAAAAATTTCATCGTCCTAGGACTATTGCAACATATTAAAATAAGCGTTTAGTTAGGAAGAAGAAAAGAATAATAATAATAAACAAATGACGTCACGTGACGTCATATGACGTTTATTTTCACATAATTGTTAAGACACCCAGAGACCTACTAACTGACAAAATTTCAACTTTCTATCTCAAATAGGACAGTTTTTATAAGCATTTAAATATTGACGTCATTGGTTCGAATCTTGGATCCGCCATATATGCTTGGACTTTTCGAATTTTGAAAAACGGACACCGGTATACACAATAAGAACGTAATATACACACTCTGTGAAAATTTGATGAAAATCGGCCCATTAATAATGGCTCTGGACCGTGTACAAACTTCTGTAGTCAATTTCAAATGTGACGTCATATGACGTCATAGGCTTCTGAAAATCATTGAAATCGAAATTTCAGCGTCTAAATCATTTGTCATTAAATTTTCATTGCCCTTCGACAATTTCAACATATAGAAATAATCTTGTTAATATTAAAAATACATTATCATATAATGACGTCACGTGACGTCATATGACGTTTCTTTTCACAAAATATTAAAGACTCTTAGAGACCTATATACTGACCAAATACCACTTTTCTGTCCTAAATAGGACCGATTTTATAAGCATTTAAAAATTTACGACCTTGGTTCGAATCTTGAATTCGCTATAGAACCATGGACTTTTCGAATTTTGAAAAATGGACACTGGATGCACAACTAGAACTTAATATACACATTCTTGAAAATTAGTAAGCCCATATAATGTTATGACGTCATTGGCTTCTGAAAATCATTGAAATCGAAATATCAGCATCTGAAGCATGCGGCATTAAATTTTCATTGCCCTTCGAAAATTTCAACATATAGAAATAATCTTGTTAGAATTAGAAATTCATTATCATATAATGACGTCACGTGACGTTATATGACATTTATTTTCACAAAATGTTTAAGACTCCCAGAGACCTATATACTGACTAAATATCAACTTTCTATCTTAAATAGGACAGATTTTATAAGCATTTAAAAAATTTACGACCTTGGTTCGAATCTTGGATTCGCTATAGAACCATGGACTTTTCGAATTTTGAAATACGGACACAAGGATGCACAACTAGAGCCTAACATACACATTCTGTGAAATTTTGATGAAAATCGGTCAAGAAATAATGGCTGTAGACCGCGTACAAACTTTTTCACCTGACGTCAAATCTGACGTCATATGACGTCGTATGAATATAAAATTCATTGCATCTGAAAGCTCATGGTTTGTAATATATGCCATAAAATTTTCATTGTTCTGAGTCAATGGCAACACCTCGAAATTAACACAAATATAAGAGGAAGAAAAAAAGAATAATAATAAGAAGAAGAAGAAGAATAATAAAAAAACAGTACAAACCCAATATGACTTTCTCCTTAGGCAGAAAGTCCTAAAAAAGAAGAAAAGTACAACAGTACAAACCCAATAGGACTTTCTGCTTTAGGCAGAAAGTCCTAATAATAAACAGAACAAACCCAATAGGACTTTCTGCTTTAGGCAGAAAGTCCTAATAATAAAAATGAAAACGAATGATAGGACTTTCTGCAAGCTGTGTTAATGCAAAAAGCAGGAGATAGAAGTTTCATGTAATGACTCACCTCTGGTAGTATTTCATGTTCATGCTGAACAATTGACATTATATTCCGAAATTAGTGCAAATGATAAGAACTAAGTATTAGTCTGTGACGTCACATGACGTCATATGATATCATAACTCTAAACATATGTAGAAATTCTGCAGAACTGCAAACTGTTTAAGTTTCAACTTTCTATCTCATCCTGAAGCTCTCTAATCCTAAAATGAAATTTTCGGTCCTATGTTCGAATCTTATTTCAGCCACAGAACTTCGGTCTTTCGGAATTTCGATTAGCTGACAGGATATGCACACCTAACTTTCAAGATGTACCATCTGTGAAAATTTGAAGAAAATCCGACCATAAATAGCGGCTGTAGAGCGTGAACACCATTTTTCACTATATTTAGCTCTGACGTCACATGACGTCATAGTGTGCTAAAGATGCTTTTGTTCAAAAGGGCATATTTTACTGTCATAACTCTGAAATTTTCGTTATTCTGAACAACTGGCATCATGTCAAAATCATTGCCCAAATATGAAAATTAAGAAGTATGCTTATGACGTCACAAGACGTCATATGACGTCAAGACTCAAGATATATGTAGAAATTCTGCAGAACTGCAAACTGTGTAAGTTTCAACTTTCTATCTCATCCTGAAGCTCTTTAATCCTAAAATGAAATTATCGGTCCTATGTTCGAATCTTATTTCAGCCACAGAACTTCGGTCTTTGGGAATTTCGGTTAGTTGACAGGATATGCACACCTGAGTTTCAAAATGTACCATCTGTGAAAATTTGAAGAAAATCCGACCATAAATGACGGCTGTAGAGCGTAAACACCATTTTTCACTATTTTTAGCTCTGACGTCATGTGACGTCATAGGGTGCTGAAAATCATTGAAATCAAAATGTCCTCACGTGACTAATAAGCCATAAAAATTTCATCGTCCTAGGACTATTGCAACATATAAAAATAAGCGTTTAGTTAGGAAGAAGAAAAGAATAATAATAATAATAATAATAACTAGATTTCATTCGTTGATACGAATGATAGGACTTTCTGCTAAAATTGAAAAATATTAAGATTAATTCCGTTAGAAAGAATATATATTAAATTCTCTACCCTTTATTCTTTTTTTTTTTTCGTATGGACTTCTTTTAGCTTTGATGTCACATGACGTCATAGGGTGCTGAAAATTCTTTTGTTCAAAAGCGCATACTCTACTGTCGTAACTCTGAAATTTTCATAATTCTGAACAACTGGCATCATGTCGAAATCATTACCCTAAAATGAAAATTAAGAAGTATGCCTATGACGTCACATGACGTCATATGACGTCACGACTCAAAATATATGTAGAAATTCTGCAGAACTGCAAACTGTGTAAGTATCAACTTTCTATCTCATCCTGAAGCTCTTTCATCCTAAAATGAAATTTTCGGTCCTATGTTCGAATCTTATTTCAGCCACAGAATTTCGGTCTTTCGGCATTTCGGTTAGCTGACAGGATATGCACACCTTAGTATCAAGATGTACCATCTGTGAAAATTTGAAGTAAATCCGACCATAAATGACGGCTGTAGAGCGCAAACACCATTTTTCACTATTTTTAGCTGTGACGTCATGTGACGTCATAGGGTGCTGTAGATGCTTTTATTCAAAAGCGCATATTTACTGTCATAACTCTGAAATTTTCATTACTCTGAACAACTGGCATCATGTCGAAATCATTGCCCTAAAATGAAAATTTAGAAGTATGCCGATGAAGTCACATGACGTCATATGACGTCATGACTCAAAATATATGTAGAAATTCTGCAGAACTGCAAACTGTGTAAGTTTCAACTTTCTATCTCATCCTGAAGCTCTTTAATCCTAAAATGAAATTTTCCGTCCTATGTTCGAATCTTATTTCAGCCACAGAACTTCGGTCTTTCGGAATTTCGGTTAGCTGACAGGATATGCACACCTTAGTTTCAAGATGTACCATCTGTGAAAATTTGAAGTAAATCCGACCATAAATGACGGCTGTAGAGCGCAAACACCATTTTTCACTATTTTTAGCTGTGACGTCATGTGACGTCATAGGGTGCTGAAGATGCTTTTGTTCAAAATCGCATACTTTACTGTCATAACTCTGAAATTTTCATTATTCTGAACAACTTGCATCATGTCGAAATCATTGCCCTAAAATGAAAATTAAGAAGTATGCTTATGACGTCACATGACGTCATATGACGTCAGGACTCAAAATGTATATAGAAATTCTGCAGAACTGCAAACTGTGTCAGTTTCAACTTTCTATCTCATCCAGAAGCTCTTTAATCCTAAAATGAAATTTTCGGTCCTATGTTCGAATCTTATTTCCGCCACAGAACTTCGGTCTTTAGGAATTTCGGTTAGCTGACAGGATATGCACACCTTAGTTTCATGATGTACCATCTGTGAAAATTTGAAGAAAATTCGACCATAAATGACGGCTGTAGAGCGTAAACACCATTTTTCACTATTTTTTGCTGTGACGTCATGTGACGTCATAGGGTGCTGAAGATGCTTTTCTTCAAAAGCGCATACTTTGCTTTCATAACTCTGAAATTTTCATTATTCTGAACAACTGGCATCATGTCGAAATCATTGCCCAAATATGAAAATTAAGAAGTATGCTTATGACGTCACATGACTTCATATGACGTCACGACTCAAAATTTTTGTAGAAATTCTGCAGAACTGCAAACTGTGTAAGTTTCAACTTTCCATCTCATCCTGAAGCTCTTTTATCCTAAAATGAAATTTTCGGTCCTATGTTCGAATCTTATTTCAGCCACAGAACTTCGGTCTTTCGGAATTTCGGTTAGCTGACAGGATATGCACACCTTTGATTCAAGATGTACCATCTGTGAAAATTTGAAGAAAATCCGACCATAAATGACGGCTGTAGAGCGCGAACACCTTTTTTCACTATTTTTAGCTGTGACATCACATGACGTCATAGGGTACTGAAGATGCTTTTGTTCAAAAGCGCATACTTTCCTTTCATAACTCTGAAATTTTCATTATTCTGAACAACTGGCATCATGTCGAAATCATTGCCCTAAAATGAAAATTAAGAAGTATGCTTATGACGTCACATGACGTCATATGACGTCACGCCTCAAAATATTTGTAGAAATTCTGCAGAACTGCAAACTGTGTAAGTTTCAACTTTCTATCTCATCCTGAAGCTCTTTTATCCTAAAATGAAATTTTCGGTCCTATGTTCGAATCTTATTTCCGCCACAGAACTTCGGTCTTTAGGAATTTCGGTTAGCTGACAGGATATGCACACCTTAGTTTCATGATGTACCATCTGTGAAAATTTGAAGAAAATTCGACCATAAATGACGGCTGTAGAGCGCGAACACCATTTTTCTCTATTTTTAGCTGTGACGTCACATGACGTCATAGGGTGCTGTTGATGCTTTTGTTCAAAGGGGCATACTTTACTGTCATAACTCTGAAATTTTCATTATTCTGAACAACTGGCATCATGTCGAAATCATTGCCCTAAAATGAAAATTAAGAAGTATGCTTATGACGTCACATGACGTCATATGACGTCAGGAATCAAAATATATGTAGAAATTCTGCAGAACTGCAAACTGTGTAACTTTCAACTTTCTATCTCATCCTGAAGCTCTTTAATCCTAAAATGAAATTATCGGTCCTATGTTCGAATCTTATTTCAGCCACAGAACTTCGGTCTTTGGGAATTTCGGTTAGCTGACAGGATATGCACACCTGAGTTTCAAAATGTACCATCTGTGAAAATTTGAAGAAAATCCGACCATAAATGACGGCTGTAGAGCGTAAACACCATTTTTCACTATTTTTTGCTGTGACGTCATGTGACGTCATAGGGTGCTGAAGATGCTTTTCTTCAAAAGCGCATACTTTGCTTTCATAACTCTGAAATTTTCATTATTCTGAACAACTGGCATCATGTCGAAATCATTGCCCAAATATGAAAATTAAGAAGTATGCTTATGACGTCACATGACGTCATATGACGTCACGCCTCAAAATATTTGTAGAAATTCTGCAGAACTGCAAACTGTGTAAGTTTCAACTTTCTATCTCATCCTGAAGCTCTTTTATCCTAAAATGAAATTTTCGGTCCTATGTTCGAATCTTATTTCAGCCACAGAACTTCGGTCTTTCGGAATTTCGGTTAGCTGACAGGATATGCACACCTTTGATTCAAGATGTACCATCTGTAAAAATTTGAAGAAAATCCGACCATAAATGACGGCTGTAGAGCGCGAACACCATTTTTCACTATTTTTAGCTGTGACGTCATGTGACGTCATAGGGTGCTGAAAATCATTGAAATCAAAATTTCCTCACGTGACTAATAAGCCATAAAAATTTCATCGTCCTAGGACTATTGCAACATATAAAAATAAGCGTTTAGTTAGGAAGAAGAAAAGAATAATAATAATAATAACTAGATGTCATTCGTGAAAACGAATGATAGGACTTTCTGCAAGCTGTGTTAATGCAAAAAGCAGGAGATAGAAGTTTCATGTAATGACTCACCTCTGGTAGTTTTTCATGTTCATGCAGAACAATTGAAATTATATTCCGAAATAAGTGCAAATGATAAGAACTAAGTATTACACTATTTTTAGCTCTGACGACACATGACGTCATAGAGTACTGAAAATTCTCTTGTTCAAAAGCGTATACTTTACTTTCATAACTCTGAAATTTTCATTATTCTGAACAACTGGCATCATGTCGAAATCATTGCCCTAAGATGAAAATTAAGAAGTATGCTTATGACGTCACATGACGTCATATGACGTCAAAACTCAAGGTATTTGTAGAAATTCTGCAGAACTGCAAACTGTGTAACTTTCAACTTTCTATCTCATCCTGAAGCTCTTTAATCCTAAAATGAAATTTTCGGTCCTATGTTCGAATCTTATTTCAGCCACAGAACTTCGGTCTTTCGGACTTTCGGTTAGCTGACAGGATAGGCACACATTAGTTTCAAGATGTATCATCTGTGAAAACTTGAAGAAAATCCGACCATAAATGACGGCTGTAGAGCGCGAACATCATTTTTCACTATTTTTAGCTGTGACGTCATGTGACGTCATAGGGTGCTGAAGATGCTTTTGTTTTAAAGCGCATACATAGCTGTCATAACTCTGAAATTTTCATTATTCTGAACAACTGGCATCATGTCAAAATCATTGCCCAAAAATGAAAATTAAGAAGTATGCTTATGACGTCACATGACGTCATATGACGTCAAAACTCAAAATATATAAAGAAATTCTGCAGAACTGCAAACTGTGTAAGTTTCAACTTTCTATCTCATCCAGAAGCTCTTTAATCCTAAAATGAAATTATCGGTCCTATGTTCGAATCTTATTTCAGCCACAGAACTTCGGTCTTTCGGAATTTCGGTTAGCTGACAGGATATGCACATCTTAGTTTAAAGATGTACCATCTGTGAAAATTTGAAGAAAATCAGACCATAAATGGCGGCTGTTGAGCGTGAACACCATTTTTCATTATTTTTAGCTCTGACGTCACATGACGTCATAGGGTGCTGAAAATTATTATGTTCAAAAGGGTATACTTTACTTTCATAACTCTGAAATTTTCATTATTCTGAACAACTGGCATCATGTCGAAATCATTGAACTAAAATAAAAAATAAGAAGTATGCTTATGACGTTACATGACGTCCTTGGACGTCACGACTCAAAATATATGTAGAAATTCTGCAGAACTACAAACTGTGTAAGGTTCAACATTCTATCTCATCCTGAAGCTCTTTTATACTAAAATGAAATTTTCGGTCCTATGTTCGAAACTGATTTCAGCCACAGAACTTCGGTCTTTCGGAATTTCGGTTAGCTGACAGGATATGCACACCTTTGATTCAAGATATACCATATGTGAACATTTGATGAAAATCCGACCATAAATGACGGCTGTAGAGCGCGAAAACTATTTATTACTATTTTTAGCTGTGACGGCAGGTGACGTCATAGGGTGCTTAGGATGCTTTTCTTCAAAAGCGCTTAATTTACTGTCATAACTCTGAAATTTTCATTATTCTGAACAACTGGCAACATGTCGAAATCATTGCCCTAAAATGAAAATTAAGATGTATGCTTATGACGTCACATGACGTCATATTTCGTCAGGACTCAAAATATTTGTAGAAATTATGTAGAACTGCAAACTTTGTAAGTTTCAACTTTATATCTCATCCTGAAGCTCTTTAATCCGAAAATGAAATTTTCGGTCCTATGTTCGAATCTTATTTCAGCCACAGAACTTCGGTCTTTCGGAACTTCGGTTTGCTGACAGGATATTCACACCTTTGTTTCAAGATGTACCATCTGTGAAAATTTGAAGAAAATCCGACCATAAATGACGGCTGTAGAGCGCGAATACCATTTTTCACTATTTTTTGCTGTGACGTCATGTGACGTCATAGGGTGCTGAAGATGGTGTTGTTCAAAAGCGCATCCTTTACTTCCATAACTCTGAAATTTTCATTATTCTGAACAACTGGCATCATGTCGAAATCATTGCCCTAAAATGAAAATTAAGAAGTATGCTTATGACGTCACATGACGTCATATGACGTCAGGCCTCAAAATATTTGTAGAAATTCTGCAGAACTACAAACTGTGTAAGTTTCAACTTTCTATCTCATCCTGAAGCTCTTTTATCCTAAAATGAAATTTTCGGTCCAATGTTCGAATCTTATTTCAGCCACAGAACTTCGGTCTTTCGGAATTTCGGTTAGCTGACAGGATATGCACACCTTTGATTCAAGGTGTACCATCTGTGAAAATTTGAAGAAAATCCGACCATAAATTACGGCTGTAGAGCGCGAACACCATTTTTCACTATTTTTAGCTCAGACGTCACATGACGCCATAGGGTGCTGAAGATGCTTTTGTTCAAAAGCGCATACTTTACTTTCATAACTCTGAAATTTTCATTATTCTGAACAACTGGCATCATGTCGAAATCATTGCCGTAAAATGAAAATTAAGAAGTATGCTTATGACGTCACATGGCGTCATATGACGTCACGACTCAAAATATTTGTAGAAATTCTGCAGGTCTGCAAACTGTGTAAGTTTCAACTTTCTATCTCATCCTGAAGCTCTTTTATCCTAAAATGAAATTTTCGGTCTTATGTTCGAATCTTATTTCAGCCACAGAACTTCGGTCTTTCGGAATTTCGGTTAGCTGACAGGATATGCACACCTTTGATTCAAGATGTACCATCTGTGAAAATTTGAAGAAAATCCGACCATAAATGACGGCTGTAGAGCGCGAACACCCTTTTTCACTAATTTTAGCTGTGACGTCATGTGACGTCATAGGGTGCTGAAAATCATTGAAATCAAAATTTCCTCACGTGACTAATAAGCCATAAAAATTTCATCGTCCTAGGACTATTGCAACATATAAAAATAAGCGTTTAGTTAGGAAGAAGAAAAGAATAATAATAATAATAACTAGATGTCATTCGTGAAAACGAATGATAGGACTTTCTGCAAGCTGTATTAATGCAAAAAGCAGGAGATAGAAGTTTCATGTAATGACTCACCTCTGGTAGTATTTCATTTTCATGCTGAACAATTGAAATTATATTCCGAAATTAGTGCAAATGAGAAAACTAAGTATTAGTCTGTGACTCACACATATGACGTCATAACTCTAAACATATGTAGAAATTCTGCAGAACTGCAAACTGTTTAAGTTTCAACTTTCTATCTCATCCTGAAGCTCTCTAATCCTAAAATGAAATTTTCGATCCAATGTTCGAATCTTATTTCAGCCACAGAACTTCGGTCTTTCGGAATTTCGGTTAGCTGACAAGATATGCACACTTAACTTTCAAGATGTACCATCTGTGAAAATTTGAAGAAAATCCGACCATAAATGGCGGCTGTAGAGCGTGAACACCATTTTTCACTATTTTTAGCTCTGACGTCACATGACGTCATAGTGTGCTAAAGATGCTTTTGTTCAAAAGGGCATACTTTACTATCATAACTCTGAAATTTTCGTTATTCTGAACAACTGGCATCATGTCAAAATCATTGACCTAAAATGAAAATTAAGAAGTATGCTTATGACGTCACAAGACGTCATATGACGTCAAAACTCAAGATATATGTAGAAATTCTGCAGAACTGCAAACTGTGTAAGGTTCAACCTTCTATCTCATCCTCAAGCTCTTTAATCCTAAAATGAAATTTTCGGTCCTATGTTCGAACCTTTTTTCAGCCACAGAACTTCAGTCTTTTGGAAGTTTGGTTAGCTGACAGGATATGCACACCTGAGTTTCAAAAGGTACCATCTGTGAAAATTTGAAGAAAATCCGACCATAAATGACGGCTGTAGAGCGCGAACACTATTTTTCACTATTTTTAGCTGTGACGTCATGTGACGTCATAGGGTGCTGAAGATGCTTTTGTTCAAAAGCAAATCGTTTGCTTTCATAACTCTGAAATTTTCATTATTCTGAACAACTGGCATCATGTCGAAATCATTGCCCTAAAATGAAAATGAAGAAGTATGCTTATGACGTCACATGACATCATATGACGTCACGACTCAAAATATTTGTAGAAATTCTGCAGAACTGCAAACTGTGTAAGTTTCAACTTTCTATCTCATCCTGAAGCTCTTTAATCCTAAAATGAAATTTTCGGTCCTATGTTCGAATCTTATTTCAGCCACAGAACTTCGGTCTTTCGGAATTTCGGTTAGCTGACAAGATATGCACACCTTTGATTCAAGATGTACCATCTGTGAAAATTTGAAGAAAATCCGACCATAAATGACGGCTGTAGAGCGCGAACACCATTTTTCACTATTTTTAGCTGTGACGTCATGTGACGTCATAGGGTGCTGAAGATGCTTTTGTTCAAAAGCGAATACTTTGCTTTTATAACTCTGAAATTTTCATTATTCTGAACAACTGGCATCATGTCGAAATCATTGTCCTAAAATGAAAATTAAGAAGTATGCTTATGACGTCACATGACGTCATATGACATCATGAATCAAAATATTTGTAGAAATTCTGCAGAACTGTAAACTGTATAAGTTTCAACTTTCTATCTCATCCTGAAGCTCTTTTATCCAAAAATGAAATTTTCGGTCCTATGTTCGAATCTTATTTCAGCCACAGAACTTCGGTCTTTCGGAATTTCGGTTAGCTGACAGGATATGCACACCTTTGATTCAAGATGTACCATCTGTGAAAATTTGAAGAAAATCCGACCATAAATGACGGCTGTAGAGCGCGAACACCATTTTTCACTATTTTTAGCTGTGACGTCATATGACGTCATAGGGTGCTGAAAATCATTGAAATCAAAATTTCCTCACGTGACTAATAAGCCATAAAAATTTCATCGTCCTAGGACTATTGCAACATATAAAAATAAGCGTTTAGTTAGGAAGAAGAAAAGAATAATAATAATAATAAACATAACAAACCCAATAGGACTTTCTGCTTTAGGCAGAAAGTCCTAATAATAATAAACATAACAAACCCAATAGGACTTTCTGCTTTAGGCAGAAAGTCCTAATAAACATAACAAACCCAATAGGACTTTCTGCTTTAGGCAGAAAGTCCTAATAAACATAACAAACCCAATAGGACTTTCTGCTTTAGGCAGAAAGTCCTAATAATAAACATAACAAACCCAATAGGACTTTCTGCTTTAGGCAGAAAGTCCTAATAAGAATAACTAGATGTCATTCGTCTAAACGAATGATAGGACTTTCTGCAACCTGTGTTAATGCAAAATGCAGGAGATAGATGTTTCATGTAATGACTCACCTCTGGTAGTATTTCATGTTCATGCTGATTAATTGACATTATATTCCGCGAAAAATAAGCGTTTAGTTACGAAGAAAAAAAAAATAAGAAGCAGTAGTAGTAGTATCATATGACGTCACGACTCAAAATATATTAAGAAATTCTGCAGAACTGCTAACTGTGTAAGTTTCAACTTTCTATCTCATCCCGAAGTTCTTTAGCCCTAAAATGAAATTTTTGGTCCTATGTTCGAATATTACTTCAGCCACAATACTTCGGTTTTTTGGAATTAAGGTTAGCTGACAAAATATTCACACCTTAGTTTAAAGATGTAACATCTGTAAAAATTTGAAGAAAATCTGATCATAATTGGCGGCTGTAGAGCGCGAATACCATTTTTCACTATTTTTAGCTCTGACGTCACGTGACGTCATAGGGTGCTGAAAATGCTGTTGCTCAAAAACGCATACTTTACTGCAATAACTCTGAAATTTTCATTATTCTGAACAATTGGCATCATGTCGAAATCATTGCCCCAAATTAAAAATAAGTGGTATGCTTATGACGTCCTCTGACGTCACGATTCAAAATATTTGTAGAAATAATGCAGAACTGCAAACTGTGTAAGTTTCAACTTTCTATCTCATCCTGAAGCTCTTCAATCCTAAAATGAAATTTTTGGTCCTATGTTCGAATATTACTTCAGCCACAGAACTTCGGTTTTTGGGAATTTCGGTAAGCTGGCAGGATATGTACACCTTAGTTTCAAGGTGTACCATCTGTGAAAATTAGAAGAAAATCCGACCATAAATGGCAGCAGTAGAGCGCGAACACCATTGTTCAATATTTTTAGCTCTGACGTCACATGACGTCATAGGGTGCTGAAGATGCTTTTGTTCAAAAGCGCATACTTTACTGTCATAACTCTAAAATCTTCATTATTCTGAACAACTGGCATCATGTGGAAATCATTGCCCTAAAATGAAAATTAAGAAGTATGCTTATAACGTCACATGACGACATTTGACGTCACGACTCAAAATATATTAAGAAATTCTGCAGAACTGCAAACTGTGTAAGTTTCAACTTTCTATCTCATCCTGAAGCTCTTTAATCCTAAAATGAAATTTTCGGTCCTATGTTCGAATCTTATTTCAGCCACAGAACTTCGGTCTTTCGGAATTTCGGTTAGCTTACAGGATATGCACACCTTAGTTTCAAGATGTACCATCTGTGAAAATTTGAAGAAAATCCGACCATAAATGGTGGCTGTAGAGCGTGAACACCATTTTTCACTATTTTTAGCTCTGACGTAATATGACGTCGTAGGGTGCTGAAAATGCTTTTGTTTAAAAGCGCATACTTTACTGTCATAACTCTGAAATATTCATTATTCTGAACAACTGTCATCATGTCAAAATCATTGCCCTAAAATAAAAATTAAGAAGTATGCTTATGACGTCACATACCGTCATATGACGTCACGACTCAAAATATATGTAGAAATTCTGCAGAACTGCAAACTGTGTAAGTTTCAACTTTCTATCTCATCCTGAAGCTCTTTTATCCTAAAATGAAATTTTCGGTCCTTTGTTCGATCTTACTTCAGCCACAGAACTTCGGTCTTTCGGAATTTCGGTTAGCTGACAGGATATGCACACCTTAGTTTCAATATGTACCATCTGTGAAAATTTGAAGAAAATCCGACCATAAATGACGGCTGTAGAGCGCGAACACCATTTTTCACTATTTTTAGCTGTGACGCCATAGGCTGCTGATAATCATTGAAATCAAAATTTCCTCACGTGACTAATAACCCATAAAAATTTCATCGTCCTAGGACTATTGCAACATATTAAAATAAGCGTTTAGTTAGGAAGAAGAAAATAATAATAATAATAAAAAAATGACGTCACGTGACGTCATATGACGTTTATTTTCACATAATTGTTAGACATCCAGAGAACTACTAACTGACAAAATTTCAACTTTCTATCTCAAATAGGACAGTTTTTATAAGCATTTAAAAATTGACGTCTTTGGTTCGAAACCCATAAAAATTTCATCGTCCTAGGACTATTGCAACATATTAAAATAAGCGTTTAGTTAGGAAGAAGAAAATAATAATAATAATAAAAAAATGACGTCACGTGACGTCATATGACGTTTATTTTCACATAATTGTTAGACATCCAGAGAACTACTAACTGACAAAATTTCAACTTTCTATCTCAAATAGGACAGTTTTTATAAGCATTTAAAAATTGACGTCTTTGGTTCGATGCTTGGACTTTTCGAATTTTGAAAAACGGACACCGGAATACACAATAAGAACGTAATATACACATTCTGTGAAAATTTGATAAAAATCGGCCCATTAATAATGGCTCTGGACCGTGTACAAACTTTCGTAGTCAATTTCAAATGTGACGTCATATGACGTCATAGGCTTCTGAAAATCATTGAAATCGAAATTTCAGCATGTGAATCATTTGTCCTTAAATTTTCATTGCCCTTCGACAATTTCAACATATAGAAATACTCTTGTTAATATTAGAAATACATTATCATATAATGACGTCACGTGACGTCATATGACGTTTATTTTCACAAAATCTTTAAGACTCCCAAAGACCTATATACTGACCAAATATCACTTTTCTATCTCAAATAGGACCGATTTTATAAGCATTTAAAAATTTACGACCTTGGTTCGAATCTTGAATTCGCTATAGAACCATGGACTTTTCGAATTTTGAAAAACGGACACCGAGATGCACAACTAGAACTTAATATACACATTCCGTGAAAATTTGATGAAAATCGGTTCATAAACAATGGCTGTAGACCGCGTACAAACTTTTGTTGCATATTTCGAGTGTGACGTCATATGACGTCATAGGCATATGAAATTCATGGAAATCAAAATTTCAGCGTTTGAAGCATGTGTCATTAAAGTTTCATTGCCCTTCGACAATATCAACATATAGAAATATTCTTGTTAATATTAGAAATACATTATCATATAATGACGTCACGTGACGTCATATGACATTTATTTTCACAAAATGTTTAAAACATCTAGAGTCCTATATACTAATTAAATATCAACTTTCTATCTTAAATAGGACAGATTTTATAAGCATTTAAAAATTTACGACCTTGGTTCGAATCTTGGATTCGCTATAGAACCATGGACTTTTCGAATTTTGAAAAACGGACACAGGGATGCACAACTAGAGCCTAACATACACATTCTGTGAAATTTTGATGAAAATCGGTCCAGAAATAATGGCTGTAGACCGCGAACAATCTTTTTCACCTGACGTCAAATGTGACGTTATGTGACGTCATATGAATATGAAATTCCTTGCATCCGAAAGCTCATGGTTTGAAATATATGCCATAAAATTTCCATTGTTTTGAGTCAATGGCAACACCTCGAAATTAACACAAATATAAGAGGAAGAAAAAAAGAATAAGAAGAAGAAGAACTAGATGTCATTCGTCTAAACGAATGATAGGACTTTCTGTAACCTGTGTTAATGCAAAAAGCAGGAGATAGAAGTTTCATGTAATGACTCACCTCTGGTAGTATTTCATGTTCATGCTGATTAATTGACATTATATTATAAATAAGCGTTTACTTACAAAGAAGAAAAAAATAAGTAGCAGTAGTAGTAGTATGCTTATGACGTCATATGACGTCACGACTCAAAATATATTAAGAAATTCTGCAGAACTGCAAACTGTGTAAGTTTCAACTTTCTATCTCATCCCGAAGTTCTTTAGCCCTAAAATGAAATTTTTGGTCCTTTGTTCGAATCTTACTTCAGCCACAATACTTCGGTTTTTCGGAATTAAGGTTAGCTGACAAAATATTCACACCTTAGTTTCAAGATGTACCATCTGTAAAAATTTGAAGAAAATCTGATCATAAATGGCGGCTGTAGAGCGTGAACACCATTTTTCACTATTTTTAGCTCTGACGTCATATGACGTCATAGGGTGCTGAAGATGCTTTTGTTCAAAAGCGCATACTTTACTGTCATAACTCTGAAATATTCATTATTCTGAACAACTGGTATCATGTCGAAATCATTGCCCCAAATTAAAAATAAGTGGTATGCTTATGACGTCCTCTGACGTCACGATTCAAAATATTTGTAGAAATAAAGCAGGACTGCAAACTGTGCAAGTTTCAACTTTCTATCTCATCCTGAAGCTCTTCAATCCTAAAATGAAATTTTTGGTCCTATGTTCGAATATTACTTCAGCCACAGAACTTCGGTTTTTCGGAATTTCGGTAAGCTGGCAGGATATGTACACCTTAGTGTCAAGGTGTACCATCTGTGAAAATTACAAGAAAATCCGACCATAAATGGCGGCAGTAGAGCGCGAACACCATTGTTCAATATTTTTAGCTCTGACGTCACATGACGTCATAGGGTGATGAAGATGCTTTTGTTCAAAAACGCATACTTTACTGTCATAACTCTAAAATCTTCATTATTCTGAACAACTGGCATCATGTCGAAATCATTGCCCTAAAATGAAAATTAAGAAGTATGCTTATGACGTCACATGACGACATTTGACGTCACGACTCAAAATATATTAAGAAATTCTGCAGAACTACAAACTGTGTAAGTTTCAACTTTCTATCTCATCCTGAAGCTCTTTAATCCTAAAATGAAATTTTCGGTCCTTTGTTCGAATCTTATTTCAGCCACAGAACTTCGGTCTTTCGGAATTTCAGTTAGCTTACAGGATATGCACACCTTAGTTTCAAGATGTACCATCTGTGAAAATTTGAAGAAAATCCGACCATAAATGGCGGCTGTAGAGCCTGAACACCATTTTTCACTATTTTAACTACGTCATAGGGTGCTGAAGATGCTTTTTTCAAAACGCATACTTTACTGTCATAACTCTGAAATATTCATTATTCTGAACAACTGGCATCATGTCGAAATCATTGCCCTAAAATAAAAATTAAGAAGTATGCTTATGACGTCACATAACGTCATATGACGTCACGACTCAAAATATATGTGGAAATTCTGAAGAACTGCAAACTGTGTAAGTTTCAACTTTCTATCTCATCCTGAAGCTCTTTAATCCTAAAATGAAATTTTCGGTCCTATGTTCGAATTTTATTTCAGTCACAGAACTTCGGTCTTTCTGAATTTCGGTTAGCAGACAGGATATGCACACCTTAGTTTCAAGATGTACCATCTGTGAAAATTTGAAGAAAATCCGACCATAAATTACGGCTGTAGAGCGTGAACAGCATTTTTCACAATTTTTAGCTCTGACGTCATATGACGTCATAGGGTGCTGAAGATGCTTTTGTTCAAAAGCGCATACTTTACTGTCATAACTCTGAAATATTCATTATTCTGAACAACTGGCATCATGTCGAAATCATTGCCCTAAAATAAAAATTAAGAAGAATGCTTATGACGTCACATAACGTCATATGACGTCACGTCTCAAAATATATGTAGAAATTCTGCAGAACTGCAAACTGTGTAAGTTTCAACTTTCTATCTCATCCTGAAGCTCTTTAATCCTAAAATGAAATTTTCGGTCCTATGTTCGAATCTTATTTCAGCCACAGAACTTCGGTATTTCGGCATTTCGGTTAGCAGACAGGATATGCACACCTTAGTTTCAAGATGTACCATCTGTGAAAATTTGAAGACAATCCGACCATAAATGGCGGCTGTAGAGCGTGAACACCATTTTTCACTATTTTTAGCTCTGACGTCATATGACGTCATAGGGTGCTGAAGATGCTTTTGTTCAAAAGCGCATACTTTACTGTCATAACTCTGAAATATTCATTATTCTGAACAACTGGCATCATGTCGAAATCATTGCCCTAAAATAAAAATTAAGAAGTATGCTTTTGACGTAACATAACGTCACATGACGTCACGACTCAAAATATATGTAGAAATTCTGCAGAACTGCAAACTGTGTAAGTTTCAACTTTCTATCTCATCCTGAAGCTCTTTAATCCTAAAATGAAATTTTCGGTCCTATGTTCGAATCTTATTTCAGCCACAGAACTTCAGTCTTTCGGAATTTCGGTTAGCTGACAGGATATGCACACCTTAGTTTCAAGATGTACCATCTGTGAAAATTTGAAGACAATCCGACCATAAATGACGGCTGTAGAGCGCGAACACCATTTTTCACTATTTTTAGCTGTGACGTCATGTGACATCATAGGCTGCTAATAATCATTGAAATCAAAATTTCCTCACGTGACTAATAACCCATAAAAATTTCATCGTCCTAGGACTATTGCAACATATTAAAATAAGCGTTTAGTTAGGAAGAAGAAAAGAATAATAATAATAAAAAAATGACGTCACGTGACGTCATATGACGTTTATTTTCACATAATTGTTAGACACCCAGAGACCTACTAACTGACAAAATTTCAACTTTCTATCTCAAATAGGACAGTTTTTATAAGCATTTAAAAATTGACGTCCTTGGTTCGAATCTTGGATCCGCCATAGATGCTTGGACTTTTCGAATTTTGAAAAAAGGACACCGGTATACACAATTAGAACGTAATATACACATTCTGTGAACATTTGATAAAAATCGGCCCATTAATAATGGCTCGGGACCGTGTACAAACTTTCGTAGTCAATTTCAAATGTGACGTCATATGACGTCATAGGCTTCTGAAAATCATTGAAATCGAAATTTCAGCGTCCGATTCATGTGTCATTAAATTTTCATTGCCCTTCGACAATTTCAACATATAGAAATACCCTTGTTAATATTAGAAATACATTATCATATAATGACGTCACGTGAAGTCATATGACGTTTATTTTTACAAAAATTTTAAGACTCCCAGAGACCTATATACTGACCAAATATCACTTTTCTATCTCAAATAGGACCGATTTTATGAGCATTTAAAAATTTACGACCTTGGTTCGAATCTTGGATTCGCTATAGAACCATGGACTTTTCGAATTTTGAAAAACGGACACCGGGATGCACAACTAGAGCCTAACATACACATTCTGTGAAATTTTGATGGAAATCGGTCCAGAAATAATGGCTGTAGACCGCGTACAAACTTTTTCACGTGACGTCAAGTCTGACGTTATATGACGTCATATGAATATACAATTCATTGCATCCGAAAGCTCATTGTTTGAAATATATGCCATAAAATTTTCATTGTTCTGAGTCAATGGCAACACCTCGAAATTAACACAAATATAAGAGGAAGAAAAAAAGAATAAGAAGAAGAAGAAGAATAATAAAAAAACAGTACAAACCCAATATGACTTTCTGCCTGTAGGCAGAAAGTCCTAATAATAAAAAAACAGTACAAACCCAATATGACTTTCTGCCTGTAGGCAGAAAGTCCTAACTAGATTACATTCGTTGATACGAATGATAGGACTTTCTGCTAAAATTGAAAAATATTAAGATTAATTCCGTTAGAAAGAATATATATGAAATTCTCTACCTTTTACTTATTTTTTTTTTTCGTATGGACTTCTTTTAGCTTTGACGTCACATGACGTCATAGGGTGCTGAAAATTCTTTTGTTCAAAAGCGCATACTTTACTTTCGTAACTCTGAAATTTTCATTATTCTGAACAACTGGCATCATGTCAAAATTATTGCCTTAAAATGAAAATTAAGAAGTATGTTTATGACGTCACATGACGTTATATGACGTCAAGACTCAAATATATGTAGAAATTCTGCAGAACTGCAAACTGTGTAAGTTTCAACTTTCTATCTCATCCTGAAGCTCTTAAATCGTAAAATGAAATTTTCAGTCCTATGTTGGAATCTTATTTCAGCCACAGAACTTCGGTCTTATGAAATTTCTGTTAGCTGACAGGATATACACACCTTAGTTTCAAGATATACCATCTGTGAAAATTTGAATAAAAACCGACCATAAATGGCGGCTGTAGAGCGTGAACACCATTTTTCACTATTTTTAAATGTGACGTCACATGACGTCATAGGGTGCTGTAGATGCATTTGTTCAAAAGCGCATATGTTGCTGTTATAACTCTGAAATTTTCATTATTCTGAACAACTGGCATCATGTCGATATTATTGCACTAAAATGAAAATTAATAGGTATGCTTATGACGTCGCATGACGTCATATGACGTCACGACTCAAAATCTATATAGGAATTCTGCAGAACTGCAAACTGTGTAAGTTTCAACTTTCTACCATATCCTGAAGCTCTTCAATCTTAAAATGAAATTTTCGGTCCTATGTTCGAATCTTATTTCAGCCACAGAACTTCGGTCTTTTGGAATTTTGGTTAGCTGACAGGATATGCATACCTTAGTTTCAAGATGTACCATCTGTGAAAAATTTGAAGAAAATCCGACCATAAATGACAGCTGTAGAGCGCGAACACCATTTTTTACTATTTTTAGCTGTGATGTCATGTGACGTCATAGGGTGCTGATGATGCATTTCTTTAAAAGCACTTAATTTTCTGTCATAACTCTGAAATTTTCATTATTCTGCACAACTGGCATCATGTCGAAATCATTGCCCTCAAATGAAAATTAAGAAGTACGCTTATGACGTCACATGACGACTTATGACGTCTCGACTCGAAATATTTGTAGAAATTCTTCCAACTTGCAAACTGTGTAAGTTTCAACTTTCTATCTCATCCTGAAGCTCTTTAATCCTAAAATGAAATTTTCGGTCCTATGTTCGAATCTTATTTCAGCCACAGAATTTAGTATTCCGTATATATAAGAAAAAATATGTTTTGTATGTATGGAGTACTATTATTTTCAGAATTTTATTTTAAATTACTGAACTTCAAATCCCTGTGATATTTATTTCAATTTAAAAACACACACTCACAGACAAGTGAATTTATATCTAAGTCTTTAAATAATTTATTTTACAACAAGAAAATTACCAACAGCTGATTTCTCCATACTGCCTGGGTTTTTTTTTTCTTTCAACGCCCGAATAGTCAGCCCTTTAATAATTTAAATTTAACGGTTTGACAGATCGGGAAAATAATCGCAATATCTGACCAATTTCGCAGCGTAAAAATCCGAATCATCCCGAAATGTACTTTTCTCGGATTCGCATATATTTCAAACAAATAAACATACAAAGGAGGATTATTTTCACGACAATTTTGTATATTTCGATAGAGAAATATATATTTGAGTGATTCCGTATGTTAACTTCATAGATTTATTTGAATGATTTGAAAAAACGGAGTTGAAGCGAGTCGACCCCTGAAAAGATGTCCACCCTTATTGATAGTGTATGTACAGTGTGTGTGTGTGTGTGTGGTGTGTGTGGTGTGTGTGTGTATGGGAGCAAGTCCCTGTGGCCTAGGTCACACATTCAGGATTTTTACTGCCGTCTTTGATAGGACCATTCCCGATTAAAATGTGTCAAAAGTCTGATCAAGATCCTTTGATTCGTGGCTGGAAATTCAAACTTTTATTAAAATTTGTAAAAAACATTTATTTAATCACGACAACAATCAGATATTGTTCAGGAGGCGTCCCGATCCAGCCGTTTCCAGCAGAATTCGTCCCGATTATCCCGTTCTAAATCCGATTCTGATCCGATACAGCAGAATTTGTCACTGTAATCCGACTAGATCGGCTGAGTTTCCCGAATGTTACGGGACGCACCTAACTGTCAGGAGTGCTTGGCCGACCTCTCCGGACCATTCCCGATCCGTAGGACTCTGTTACGAACATATACGACTGCGTTCAGACAATGATAGGACATTGAGGATAGTAATCCGACTTTTTCGCTTTTCGTGTCGTAGCGCTGTCTGATCTCAAACGGGAACCATAATCGACACTGTGTGAACGCCGCATTACAGACAAATTAGCTTGCAGCGTCTTGAACGGATGACATGTGTTGATCATTTTGTTTAAAACGTCTACACTTATACACGCTCATGGTATCTCAAGCTGGCAATTAAATTACATTGTACTATAACATATATTTTCACATAGGTTATCATTTATCATAAATTTGGAATATAGCTTGTACAACATTTATCGATAGATGCAACAATAAAGTCGGGAAATTGCAATGTTTCAACAACGGTCTAAAAAACGCTCAAAGGATTATGGGTAACACAATGCTGCAACTGATATTCATAAGTAACGTAAATAAAATGATTTGACAAAACATTAAATCATTGTCAACACTTGTTTAATTTGTTTGTTTGTTTGTTCGGTTTAACGTCCCACCGACAGTATTTCAGTCATTTGGAGACGATGTCTACTTAATGCAGTTATAGTGCTGCAGCACTGCAGTATCACGTCGTAGACATGTGGCATGATACCACACCCAGTCACATTATCCTGATACCGGGCCAACCAGTCCTGCAACTACCCTTATATGCTAAGTGTCAAGCAAGGGAGCTATAACAGTACCATTTTTTACGACTTTGGTATCGAACCCACGACCTCCCGCTCCCGAGGCGGACGCTCTAAACACTCGGCCACCGGGAACGGTACACCTGTTTAGCTAGTAATATCAATATGATATAAGTAAAAAGTTTTTTTTTTCAATTTATATGACTAATACATATCTGTAAACTTACATTTTCCGAAAATGCTTCAATTAAGGTGAAAGCGAAAGTAGGATATTTTATGAAAATTCTTATAAATGGCTTTATATTCGTATTTTTTATGTAACTTCCTTATTTCTTGATCAATTTCAAAACTCTAGGTGCCAAAATAATCGTCTTACAATTCTCTACATCTCACTTGCTTAATGTAAAACTCATTTCTAATGATTCTTAAGATATAAGTCGTAAAATTCTGACATGACGGCAAAATCGCTGAAATTCTATATGTTTAAATTTTTATTTTTGATGTTACTTCCTTATACTTTGATCAATTTCAAAACTTAAGGTACCAAAATAATCGTCTTAAAATTCTCTACATTTCACACGCTTTATCTATAGGAATATTTTTAATACTTTTTGAGATACAAGCTCTTAAACCTCTTGAAAAATGAAAAAATCACCAAAGCTATATGCACGAATTTCCCCATTACTCCATGAATCTTAGGTCAATCATTAAACTTTAAGCATCAAAAGAACGGCCAAACATTGTTCTACAAATAATATTCATCATCATATTTTCAAAAATCAAAGAATTTCGAGATATAAACTGTTAAACACACTGAGGGTTACCGAATTTTGTTTTTTCCACCATAACTCAACCGATTCAACCCCGATCATCAAAAACTAAATATCATCTGAAAGGTCTTTCTAAGCACTACAAATTATACGCATAGTGTCTCGATAGAATATTTACCGTTTTTGAGATATTTAAGGCCGAAGAAAAACTCGATAATTGATATATGACCTTGACCTTTGGGATTTTCCGGAAACGGAAATGACATGGCTCTATAGATTCTAATACTGCATCTTCAGACAAAATTTCAAGTAAATCATGCAAAAAATAAAGCCTACAGGGCTTAAAAACCGTTAAGTTTTAATAAGAAAGTTTTAAGAGCATTTTGACGTCATGTGACGTCATATGGCGTTCATCTTTTAAGAATGTATAGAAGATCTGGAAACTAATATTCAGCCCAAATCTCAGCTTTCTAGCTTTTCTGGAAGCGATTTTATACGCATTTGAAATTTGACGTCATTAGTTCGAATCTTGGATTCGCCATAAAACCTTTGCCTTTTCGAATTTGGAAAAACGGACACCGGGATGCACAACTAGAGCCTAACATACACATTCTGTGAAATTTTGATGAAAATCGATCCAGAAATAATGGCTGTAGACCGCGTACAAACTTTTTCACCTGACGTCAAATCTGACGTTATATGACGTCATATGAATATACAATTCATTGCATCCGAAAGCTCATGGTTTGAAATATAAGCCATAAAATTTTCATTGTTCTGAGTCAATGGCAACACCTCGAAATTAACACAAATATAAGAGGAAGAAAAAAAGAATAAGAAGAAGAAGAAGAAGCAGAAGAATAACTAGATTTCATTCGTTGATACGAATGATAGGACTTTCTGCTACATTTGTCAAACACTTAAAAGCTAAAAAAGTAAAAGGATATGAAATTCCAGCCTATAACTTGCTTTTGTATGGCCATAACTTAAATAAACTTTGAAAAATATGACCGTTTAACTTGGAGGATATGGCAAAAGTAACTGAAAATCATTTTTTATATCGATTTATTTAACTTGGACTATTTTTATAATCTATGTTACAAATCAAATTACAATTCGAATTTCATCCTGTAATAATTGCCGAAGACCGCGTAAAAGCTTGTGTAGACAACGTCAAGTTTGATGTCATGTGACGTCATAGGCATAAGAAAATCAATGAAATGAAATATTAAGTATCTTGAATATATCAAGTAATTTTTTCATGCTCCTTACAACTTTGCAACATATAGAAATTAACGCGTAGATATATTAACATTCTTTCTGACCTTATGACGTCAAATGACGTTAATCCTCACAGAAAATGAGTAAGTCTCAATGACTAATATTCAGTCCAAATATCAACTTTCTAAATCATCTGGAAGCGATTTTATATGTATTTGAAATTTGACGTCAATGGTTCGAAACTTGGATTCGCCATAGAACCATTGCTTTTTCGAATTTGTAAAAAGGGACCCAGGATACACATATAGAGCGTTACATATACATTCTGTGAAATTTTGATGAAAATCGGTCCAAAAATAATGGCTGTACACCGCGTAAAACCTTTTTCTCCTGACGTCAAATCTGACGCGATATAACGTCACATTAATATGAATTACATTGCATTCTAAAGCACATGGATTGATGTACATACCATTAGATTTCCATGGTCCTGGGAAGTAAACAACATATTTAAATTAACGCGTATATATCAGAAATTATTTTTGACCTTATGACGCCATATGACGTCATGTGACGTTCATCTTCATAGAATGTAAAGCACTCTTGGAGACTTATATACTATCAAAATATAATATATTTCTTACTCATCTGGAAACGATTTTATACGTATTTGAAATTTGACGTCAATGGTTCGAATTTTGGGTCCGCCATAAAACCTTTGCATTTTCGAATTTGGAAAAACGGACACCAGAATGTACAACTAGACTCTAATATACACATTCTGTGAAATTTTAATGAAAATCGGCCCAGAAATAATGGCTGTAGACCGCGTACAAGCATTTTTAGACGACGTCAAGTTTGACGTCAAAACATGTCATAGTCAAATGAAAATTATTGAAATGGAAACAGTTCTATCTGAAGCATATGCTATTAAATTTTCAAGGTGCTCGGACGTAAACAACATATAAAAATAACACATAAAATTTAGAAATTACCTTTCACCTCATGACGTCATATGACGTCATATGACGTTTATCTTCAGAGAATGTAAAATAACTCTTGAGATTTATATTCTGTCCAAATATCATCTTTCTAGCTCATTTGTAAGCGATTTTATACGCATTTGAAATTTGACGTCAATGGTTCGAATCTTGGATTCGCCATAGAACTATTGCATTTTCGAATTTTGAAAAGCGGACACCGGAAGGCACAACTAGAGCCTAACATACGCATTCTGTGAAATTTTGATGAAAATCGGCCCAGAAATAATGGCTGTAGACCGCGTACAAACATTTTTAGACGACGTCAGGTTTGACGTCAAAGCACGTCATAGTCAAATCAAAATTATTGAAATGCAAACAGTTCTATCTGAAGCATATGCTATTAAATTTTCAAGATGCTCGGACTTGTACAACATATAAAAATTAACACGTAAATATTAGAAATTACCTTTCACCTCATGACGTCATATGACGTCATATGACGTTCATCTTCGGATGATGTAAAGTAACCCTTGAGATTTATATTCTGTCCAAATATCATCTTTCTAGCTCATTTGTAAGCGATTTTATACGCATTTGAAATTTGACGTCAATGGTTCGAATCTTGGATTCGCCATAGAACCATTGTCTTTTCGAATTTTGAAAAACCGACACCGGAAGGCACAACTAGAGCCTAACATACACATTCTGTGAAATATTGATAAAAATCGGTCCAGAAATAATGGCTGTAGACCGCGTACAAACTTTTTCACCTGACGTCAAATCTGACGTTATGTGACGTCATATAAATATGATATTCATTGCATCCGGAAGCTAATGGTTTGAAATATATGCCATAAAATTTTTATTGTTCTGAGTCAATGGCAACATATCGAAATTAACACAAATATAAGAGGAAGAAAAAAAGAATAATAAGAAGAAGAATAATAAAAAACAGTACAAACCCAATAGGACTTTCTGCCGAAAGGGCAGAAAGTCCTAATAAAAAAACAGTACAAACCCAATATGACTTTCTGCCTGTAGGCAGAAAGTCCTAATAATAAAAAAACAGAACAAACCCAATAGGACTTTCTGCTTGAGGCAGAACGCCCTAATAAGAAGAATAAAAAAACATAACAAACCCAATAGGACTTTCTGCTTTAGGCAGAAAATCCTAATAAAAAAAAAAACAGTACAAACCCAATAGGACTTTCTGCCTGTAAGCAGAAAGTCCTAATAAAAGTTTGAAGAAATCCGTTTAACAAAGGCAATATGCTTATCGGTCCTGGTGTACACCATTGCATCCTAAAATGCACCTCATTCTCTCAAATACGCACCGCAATTCACCTTTCAACACGGGCACTCTTTCCTGCGTAGGAACGTCCGGGTAACCAACCCAATAACCGCCTTCTTCTCTTACTTCAAATGGCTAGATTTTCGTATACAAGCCCTTATCCGAAAAACATGAATATCTTCCATGTTTGTTGACGGAATCACTTGAAATTTTCAGGACTTTTCGCACACCGTATGCTACGGCAGTTCAGCAAA
>CM037787.1:5051147-5101147 GCA_021229015.1 Solen grandis
CTACGAAAGAACAAACAATTTTTTTCATGATTTAAGATCTTATCTATAATAGATGTTAATACAAAAACACAATCAACTGTACTCCTACCTTTAATAAAACCATATTGATCATTATTTAATATATTGTTATCATCCGCCCATTTTCGTAGTCTTGTGTCTAACATAATAGAAAATATTTTTGAAAAAATGCTTGTCAATGTGATGCCTCTATAATTGTTAACCTCATTACGATTTCCCTTTTTAGGCACGGGTACGATAACACCACTCATCCATGTTTCCGGATACATGTTATTATCGAATATATGATTAAATAACTTACACAGCATGGGTGCTATGTGTTCCTTACCAGTTTTAAATATTTCCGGTATAAGCTGATCAACAGAACCACTTTTTCCATTATTTAATGAATTAATAGCTAGTAAAACCTCTTCAATATCAAAATGTCGATCTAAATATTCCACATCACTATTATTCATAAAATCTGTCATCGACCTGCGTTTCAACAAAGTCATTATAAAATAAATCCTGATCGGAGAACAACCCTTTAAAATGATTGTAAAACTCTTCTTTAGACAGCGTCCCAGATTTTGACTTTTTACGTAACTTTTTAACTTCCTTCCAAAAACACTGAGGATTTGATTTTGCAAGATTATTTAACTTATTTTTCTGGTCAATATTAAATTTATAACGAGCTCTTCTTTTAGCTGATTTATATGCACGTCTTTTTGTAATTAGATTATTTATATTTTCGCTTGTTCTATTTATATTACATATTCTATTTGCACGCCTAAATTCACAGCGCGCCGCCTCACATTCAGGTGTAAACCATATATTTTTATATTTTCTTTCAAGTTTATCTTTACCTCGATGATTTATTTTCTAGTTTTACCATATACACTGTATGAAATTGAATATAATTTATCTGAAAATTGCTCTATACCTGTATTTAAATCTATGCTACTATTTGTTATCCCATCTATTATGTTTTGTAAATCTGTGATATTGTTTTGTATACAGGAAATATATTCTTCATTTTTACCGTTATCCCATTTTAATGTATCAATAACGATATGATCATTGACTCTGTTATCACTAACAATGATATGTGGAAACAATAATCCAATACTTATTGGAACATGCGTGGAAAAGGTAAACATGTCATGTACTTGAAAAGACTTTACACAGGTGAAATAATCAGTAGCGTAAGTAAAGATAATGTTAATTGGTAAGTGAGATATAACAGTTAAGATTTGATAACAAACCAATTAACAAAACTGTTAATTTGTATCATTTAATTACTTAATCAATTCACTTAAATGCACCAAGCCAAAGATCTAAGGGCATGTTTGTATATCTTAATCAGCATAATTATTATCAGCATCGGCCATCTTAATTGGCTTAATTGCAATTTATCAAAGATCAAAAGCTACATTTTGCGTAATATTAAAACATGATTTTAATTACACATGATTTTTTTCTGATACATTTGCTATATCTTCTTCCATACCCACATTTTACTATGGTAAATTTTGAACTAGATTAGTATCCCTTATCAAAACAAACCTAGAGAAGTGCTAAATATCTAAGGTGGGACAGTTGGGAATTTGAACATTAAAAAGTGGGACAGTTGGGAATAAACCAATGTGTGTGTGTGTGTGTGTGTGTGTGTGTTTTCCATGTAAATACGAACAATGTGATCATGCAATGTTGTTGAAATTTCAAAAGAATGATGCTCAATAATGCTTCTACGATTATTGTAAGTAGATTTTTAACGGTAAAATGTGTTTGTCCCTACATGGAACTTGGAAAAAAAAAAAGCACTGTTGACAAGAGCACACGCATTTTTATATTATCATGACTGCTGAATTCATTTATAAAGGTTTTGAAAAATACTTAAAACAACATCGTTGTAATGTTAATGTAGAAATCAATTAATGATCATTTTAAAATATATTAATAGAGACACGCATATTTTCCCTCTAGGGGACTAGTCCATGATGTATACAGGTCACTTTCTGAGCGATTTTCATGAAGGTTTTGGTGTTTTTCGTCAGTCCAAATAAAGTGTAAATAATTTAAACAGTCAATCATATGTGATTTATTCACATAACACCAGAATATTTGTGAGACATTTAATTTCATAATTCGACATTCTTACGTAGAATGAATGTTATGAATAAGGCTTTCGTAAAAACACAGCCATCTTTATTGTTATTTAGACACTATCATTTAGATAAACTGAAATAAATAAATATTACAACAGGCCCTGATAATAGTTCCTTAAACTATTACAGACAAATAAACTAAGTACATTTTATTTTTCAACATTAAATGAAATGATAATTTGAAATCAAAACTTGTTTTGTTTGTATATCTTTCTCTCTTACAGATTATAGAGTGAAAATAAATATATGTATTTAGATAGAAAGGAATCATATTGAAAACAACAGATGGACAATAACAGACATGTCAATGTTAATAAATTTAATAGAATGTAATCAATATATGCTTTTTTAATAGAGCCCAAAAATATAATGTAATACTGTATTGTGCACAGAAAATATAAACCTTCTCATTCACTTTCATTTTCATATTTAATTTTTTTTTTCAATTTATTTTTTATTTTTAATGAGATTTAATACAGTCAAAAAAGTCCACCAGCTGTACAAAACTCGCAACCTAGCTTTGCAGCCAGTGCAAAAAAAAATCGTATTAATGGCAATATAAATCATACAGAAAAAATACTTTCACGGATTAGATGGCTGTGAGTTCGAGCCCTGGCTTCCACCTATGGTTTTTGTATGCGAGAAAGCTTTACGGAGAATGTGAGTTTAGTACTGTACCTTCCCAAGAACGATAGTTAGGTTAACGGTCCGCTTGCATGGTCAAGATCTTGTCAAAACAAAAGAAAACAAGTAACTGGTGTTGAATGCAACACATGAGTCCACTACTGGTGAGGTGAGGTGCATACATTTTCCGGTACCATAGCAACCAGAAATTTGGACCGAGGGAAAAAAGTGACGTGCAGAATTTCCATACTGCCATCTTTTCATATACCAAATTTCATAATATAATTTTACACGTTTTTTTTTAAGTTATCGCGGGATGCAGATTTCCGGACAGAAGGACAGACAGACGGAGGGCAAACACCGATAAGGGACTTTTAAAGATCACTGAAGTTGATTTTTGGGACAAAAAGCATAAAAATGAAGAAAAAAATTGGCTGATGCAAAAATTTCGACCCCAAGCAATAGAACTACTTAGCCCAAGGTTTAGAATTTTATATATGAATCATATATTTAACTATAAAAAAGCTACCATATTCCCCACCCCCAGATACCCCTCAGAATGCATCTCCGTCATCCTAACCCCCCCCCCCCCCCCCCCCCCCCCCCACCACCACAATTCTGAATCCGGGCCCACACACACTTAGCTGGCCTGATCCATACACATTTCTTGGTGACCGAAATTGCCTAGTTTGGGTAAATACTTCTGATAAGTAGTGGAAATCCACATTGAGAGCCCCATACTGAAATAAAAAAAAAAGCTTAATGACCAACCACCCAGGCCGACCCCTGCTGTGAGAATCCAGCTGTCACACTTATCTCTGCTGTCACATTGACAACGTCATTGTGTCTGCTCTAATCTGAATCAGACAAAGGCTTGTGTGCATGTCACAGACATCAATTAATCATAGACATATTCACCATATGCTTTTAGGTCGCAGTTCAAAAGTGTATACATGTATAACATTGAGTTTGATCTTCGTTTATTAATTTTACTATAAAATGCATAATAAGTACAAAATATTAAACGCTATCAGTGCATTAATTCACAGAGATATGCAGTTTTTTTTTCTAGGCCCGGATTCACCGGGTCTTAGGGGGCTTAAGGTCCCCAGCTGGCATGATGATACAATTTTTAGGTGACTGAATATGCCTTGATTGGGTAAATGTTTGTGGTCAGTAGTGGTAATCCCCATTGTGAGCCCCTTACTGAAAGTCACCCAGGCAGACCCCTGCTTAGCGAGCATCCGCTGTCACTTATCTCCGCTGTCACCTTGGCAGCGGAAATGTCTGCTTTAATATGAATCAGTCAAAGGCTTTTAGTTTTACTGAGTATACGTGTCACAGACGAATGCACCGAAAGTGATTAGTATGAATTGAAGTCGCATTTATTGTGCATATTATAGTAAAAATAATAAACGAGGATCAAATCAAACCCAGTGTTATAAGGCGCCTTGAATTTCATAAACACAGTCGTAATAAGAATCAAAGCGCACAATGCGCTGAGAGACGGCGACGGGATTAACATTCTAAACCCAGTGTTTCTGAAGTTATTGAAGCAGTCACATGACGACAAAAACTCCATCCGCTGTTGCTACAGAAGTTCTGTTTGTAACATAATAATCCAGAGTAAAGGTCATGAACCTTTCATTCATAAAGAGCTGCATACCTAAGTAGGTCATTCTCTTTCTCTAGTGCTAGTGAATTTTATCTGTTGTTTTGTATATATATATATTCTTTATTTACGTCTCATCTTTGTACAAAGACATATAATTGCACAAATCATTAATACTTTATACAAGTACAAAGCCACTCAAAATGAGTTATAAGAGACACGAAACATAAAAAATATAATCAATCAAATACACAAGTATATATGTACACGATACAAAACTAGAAACATATGCTAATCCTAACTTAAAAACTCATTAAGATACTACTTTAAATAAGATTCTGAAAGACAAAAAAGTACACTACTGTGTTACATTAAAGAATGGATGTAAAAAATCAATTATCACCCCTGTCAGACAGTTTGTATGTGTAGAAATTGACCAGGTATTTTATTATTTAAGATACTAGAATGTTTGCCTATCTATTTCATAGTTAAATGCTCTGGGAGGAACCTAACTCGCCATCATGCAAAATATTGTGCGGACTACTTTAGGTCAATTACATACATACGGAGAACTACTTTTTCTTTTTACAGGAGTCGATCTTCATGTACGTAAGATGGGTTGCTGTTCTGGTTAAGAAATGTCACGGATATTTTTTTCACGCTTAAAATTGATGCTTCCAGTGCAAAATAATGGCAAAAGTAAACATGTTAACAACAATAACACACT
The DNA here is from genome assembly GCA_021229015.1 of Solen grandis. Classification (NCBI taxonomy): domain Eukaryota; kingdom Metazoa; phylum Mollusca; class Bivalvia; order Adapedonta; family Solenidae; genus Solen; species Solen grandis. Next base: position 5,056,276 of record CM037787.1, read on the forward strand.
AAAAGCGGTTACGGCAATGATTTAAACATCTATGTAACATATTCCATTCGTATTCGTTAGTGCAGAATCGCATTGCATGGATCCGCACTAAACGCGGAGAGGTACAGTTAAAAATGTTGTGGAAAATATGCAAATTAGCAAGGCCTGATTTCGTTCTTCAGCATTAGACGGCTATCGCCGTCTAAAAATCATAACATTTATTTTATGGACGGCTTAAGCACGCGCGCGCTTTCTCTCGATCTCTTCCTCTCTTTTACAGATTATAAGATAAACATAAACAAAAATATATGTATTTGAATCTGAAGGAATCATATTTAAAATAACAAATGGACAATAAAAGTATGTCAATGTAAGTAAAATTTGATAAATTATAACCAAATAATGCTATTTTTAAGGTATCCAGTCGAAACGGACCCAAGTGAAAACGGACCCAAGTTGAAACGGTGCCAAATTGTTCAAAACGGTCCCAACTGGGTGAGAAGATTTATCAAAACGGCCCCATATAAACGGACCCATTATATATGAATGGTAAGAATGAGTGGTTACGAACGTGTGAACGATCAAATAATTTGATTAAAGGAACGTGTTAAGGGCAAGACCATATTTATTTTAAGTGTGACAAATCAAATGTGTGAGTGTGTACTTGTGTCTGTACGAAATAGAAAGGTTATATATAATAAGAATTTCTTACATTTATTTTTAATAAATATTTATAGATTTAATGACTTCATGGGTGATATTTTATATAATTTAAAAATGACCAGTTAACCCTTCATTTTCTTTCATATTTAAGATGAATTATAATGAAGGTGTGTGTGTGTGTGTTCCAAGTTAAATCATCGTAATCTTTCTCTTTATCGTTCTCTCTTTCTTTTTCTTTTCTCTCTCATTTGAATTGGAATTTATACTGCACGATATGTCAAGGTAGGGGAATATAATCACTTGGTAGATACCCATTTTATATCTGTCGTTATGTGCGAATAGTGAAGTATTGGTTAAAATTATTTGGTATAAAAATTAAAAATTGTATTCTAAGTACTGTTGTAAGATTTCAAAAATAAATAAATAAAAATAAATGCAGGAATGTGAATTGTTCGTCAAAAGTAAAAGAAATATTGCAAAACGCGGGCTTCAATGATGTTTGGTTATTTCCAGAGTCAGTGAATGTAAGTGCATTAATTCCTGTTTTATTGAAAAGATTAAGAGATATCTATATTACATGAAACCTTAAACCTATATAAACAATTGAAAGTATCATTTGATAGGGAAAACTATATGAATATGATTGAGAATGTGAAATTTAGAAATATGTTAGCTAAGATAAGACTTTCCTCCCATAAACTATGTATTGAAACAGGTAGGCATCGTAATATTGAAAGGAGTGAAAGAAAATGTATTTATTGTAATCTAAATGATGTAGAAGACGAGTACCATTTCACATGTGTTATATAAAGATTTAAGAGAAAGATATATTCCATATTACTACTCACGATCACCAAATATGTTTAAATCTTTAGAACTGCCAAATAATGAAAACAAATCAACCTTGTATAAATTAGCAATATTTTGTACTAAAGGGTTTAAGCTTAGAGACAAAACTATTATTAGCAATTAATTCCTTGTCAATATTTATATTATTAATACCTAAATATTTGTCCTTATGATAAACACTCTCAAAACGCATATTGTATTTTTTGTTGTTAAAAAATCACTGCATGCATTGAAATGAAAAATATGTATTTATTGTAAATGTAATGAGCTGTATATGCTTAATAAATGTATGTTATGTTATATGATGTTTATAACAATAATTTAATATCTTTGTATCAATAATTTAATCTCATTAAAACAGTTTCATTCATTTACAGATTTGTATTAACTTCAAAGTACTTAACTATTCATCCTTTAAATATTATGCAATATATTTTACAGGGGTCTGTTTTAACCAAAGTGGCACCGTTTTGACCATAATTGGCACCGTTTTGACTATTTTGAATGGGAAGATGTCCGTTTTGATTTTTTTATGGGTCCGTTTTGACCAATTTGGCACCGTTTCAACTTGGATCCGTTTTTACTTGGGTCCGTTTTGACTGGTAACCATTTTTAATAGAGCCCCAAAAATAATATGTAATACTCCATTACTGTATTGTGCCAAGAAAATATTTAATAACCTTTTCAGTTACTTGCATTTTCATATTTAAACTTTTTTATTATTTATTTTTAATTCTAATGAGATCCAGGCTAATATGTAAAAAAAAATCCCCCAGCTTGATCAGAGCTCACAACCTTGCTTGCAGCCTGTGCCATAAGATTAGTATTAATGGCAGTATAAATCATGTAGTAAAAACATTTTCACGGATCTATAAATTGGTTTATAAGGTTGTGAGTTCGAGCCGCGGCAACCGACCATATTTTGTATTCGAGAAAATTTTACGGAGTATGTGAGTCTAGTACTGGTTCTTCCAAAGAACGATGGTTAGGTTAGCTGCACGCCTGATACGACAATATCCAAGCAGAACTCGTCAATAAAGCATCTCGGCGTATGGCAAGAGGGTCGTGGGTAAAGAATCTTGTCAAGACAGAAACAAAAATTAACGTTGAAGATGATTTTAGGGACAAGAAGCATAAAAAAATGAAGACACAAATAAGCTGATGCAAAAAAAAAAAAAAAAAAAAAAAAATCGCCCCAAGCAAAAACTTTTTAGCCCAAGGCTTAGATTTCAATATATGAATTATGTATATATCTAACTTAGAAAGAAAAAGAAAAAAAAAGGTATCACATTTCCACCATATACCCCTCATAATGCATCTCCGTCATCCTACAAACATTTTTACATTTTTTTTTCGGGGGAGCATAACCCCGCCTTCCTGACCAGGAATGCTACCATCGTGGAGTTGGGCTTTTTGAAGGAAATTTTAATGCAACTAATAGCTTTTCAGCGTAAGTGTGGTACATTTTATGTCTCTTTCGACCATGCTATGTAATTACCTTTTCCCGTCGAATTGCGAATACGCGCATTATGATGTGTCCATTTTATTGCAAATATGGTACGATAGAATAAGGGGCGCTATTTGTTGGTAAGTACAATACGCTATATTAGGTCAAGGACGTGTGACCTCATTTGCATCTCATTTCCTGCTTTCATTCATAAAATCATCGTGAATGGACTATGGATAAGATCATAAGTCATCATTGAATCATCCATTGTATTTGCCACAGTGTGGCAGATAACACTATCTAAGATACTATGGAGCCAGGTAAATCTTCCTGTTTGTCATGTGAAATAATATCAGCCAAGAAATTACCAAAATAAACCATATTGATGTGGAGTATTTTGCCATGTTATAAATAAAAGAAAAAAATATAAAGGATGGGTGGGGTTTGGGATTCTACATCAAACGATGCCTTTCGACACATAGAAATAAAAAAAAGTTGAAATCATTTTCATTCTTGTGAAAATGTATGTACAGTAAGAGAGATAGAGGAGTCGAAATAATCGAAAATATTAATACCACTCCCTGATAGGGGATTTCCAAAAAAAAGTATCATGGAGTATCCAGTTCTCGACAGCATAAGAATTTATTGCAAGAAAAATGAAGAAAACAATCACACACTTTTATAGTGAATATATCATCAAATGCTTCAATAGCTTCCCTTCAAATGTAATGAACAAATTAAAAAAAATAACTTCTAAAATCCAACAACAGTCAAAAATATTTCCAAAATGGTGTCTTGAGTTCTCGACAATGAAATGAAAATGAGTCTGTCACTAGTATGATGCACACATAGAGATACAATCTGTGAACAACAGTCGTAATGAATTCTGTGTTTTTCCTTACAGCACAGATTGGTGTGTAAAATATATGATGATGCAAATGAGAATAAGAAATGCAATCACACTCGCAGTGTCCATGTTATTATAGGGTTCCCTCCTTGTAACTGGGGGTGCGATTGCAATTTTCTTTAACTTTGTGTCTTTTCATATAGAGAGTCCCTACAATTTTAGGAGTATATTGCCAATATTGGGGGTAAAATACCCTCTACAGGGGGGTAAATGGACATGTATTATAATTATGAGGTGTGAATTTCGCTTTCAGATTAATAACAACTATGGCTCTAAATGACTTCCATACATAGGTTTTTGAGAAGTGTATGTGTATTCATTATCTAATGTACACTATTTTAGGAACAGATGTTAGTTTACATAAATCAGTCACCGTCTGCTTGCTGAGTTTGATTGGTAGATTAAACAGGTGGTTTATAAAATGATAAAAAGAAGCATTGGTGAAAATGGTATAAAAACGGTACTTCTTTACTGAATGAATGTTATTATCTGTTTCCTAAACATTTTCAATGAAAAAATCAAAACAGTTTCAATCAGTTTTGCCAAATGTTGACAGTTTCCCTGTAAAATTACGTCACACTCAGGGTGAGACATCGCATTAGTGTACATAGTCCGATAATATTAATTTTGGGAGAACTGAATTTGTGAGGATATTTGTGTGTGTGTGTTTATATATATATATAATATGTATCATTGTAAATTTTTGCACATGTCAGTATTAACTACAGTGATGTTAGAAACAAAGATTTACTTCCAACCAGACAAATGTAACATCCTCAGTTTAATAAAAAGCAACCTGTGAAATTTTCTTAAAAATTACATGATCATAAAATTCTAAGTGTTCTAAGTGTAGACACTTCAAAATACTTAGGCATTACAATCCAAACAGATTTATCTTAAATAAGACAAACACATCAGTTCTTTCATTGAATATTAATATTAGATAACTTTAATTTAAATGGTTTATCAAATGATGTATTTTTAGCTCACCTGAGCACAATGTGCTAATAGTAAGCTATTGTGATCGCCTTTCATCTGTCGTCTGTTGTCCGTCGTCCATGTGTGCAACTAGTATCAACAATTTTCTTTAAATAACATCTCCTCCTAAACCACTTAGCCAAATTTGATGAAAATTGCCTGGGATGTTCCTTGCATGAAGCTCTACCAAAATTGTTCAAATGGTTCCAGTTTGTTGCATATCTGGGTCACAGGAGCTAAAAATAGATTTTTAATGTGAAATATTTAAAAATCTTCTCCAAAACCGCAAGGCCTAAAGCTTAGATATTTAGTGTGTGGCATTGTCTTATGGACCATTACCAAGTTTGTTCAAATCATGACCCTGGGGTTGAAACTGGTCCTGCCCGGTTTTTTAAAAAATTCTTTTCAGAAGCCACAAGGCCTTGAGTTTAGATATTTGGTGTGTGGCATTGTCTTACAGACCATTTACAAGTTTGTTCAAATCATGACCCTGGGGTTGAAATTGGCCCCGTCCCAGGGGTCACTTGATTTTACATAGACTTGTAAAAAACTAGAAAAATCTTCTTATCAGAAACCGCAAGGCCTGGAGTTTAGATATTTAGTGAGTTACATGGCCTAGTGAACATCTACCACTTTTGATCAAATCATTGCCCTTTGCTAAATTTCATACTTGATTTGTGCAGAGCATAACTCAGAAAGTATCAAAGCTATAAACTTGAAACTTCACAGGTGAGTAGGTCTCATGGATGAGAAGTGCAATACACAAGAACCGTAACGCTCTGTATCATATTTTTGGAGTTATTGCCCTTTATTAGCTCGACTTTTCAAAGAATATGAGAGCTATTGTAGTCGCCCTGGCGTCGGCGTTGGCATTGCAGCTTTTGGTTAAAGTTTTGCATACAAGTTACTATCAACCTTATATCTCAATAACCATTTATGGTATTGACTTTAAAGTTTATAAATATGTTCAGGGGCGTCAGACAACCAAGGTAGATAACTCTTGACTGAATTTAATATGAATTATGGCCCCTTTTCTACTTAGAAATTTTGGTTAAAGTTTTGCATGCAATAGAAAATTTGGTTAAAGTTTTGCGTGCAAGCTACTATCCAGTTAGTATCTCAATAACCATTTATGTATTGACTTGAAAGTTTACAAATATGTTAAGGGGCATCAGACAACCAAGGTTGATTACTCTTGATGGAATATATTACAAATTATGGCTCCTTTTTAACTTAGAAATTTTGGTAAAGTTTTGCTGAAGTATTTATGCTATATCTCAGTATCCATTTAAATTTTGGTTAAAGTTTTGCATGCAAGGTACTTTCATGCTAATATCTCAGTATCCAAGCATGCGATTGATTTGAAATATCTTAAATGCATTTAGGGGTTACCCTCATACTATCAAGTTAGATAACTTTTGATGGAATATATTACAAGTTATGGCCCCTTTTTTAACTTAGAAATTTTGGTTTAAGTTTTGCATGCAAGGTACTTTCATGCTTATATCTCAGAGTCCAGGCATGGGATTGATTTGAAACAGCTTTTATATGTAGGGTATCATACTATAAAGGAAGATAACACTTGATGGAATATGTTGAAAATTATGGCCCCCTTTTAACTTAAAATTTTGGTTAAATCTTTGCATTCAAACTAATGTCCAGCTTATATCTCAGAAATTGCTTGTGGAATTGACTAGAAAGTGAAGGAGTGTCTTCAGGGGCATCTGAAAACTAAGGAGGATAACTTTTGGACTGAATTTTATGCAAATTATGGCCCTTCTCTAACTTGGATTTTTGGTTAAAGTTTTGCATGCACAGTATTATTGTGCTTATGTCTCAGTAACTAGGCATGGGATTTTTTTAGACTTCATAAAAATATTAAAGGGTATCAGACTATCAAGGTATATCATTTTTGACTATTATTATGTACAGGGTATGTGAAGGGCAAGAATTGAAATAGATTTCATTTGATTTACCAACAAGCATTTTGAATAGTCGAGTGTGCTGTCCTCTGACAGCTCTTGTTAAATTTCATACTTAATTTTTGTTCAGAGAATAACTCACAAAGTTATTCACTTGAAATTTCACAGGTGTATAGTTCTTATTTGGAAGAAGTGTCATGCACAAGAACCGTAACTCTACACATCATATTTTGGAGTTACTGCCCTTTGTTAAATTTCAGAATTTATTTTTGTCTTGAACATAACTCAAAAAGTATAAAAGCTATTACCAGTACACTAAGTATAATCCATTTCCAATGGTTATTGTTGGAGTTTTTCTGATTTTATACAATTTCATGTCCTTAAGTTAACTCCTGAGTGACTCATGCTACTGAAATTGAATTTCATTTATGGAAAGAAATTAATGAGAGAAAGTGTCATGCACAAGGTTCATAACTCTGGCTTCAGTATTTTTGGAGTAATTTCCCCTTTTTTACAGTGTCTTGACTGCAAGATAACTATTGTTCTACTTATGCTATTGAAACAAAATTTCAGTTATGGAAAGAAATTCATGAGAGGAAGTCTCAGACACAAGGTCCATAACTCTGGTCAGAGCTTTAACAATATAGTCAGCCCTTTAACTAATTGCGTATGTTACTGTGTGCCTTAGTGTATATGTGTGTGAGGGGAAGGGGGTGGGGGGAGACATCAGTTTTTAGCTCACCAGAGCACGAAGTGCTCAGGGTGAGCTATTGGGATCACCCTTCGTCCGTCGTCAACAATTTGCTTTAAAAGACATCTTCTCTGAAACCGCTGGACAGAATTTGATAAAACTTGGCATGTATGATCCTTGGGTGGGCCTCTACAAAAATTGCTCAAATAAAGTTGATCCATGAAGAACTCTGGTTGCCATGGCAACAAATAGAAAAAATAATTGAAAACTTTGAAAATTATCTCCTCTGAAACCGCTGGACAGAATTTGATAAAACTTGGCATGTATGATCCTTGGGTGGGCCTCTACAAAAATTGCTCAAATAAAGTTGATCCATGAAGAACTCTGGTTGCCATGGCAACAAATAGAAAAAATAATTGAAAACTTTGAAAATCATCTCCTCTGAAACCGCTGGACAGAATTTGATAAAACTTGGCATGTATGATCCTTGAGTAGGCCTCTACAAAAATTGCTCAAATAAAGTTGATCCATGAAGAACTCTGGTTGCCATGGCAACAAATATAAAAAATAATTGAAAACTTTGAAAATCATCTCCTCTGAAACTGCTGGACAGAATTTGATAAAACTTGGCATGTATGATCCTTGGGTGGGCCTCTACAAAAATTGCTCAAATAAAGTTGATCCATGAAGAACTCTGGTTGCCATGGCAACAAATATAAAAAATAATTGAAAACTTTGAAAATCATCTCCTCTGAAACTGCTGGACAGAATTTGATAAAACTTGGCATGTATGATCCTTAGGTGGGTCTCTACAAAAATTGCTCAAATACAGTTGATCCATGGAGAACTCTGGTTGCCATGGCAACAAATAGAAAAAATAATTGAAAACTTTGAAAATCATCTCCTCTGAAACAAATGGTCAGAATTTATTTTCCTTTGGCACAAATAGTCACCTCATGAATGTCTACCATAATTGCTAAAATAAAGTTGATCCCTTGAAAAATGAGGCCCCTAGGGGGTTGGCTAATTTCCTTATATACTCTATATAGAAAACATCAAAATACTTTTTTTATGAAGCCAGCTGTGAGAATTTAATTTCCTTTGCCCAAATAGTTACCTCATGAATGTATACCAATATGGCTAAAATAAAGTTAATTCCTAAAAAAATGAGGTCCCTAGGGGGTTGGCTAATTCCCTTATATACCGGTACTCTATATAGACTATCACATCGTGTAACTGCAACTGATAATACAATATATTATATTATCTTCAATTAATAAATTTCAGAATTTTACTTCCATGAAATTAATGGTCAGGATTGATTTCATGAATGTCTGCCATGATTGCTAAAACGAAGTTGATCTCTGGTTTGTCATTTGATTTCCTTATAGAAAAAATCATCTTGAATATGCTGATTTACACTGGTGAGCGTTTATGGCCCTTGGGCCTCTTGTATACTGGTTTACAAAAACTAATCTCTAGTTAAACCATGATCGAGTAAATAATTTGAAAATTTATTGATTTAGGCCATGCCTGCGATAATAGATTATATTTTCTAATTATTGCATTATTAATTGCCACAGAAGTCCCTCATCTTGGCAGGATAATCTCATATGATATATATATCTTAATCATGATTGATGAATTTGAAGACTGACATGAATTCAGCACCATACTTATATAAGCACAAAGTAATACTAAGACACATAAGGCCATATTTCATGTTCCTTGTTTCTCTTATAAAAATACTAAAATGTTTCATTTCTTAAAAAATATTGTTTGTTATTTAGATAATGATTTATTTCGACTAGCTTAGTCATCATCATGTACCTTAATATGTTGCAAACAGGGATGGTTGGGAGAGTTTTTATCTCATTTCAGAATTCAGGTAATACTCAAGTTAACACTAAGCATTAATGGTGGATTTTGAACTTGAAAACTTAAATGAAATAGTTTTCATAAAAATTCTTTCTAAAATTTGAGCAGGATTAAAAAAATCCACTTTATCATTGAAAGAAAGTCAATTCAAATAGATCTGTTAACACTATATTGGTCAAGTGGTGAGTGGAATGAAGAATTAGTGCGATGGTTGTAAGTCTGACAGCCAAAGGGCCAGTGTTTTAATTTATCCCAAGACATGAAAATTCCTATTTTTTGCAGAATTTTTTTTTTTTTTGAGACCATGAATTGTATTCATCATTGCTAAGCACACCCTCACAAAGTTTCTCAGTAAATATCAAGAGGATATGAATGACAAGAACTGACACTTATTTCCAAGAAACATTTAATGCTGAAATTGTATCTCATGAATTTCAGAATAAAAGCAGGCATTTTGCAAGTCTTTTGTTTTATTTAAAACACTTTTACGGCTGTTACGATGGAAATTTTTATTTTAGATACAAATTTCTGTCATACCAATGTCATAAACCAATAATACAAGGGAACCAAAACAGGTACTGTACAGGGAAAAGAAAAGATTGGTGAAATTCTAGTATCTATTTTAGGCTGACCTTAAAAAATTCTTTGTTTGGAGTTACCCGACTTACTCGCGAAAATCGCCACGACTCAACTTTTTTTTTTGCCTTTCAGGTGTCTGATTTTTTTTTTTTAGGCTTGATCATTTGTATTTCTATCCTACACATGAAGTCATAATATATAGCAGCTGTAAAAAAAAGAAGTCTTACACAACAGGCAATGTCCTGGTGTATAGCTGCTATAAATCCAAACTCAAACAACCACTAACTCATTTAAGTTTTGATAAGCAGCATCTCAAAGAAGCTGTTCCAGAGTTCAAAAGGAAACCACACATTGGCTTCTGTCAGTTTCACACCCTTTGAACTTTACTGAGCACTGCAGTATGTTAATTTCTTCCAGTGTGTGGAGTTGATGTCACGCAAGGTGAAATTGAAATCAGTGGAGGGGGCCCAGAGGGGTGCATTTGGTGACACTTTTGCAAGCATTCCTTTCAGGATAACAGACAGCTTCTCACCCCATAATTAATACACAGACTTCTACAAATCTACTCATCCTGTTGACACTGCTTTTCCCCTTTTACCTGAATCATATTGCACCTTACTGATGTTTAGTTTATGTGCTGATAAGAATATGTGACACCATAGCCCCATGTTTCCCCAATGCATGTGAGAGATGTTTTGGGATTATGACTGAAAACAACTCTGGAATGAAATAAGTACAAGAAACTGATAAGAAACGCACAAACTGACTTATTGTTTTTACTCCGTTTCTTCTTCTTCCTCCCATCGGCAACTTTGTATGGGCCATATCTTGGAGACCGCACAACATATATTTACAAAACTTCATATGATTACAGTTCTCAATGTGTAGTGGTGCCTCCCAGATTTTTGTAAAGGGGGTGGGGGATTTCTGGGGGTCAGGCCCAACCCTGTCTTGCATAAAAAATGTTTTGGTCAAATTATATTTCAAATTTTCAACCTTGAATCATATCTTTTTTTGTTCCTCATAATGAGAAGAATTGCAAAGTACTACCTTGGTGTCCTCTGAGGTCATCCAAGGGTCTGGCCCCATCCCTTCAATTTTACTTATGACCTTATATCTCAAAAACTGTTCCGATCCCCACCCCAAAACCACATATATTCTTGTGCCTCATGATGAGATGGATATTAAATGGTACTTCTTTTATGTTCACATGGGTCACCAAGGGGTCAGGCCCCACCCCCTGAATTTTACTTATGACCTTATATCTCAAAAAATGTTCAGATCCCCATCCCTAAACCATGTACACATGTATATTCTTGTTCCTCATGGTAAGATGGATTGAATGATACTTCTTTTAATGTTCACATTAAGGGGTCAGGCCTCACCCCCTGAACTTTACTTATAACATTATATCTGAAAAACTGTTCAGATCCACAGCCATAAATCATATTTATTTTTATATATTATTGTTCCTCATGATGAGACAGATTGAATGGTACTTCTTTCGTGTCCCCAGCGGGGTGGGGTGGGGGTGGGGGTCACAATGGGTTCTGGCCCCACCCAGTCAGTTTTACCCCTGACCTTTATTTCAAAAACCATTGAGATCCCCACCCATAAACTATATATATTCTTGTTCCTCATGATCAGATGGATTGAATGGTACCTCTTTGCTTTGATGTTCACATTGGTCACCAGGGGTCAGGCCCCACTCCATTTCTCAATAACCATTCATGTATGATTGTCTATGGAGAATCTCCCTTTGGGAGACTCTGTGACAGTTCACTGTTACAATTATATTAAAACTTGTTTAAATCGAGTTTTTTATTTACATTTATGAGAGACAGCAATATTAGTTTGAAATCTATAGTAGTTTTTACTATGTAAAATTATTCTGAATTAAAGGTCATGTGAATCAATGATACTGCTCGTGATGCATTCTGGATTTCTTATTCCATCTTATAAGAGGGTCAAGCATAAACCCACAGATAAGGGGAGTGAGAAAAGGGTCCCGTCTTATAGGTGAGTTTCAATGGTATTTTTTTTAATATACCAAGTATTTATTTAATCATGTGGTATGTTCACTTAAGTAGTATACTTTTCCAAAATTATTGTGTCAGATAAAAAAAAAAAATTACCTACCTACCTATCCACCTAAAAAAATGTGGGTTGGGTAACTCCAAACAAAGAATTTTTTAAGGTCAGCCTTATGATAAAAGAAATCAAAAAGATTATAAAAAGAACAGTTTGATAATGTTGTTGCTGTTCTCAATCCTTGACTCATAAATCCTAGTTTTTTTTTAATCATTTAAGTATGAATAATGATGACATCATCACCATAGTGGGCATGTGTGGTTGCTGACAGAATCAGCGGTCGAAACTAGTGATCACATGAACAATGCATCCCATTGTTCATCCTGTGCCCTTTCCTGTCCATCCCATTTCATTGTAATTGTTATATTTGTTAAGAAATAATATTCTTTTAACCATACGTCATACTTGGTATTTGTGATTCAGTGTAATTCTAACTATAGAGTAATTAATAGAGATAAAAACCGATGTTGGAGATGGTGATAGCTACTCTTCCAGTTTTTAGCTCACCTGGCACGAAGTGCCAAGGTCAGCTTTTGGGACCAGCCTTTGTCCGGCGTCTGTCATCGTGAGTCGTCAACAATTTACTTAAAAATCTTCTTCTCTGAAAGTACTAATGGGAAAGTGATCTAACTTTGCAAGGATGTTCCTACGGTGATCACCTATAAAATTTGTTCAAATGGTTCCGGTCTGTTGCATAATTAGGTCACAGGAGCTAAAAATATATTTTAAAAGTGAAATCTTAAAAAAAGCTTAGATATTTGGTGTGTAGCATTGTCTAGTGGATCTCTACCAAGTTTGTTCAAATCATGGCCCTGGGGTCAAAATTTGTTCAATTCATGACCCTGGGTTCAAAATTGGCCCCACCCCAGGGGTCACTTGAGAAAACATAGACTTATATAGGAAAAACTTGAAAAATCTTCTCAGAAACCACAAGGCCTGTAGTTTAGATATTTGGTGTGTAGCATTGTCTAGTGGATCCATACCAAGTTTGTTCAAATCATGACCTTGGGGTCAAATTTGGTTCCGCCATAGGGGTCACTTGTTTTACATAGACTAATAAAGGAAAAAAACAGAAAAGATCTTCTTCTCAGAAACTACAAGGCCTGGGGTTAAGATATTTGGTGTGTAGCATTTTCTAGTAGATCTATACCAAGTTTGTTCAAATCATGACCTTTGGGTCAAATTTGGTTCCGCTATAGGGGTTACTTGATTAAACAAAGGCTAATATAGGAAAAAACTTGAAAAATCTTCTTCTCAGAAACCACAAGGCCTGGAGTTAAGATATTTGGTATGTAACATGAGCTAATAGACCTCTACCAACAAAATTGACCCTGCCCCAGGGGTCACTTGATTTTACATAGCCTAATGATACCAGGTGAGTGATACAGGGCCATTATGGCCCTCTTGTTTTCTTTTGTTTTTCTTCCTATCAGGTGACAGTTAAAGAAATTCTGGAAGATATTTTCCCATATTTTAAATGTTTTACACACTGCAACAATTTAAGAATATGAAAACCCACTGTATATATTCCGTTATCAAAACTTATATACCATGGGATTTCCCATTGGCAAACTTTGTTTTTGTGTCTGACTCTTGGTATAAGCAGAGGTGACACACAGGGCTCAGTTTTCTGTCGTCTGTCTACATGGATGATGGAAGAACGTAGCTAACTTTCATTGGTCAAATGATCCTTGTCGTTGCCATGCTGTCTCAGCCACAGATTTAGTGAAATGCCTAATCAAAAATTCATAAGTACAAAGTTTGGCTTACCAAATATCCCATGGACGATTGAAAAGCAAAGCATATTGAGCGAATGTTACTAAGGTTTTCCGACGATGACATATCCATTATTATCGAGGGCTGACTGCAAATCTATTCTAAGTCCATCTATAAATAGGTGTTGAAACAGTTTTGTTGCCCTAGAAATAGTGAAGTGCTGTTTATTACTAAAGTTAATTTGCTATAAATGGCTTTTGAAAGAGGGTAGGTTTTATCTTGCAATATCTGTATACATTAAAGGTTAAAACAGAAATTGATGAAACCCTGAGAAAGCCCTTGATAGAAGATGATATTAAGGAAGAAAACAAAACAAATAAAAAAACAAAAAATCATCTGATATCTCTCGTCAGAATTTTATTTCATTTGGCATAGATGATTACCTTATGACCCTGTATTAAAATTAGTTGCTCCCTTGAGAATTAAGCTCCAAGCAGAATGAGCTGGTCCAAATTCTTCTTTGAAAAACAGTCAAAATTCTGTTTTGATTTGCACAAATGGTATTACGGTAACATTGCTACGATCTACTATTATAAAAGAGGTTCCCAGAAAGCCAAGCTGGTTCCCATAACTGGCTGCTGCAGGGCCAATAGCAATTTTAATGGTTTTATATGGGTGAAAGTAACTCCAGTTAACCAACCTGTGGCTGCTATTGCCCTCTTCTTCATACAACATAATATATATATTTTATCACAAAGATTTTCCTTGAAAAGTCCTTGATAGAAAATTACCTTAAATTCTTTTGCAACCAAGAAGGAAAATCAAAGCATAAAATGTGCTGAGAGACTGTCAGCAGGATTTACATGATAAAATAGCTTTAACTGTAATTCCAGCATTTAAACAGGCTTGAACTCGATAGAGACAAAAGGTCAAATCATGCCAAAAACTCAACACGTTTTCCTGTAACTTTGTTTGCTCTTTGTTCTATGATAACCTCATCAGTAGTCTCTCGGTGTCTTAAGCACTTCACTTTGTTCTTTTTTTTCTACCCCCAAATTTGGCCAAATATCCCATTGTATGGACTCTCTACATGAAGGGGTACAAAATTAAGGAAAAACAGGAATTCTACCCAGAGTTTCAAAATTCAGTGGGCACCTTGGCTGATTATACCTTTTGTTGTTTAATGGAGTGCATGCTGAAACTTTATTAACTGAGTTGTGTACATTGCAGACCATGATCAGCTTGCATGGATGTGCTGGCTGATCTTGGTCTCCAGTGGTCGCAAAGGCAGTCACAAGTGCCCACACCATTGTAAGGATTGATTTTCAATATTGTGCTTCCTATCATTACGAATTACTGTGTTTCATCATTTACTTTGCAAGAGAAGATGGAAAAATTCTCAAAGTAATCATACATGTCATTTATAGATCTAGGTTGTTGGGGTTTTTGGTATTAAGTATGGTCTTCTTGTTACACAAAAGACAAGGATGTAAAATTTCACTCACCTGCTCGCTTTGGCCAATAGCAATTAGTGCAGAGCTAGTGAAAAACGTAATCATTTTTTGTACCAGTAAGTGGTTATTTGCACTATCATCTGTTTCAGGCTCCAGTTCTGGTAAACCAAGTCAGGGCAGGAAGAGAGGTGCAAAGTCTGAAAAGGACAGACCAAAACTCCTCTTGAGCCATCACAGAATGCATCGTTCCTCTGTCCGCCCATTCTTCTGTTGTGGGAGTCAGGTCTCTCTGAACAGTATCACAGGTGGGTGCTTATGGTGTTTAGACTATTTCTGTGTCACCTGCTGTAAGCAGAAGTGTAAGCATGTATATACTTAAAATTGAGAGATGTGCAATTAATTAAGCTTACTACAATTTTTACTAAGTTAATATAGGTAAATTTAAATATGTTGAGCTACATACTTTGATTTCCTTCAGTTTATATTACAATGTAGTCAGTTTTCTGACCTTTGATTTTGGTCTCTTATTTAGTCATTTATATCACACCTTGCATTCTTGTATGTTGCTGACAATAAGTTTTTTTTTTTATTTGTATAAGGAAATAAGAAGTGACTAAGTATGAGAAACAATTTTTTTTTAACTTATGACATGCAAATATTGAGTCAACTGCACTGAAATACTTATAACTTGTGCAATGTACATGTGCCAACCATTGTGAAATAGGGACAAAAAAGAGGGAAAAAATAATTTAGAAAATGCAAAACAGGAAATTTGTCATTGAATCTCATGTTGGTTCGTCATTGCAACACTTTCAGTTTCCTGTGTATGGTAAGAACATAATTAAGATTATTTCAACTTCTGACATCAGCAGAAGGAAAATTAATAGGGACTGTCCGTTACAAAAATGCATGTATTTATATCTATACATAAGCTGAAGTGCCTTACAATTATTTTGTAACTTCTGCTTTAATCAGTTCAAAGTAATCCTATATTTATTTGAAGTTTGGCTTTTCTATTTGTAAAAAAAAGTAAGTCTCTCTCTCTCTTTCTCTTTCTCTCTGGGTTTATCTCTGACACAGCTGAAGATGTGCTGTGATTGCTTGTCAGCATTACAGTATTCTCATACTTTAAGATACCGGTAGTAGAGAACATCTCTTTTTTATTTTGCATTGAGATTATGAAATTGAAAAAAAGAAAAATTCATGTTATCAGAGCAGCTCCTACTGGTGTATTAAATATAAAGAAGGGCTCAAACTTGTTGGCAAATCTTTGTCAAGATCTCTACTTATCAGATTCCTTGAGGAAACACAGAACACTGGTAAATATATTACGTAGATATTAACATGTATATACATGTAATTACTTGATGTGTACTTAGACTGTACTTCGAAATTTGGTCACATTATCACAATGATGTAAAAAAAAACAACAACAAACTTTTAAGGTGCCATTTGCCAGTATAATATTTTAATTGTAGTTTATTGCATTTTAGGTCAAAATTATCTTTGTGAAACAATTTTTTGGATGAAAGGAAAGATTAAAATATTGGATTTTGATAAAAAAAGATAGGAAGATGTATGCAAAAAGTCAGTAATAACAATGATATCAGTAACACATGTATACCTTTCTTTGTAGAAATCAAAGAACTCCATCTGCTAAAAGATAAACTAGTGGATGATGATTATGAGGATATGACCGACTCGGATGATCTCGGTGAGGACATGGAATCTCTTCAGATTGACACAACCGTAACATTGAAGAAC
The DNA here is from genome assembly GCA_021229015.1 of Solen grandis. Taxonomy (NCBI): domain Eukaryota; kingdom Metazoa; phylum Mollusca; class Bivalvia; order Adapedonta; family Solenidae; genus Solen; species Solen grandis. The sequence goes on from CM037787.1 coordinate 5,073,194, forward strand.
GTCTCTAAGATGGAAAAAACACTCCAGAGGCCAGCAAGAGTGTCTGGCAGTAAGAGGAAAAAGGCTGTCTTTCAAGAGAAACCTGGTGGTCGGAAAAAATTCTGGACATTGAAGCTTAGAGGGAAGCTGCAAGTTTCTAAGGGAGCTCATTACGCATCAGAATCAGAACTTAGCTCCAAAAAACAAGAGGATAATTTGTGTGTGTGTACATCATATAAGTCTAAAGAAAAGGAGCAGCCAAGTGACTGTGAGGGAGCTGTTGGTGGACAAGAAGCCAGATCTACAGAAAATGTAAGCTTTCCTGTCTCTGTTGTAGCTCATCTAGTGCCTGACAAGTCTCCTGCAGGACCAAGTTCCAGGGACTTAGCCAGTGGAAAGGGGGGCAGAAGCAATGGGAATGGCCGCAGAGCTGCATCACGAATGGAAGCTCCCCTGCCATTTATTAATTTAAATAAGTTGTACCCGATCAATGACATTGACGAGCAGATGATAGCACAAAGACGCCGGGAGATGGAAATTGGCATTGATGTCACTGACCCATCCGAGGAAGATGTTTGGATTCACAAATCTGAACAAAATGCTGATGATGGTGCTATGTCAGACTCTTCGGCCAGTTCTTTGGTTCATCCTGGAATGGGAAATTCTGTAGGTCAGTACCCCCATTATGGAGCAATGGGACTTTTATACCCTCATGCTGATGTGCCATCGTCATCATTCAGGTCAAGCTGTGACGTTTCTGGCCTGACTGGCTCAAATCTGAGCCTCAACTCACCGTGGATACCAAATTTGATAAGGCCTCCCCATGGTGTACACACACAAGTAGATTACAAGCATTACTTGGTTCCGAACATGAATGATATTGTTAACTCTTCATTTTACTGGGGAGTAATGGACAGGTACCAGGCTGAAAAACTGATTGAGAAAAAACCAGAGGGTACATTCCTGCTAAGAGACAGTGCACAAGACGATTTTTTGTTTTCTGTCAGTTTCCGGCGATATGGTCGTTCCCTACATGCTAGAATAGAGCAGTGGAATCACAGGTTTAGTTTCGACTCGCGAGATCCTGGCGTGTTTGCCACAGATTCTGTTTGTGGGCTGATTGAGCATTACAAAGATCCAAGTTCTTGTATGTTTTTCGAACCCATGTTGACCTTGCCATTACACCGAAATTTTCCATTCTCCCTTCAACACCTAGCTAGGGCCACGATCTGTAGCCACACAACATACGATGGCATTTGTGACCTGACTTTGCCGCGTAGTCTGAAGGAATACCTAAGGTGCTATCATTACAAGCAGAAAGTACGAGTTCGGAGATTTGATAATACAGCATAATGTTAACTTGTGCAATGTTTCTGTTGTGTATATTATTTTTTATCCAGCTTGGAAAAGTTTGTTATATAAGTATTTTGTTTTACATAGTTACCTTTGAGTGTTGTATTCTATTTTTGCGTCACCTGTGTAGCGTGGCAGATATTTGTCCATTGCGTCAGTGGCCGCAGTTTTCATTATATGTTCATTATTTTGTAAATGCCTTTGACTGTTCATTATATTGTGAATGCCTATCATACAGGTTTCAAACTTTTTGCTTACATTGTAATGGTTCAGTGTATGTCCCTTATTGATTTTTTGCCAGTTCCACCAAGGTCTATGTCCTTTTTGGAGGGGGGATTTTTAGCTCACTTGAGCACAACTTGGTAATGGTGTGCTAATCGATGTTTGTCCATATATGTATATTTGTATGCATCATGAATAATTTAATTTGAATGATATTTACGATACCACCAAGCAGAAATTGATTATCTGTCATTTTATTTCATTTTGAAAAGAAATTATATCATTTTGATTCATTATCCAAAGCACCATTTTTCTGCTCTAAAACAACTGTACCTAGCTAGTAAGAACACACACATGATTATGTTATATGAAACTTAATATCAAAACAGTTGAATGTGAACAACACATACCTACCTCACTAGTCTAACATATTAGACTCTTTAGTTGTTCTTTTAAGTGGTTTCTGAAATATTTGCTTTCAACAGTTTTACTCCTTTGAGGGTAAAATTGAAATGGCCTAATTGGCTTGTATGAAACTATATTGGCTTGTGATTTAGGCTGATTAGAATTAATGCTGTTGCTATTTTTCATTAAATGGAACTGCTAATTATGTGAAATTCCATTACCCCACCCACATTATTTTTAGTTTAGTTTATTTATTTTATGTCGATTGAGAAACAAGTTCTTAAAAGTTTTACTAATACCTTCAATGGTTCCTGGGTTGGACCAGTACGCTGCACCAGTGAAGGTCATGAAAAATCATCATTCCCAACGGGGTTCAAACTCACAACCTTCGGATCTTCAGTTGGGTATGTTACCACTGGACCATAACGCCCTTTTCTTATTATTTTTAGGCTGCCTCAGGTAGGCATTTCAGCCTAATTGTTAACCTGCCACCACATGCAAGCTGTTAATAAAAATGTTAATGCGATAATTAGTATAAAACTAGATTAGTCTGCAATTAACTCCCATCCTGACCAGGCACTAATTCCAATGACAGATAGTAAATGTAAGACATAAATACGAAGGATTTTTAATCATACCTGCTTTTTTGAAAAATATACAGAATTCTAACACAGTAAAAAATATGCTATATAAACATAGAATGCTTGTTGCGTGCATTGTTTTCTGATATATACATGGTTAAAAAATGAGGAATATTATATGACATCAGGAGTTCTGAAATAAATCATAATAAACATTTATATCACCTTTAAAGCACTGCAGTTTAATTAATATGTTAGAATGGAAAGAGAGTTTCATTTTTAGCTCGACTATTCGAAGAATATGAGAGCTATTGTAGTCGCCCTGGCGTCGACGTCGGCATTGGTGTTGCAGCTTTTGGTTAAAGTTTTGCGTGCAAGTTACCATCAACCTTATATCTCAATAACCATTTATGGTATTGACTTGAAAGTTTATAAATATGTTCAGGGGCATCAGACAACCAAGGTAGATAACTCTTGACTGAATTTAATATGAATTATGCCCCCTTTTTAACTTAGAAATTTTGGTTAAAGTTTTGCATGCAATAGAAAATTTGGTTAAAGTTTTGCGATCAAGCTACTATCTCGTTTGTATCTCAAAAACCATTCATGGTATTGACTTGAAAGTTTATGAATATGTTAAGGGGCATCAGACAACCAAGGTAGATAACTCTTGATGGAATATATTACAAATTATGCCTTTTTAACTTAGAAATTTTGGTAAAAGTTTTGCATGCAAGATACTCTCATGCATATATCTCAGTATCCAGGCATGGGATTGATTTGAAACATCTTTAATATGTTTAGGGGTATCATACTTTCATGGTAGATAACTCTTGATGGAATATGTTACAAATTATGGCCCCTTTTTAACTTAGAAATTTTGGTTAAAGTTTTGCATGCAAGGTACTTTCATGCTAATATCTCAGTATCCAGGCATGTAATTGATTTGAAACATCTTTAATATGTTTAGGGGTATCATACTTCATTGTAGATAAATTTTGATGGAATATGTTACAAATTATTGCCCCTTTTTAACTTAGAAATTTTGGTTAAAGTTTTGCATGCAAGGTACTTTCATGCTAATATCTCAGTATCCAGGCATGGTATTGATTTGAAACATCTTTAATATGTTTAGGGGTATCATACTTTCATGGTAGATAACTCTTGATAGATTATGTTACAAATTATGGCCCCTTTTTAACTTAGAAATTTTGGTTAAAGTTTTGCATGCAAGGTACTTTCATGCTAATATCTCAGTATCCAGGCATGTAACTGATTTGAAACATCTTTAATATGTTTAGGGGTATCATACTTTCATGGTAGATAACTCTTGATTGATTATGTTACAAATTATTGCCCTTTTTAACTTAGAAATTTTGGTTAAAGTTTTGCATGCAAGGTACTTTCATGCTAATATCTCAGTATCCAGGCATGAATTGATTTGAAACATCTTTAATATGTTTTGGTTTTTAACTTAGAAATTTTGGTTAAAGTTTTGCATGCAAGGTACTTTCATGCTAATATCTCAGTATCCAGGCATGTAATTGATTTGAAACATCTTTAATATGTTTAGGGGTATCATACTTTCATGGTAGATAACTGTTGATGGAATATGTTACAAATTATTGCCCTTTTTAACTTAGAAATTTTGGTTAAAGTTTTGCATGCAAGGTACTTTCATGCTTATATCTCAGAGTCCAGGCATGGGATTGATTTTAAACATCTTTAATATGTTTAGGGGTATCATACTATAAAGGAAGATAACATTTGATGGAATATATTGAAAATTATGACCCCCTTTTAACTTAGAATTTTGGTTAAATTTTTGCATTCAAGCTACTATCCAGCTTATTTCTCAGAAATTGCTTGTTGAATTGACCAGAAAGTTAAGAAGTGTCTTCAAGGGCATCAGAAAACTAAGGAGGATATGTTTTGGACTGATGCAAATTATGGCCCTTTTCTAACTTGGATTTTTGGTTAAAGTTTTGCATGCACAGTGTTATTGTGCTTATGTCTCAGTAACTAGGCATGGGATTGATTTTAAGCTTCATAAAAAATATTAAGGGGTATCAGACTATCAAGGTATATCATTTTTGACTATTATTATGTACAGGGTATGTGAAGGGCAAGAATTGAAATAGATTCATTGATTTACCAACAAGCATTTTGAATAGTCGAGCGTGCTGTCCTCTGACAGCTCTTGTTTTTTTTGTGCTATATTGCAGGATAATGTAGGATGTTGTGCTCAGATATTTTGAACTTAACACTGTGCATTATTCTGTAATATAGCACTCAGAACTATTTCCTAATTATATGGTTTCCTAACAATTATTGCTAGCTAGTATGGAAACTGTCTGTCAGCTAAGTCATATTCTTAAATATTTAGTAAAACAAGAAAAGTGGAATGTGTTGGATCATGAATATTGGTTAACCTGTCCAGTCTATATATCAAGAAAAGTGGAGAATTATTGTTGTTGTTTTTTAATTCCAACAAATTCCGACCCAACATTAAACATTTGTGTGTATCATTTCAGGATTCATCCATTTAACATTTAACTATTAATAAAATTTGCACACAATTTATATTGTAAAAGCAGAGTGAGGACATAGTATTTCTTTCAATTTTTCATTCAGATTTTTATTTTTATTTTGTCTACAAGATTTATTATCTATGTTTGAGCCCAAATGCGAGTTACTGTGATCACACAGCATCCGTTGTCTGTCATCCAAGGGTTTGCTTAAATGACATCTCCTCTTCAGCCATAGGGCAGTAATTGATGGAACTTGGCTTGAATGATCCTTGGTTGGCTCTTCATAAAAGTTGCTAAAATAAGCATGATTTATGCATATCTCTTGATGCCATGGCAACCAAAATAATTCCATTAATGTAAAACAAGGGCAACTCTAAAATCCAAGCATCCTTTTCAAAGTGGGGGCATAAAAACATTTGAACTCTCCTTCTTTTGAACCAGTGGTCATTGGTCTAGGGCTGTCTAATGGCACAGTACAATAACTTCTATAACAAAGATAATCACTTAAAAACTTAAACCCTTGGGCAGGGGCTTGTGTTACTGTTATCTATGTAGAAATTTAAGATTCGTAGAACTACTCTGAAACTAGTCTCCTCATAGCTAATAATTGCTGAAACAAGCTAGATCCCTTCAAGGGTATAGGGTTGTTCATATGCTGTGATTGAGGTAAGATGTCAAATCTTGCATCTGGCAAATGTTATAGGCTTTACATCCATTTGTCTTTATGATAGTGCTTAGTTTAGCGATGAGGGTCACCATAGCCCTTTAGTTGTGTTAAGTTTATTAAATGTTTTGCATACATGTACATATATATGAGAATATGCTTTAAAAACAGTAATTGATTTCTTTGTTTACTTGCCTGCCCAGATGTATACCTTTCTTACATTGTGCTTGAAATGCATAATGATCATTGTATATATTTATAGTTCAATATGCGAGACATCTGTATACAGTTCTGTAATTTTATTAATGGACCTTGCAAGTTAGTCATTGAAAATTTATATACAATGTTTATGGTTGATAATATAACTGCACAAAGAATGACAATCAAGGTTGTTTTTGTTGTTGATGCTGTTCTCTGTTGTATTGACGATTTGTTAAGTGTTTTTAAATTTTGTTGGTGAAATATCAGAATGAAATATTTTTCAATTAGTTTTCTTTAAATGTAATTGTTCACATTTTTAACATAAAAATATATTACATGGCCTTACATTTCATTGTTCATACATATATTAAATTCATGGTTCTGAAACTACATGCATCAGTATATACTAATGCATCATTAATTATATTAATTATATGCTATTCTGTGATTGATTTTAAGATGAATACATTTTATTAACAATCTGATGAAAACAGTATTTCTAAAAATCTGCTTACATCGCCACCTGATAATTAAGTGTCCTTGAACATGGATCAAAATTGGCTGCAGTAGGTCATTGGTTCTACCCGGATGCCTCTGTGCATTGGGGGTCTTCCTCCACCTGTAAATAGCTGGACGTCGCAATATGACTGAAATACTGTCGAAGCAACGGTAAACTCAAATAGTCAAGTCAAGACAAGTCGAAGCCATGGTAAACTCAAAATTGGCTCCTTCAGTGTTTAATTCTTTCTAGTGTGTTTAAAAAAATTACTTTAACTTTGCATGATTAAGGACAGCATCTCATTCAATCAGATCTTAAAAAAGTTTTTGACATTGGAAATGTTGTGTTAACACAAGAAGCTGTTTCAATTGGCTAAAATTATATTTTGCAATTTTTCCTAGAGTGATAAGCTGATATGAATTCACTTGCATTATATTTGCTAATAAGAATTCATCATTAGCTCACATGAGCACAACGTGCTCAAGGTGAGCTTTTCTGATCGCCTTTTGTCCGGCGTCCGTCGTCCGTGCGTGCGTGCGTGCGGCGTCAACAATTGCTTCAAACAACATCTCCTCCTAAACGGCTTGGCCAATTTGAAAAATATTTTGCAGGAATGTTCCTTGGATGAAGCTCTACTAAAGTTGTATAAATGGTTCTGGTCCATCGCATAATTAGGACACAGGAGCTAAAAATAGATTTTAAAAATGAAAATTTAAAAAATCTTCTTCTCTGAAACCACAAGGCCTAGCCTTTTGATTTTTGGTATGTAGCATGATCTTATGGGCCACTACCAAGATTGTACAAATCATAGCCCTATGGTGATAAATGACCCCGCACCAGGGGTCACTTGTTTTACATAGAGTTATATAGAAAAATCTTAAAAAATCTTCTTCTATGAATCCATAAGGCCTAGAGCTTAGATATTTGGTATGTAGCATCATCTTATGGGCCACTACCAAGATTGTACAAATCATAGCCCTATGGTGATAAATGACCCCGCACCAGGGGTCACTTGTTTTACATAGAGTTATATAGGAAAATCTTAAAAAATCTTCTATGAATCCATAAGGCCTAGAGCTTAGATATTTGGTATGTAGCATCATCTTATGGGCCACTACCAAGATTGTACAAATCATAGCTTATGGTGATAAATGACCCCGCACCAGGGGTCACTTGTTTTACACAGAGTTATATAGGAAAATCTTAAAAAATCTTCTTCTATGAATGCATAAGGCCTAGAGCTTAGATATTTGGTATGAAGCATCATCTTATGGGCCACTACCAAGATTGTACAAATCATAGCCCTATGGTGATAAATGACCCCCCACCAGGGGTCACTTGTTTTACACAGAGTTATATAGGAAAATCTTAAAAAATCTTCTTCTATGAATCCATAAGGCCTAGAGCTTAGATATTTGGTATGTAGCATCAACTTATGGGCCACTACCAAGATTGTACAAATCATAGCCCTATGGTGATAAATGACCCCACACCAGGGGTCACTTGTTTTACATAGAGTTAAATAGGAAAATCTTAAAAAATCTTCTTCTATGAATCAATAAGGCCTAGAGCTAAGATTTTTGGTATGTAGTAGCATCTAATGGTTCATTACAAAGATTTTCAAAGTCTTGGCCCTACGGTGATAAATCACCCTGCGCCCAAGTCTTCTCTGAAACCATATGGCCCATTGCTTAGATATTTGGTGTGTAGTATTGTCAGGGGTAAAATGTTTTAGATTAAGTTATATCAGAATCCTTGTCTGTTTAAAAACCTTGACATCAGTTGAAGCAATGGTACTCAGGTGAGCGATTCAGGGCCATCATGGCCCTCTTGTTTTTAAATTGGTACCTTTTTTTTACCTGAATATTATAAATACACATTTATACTTTTAAAAAGTTTGATTCCCTTTAGTTATAATTAAATGACCATTTGGCAGTTTTCCAAGAGTTGTAAATTTAAGTGAAATCATGGGCATTATAATTGTGAATTATTGCTTTTAAAGCTTTACTGCAGTTTTTTTTTCTCCTGTTGAACAGAACATGTATACTCATGTTTTAAGTAATCAAGGTTACTTCCCTTACTTAACCATACACAGTTCAGCCTGAACCTGTATACATTTATGAAGTTTGATTTCTGTTTGTTATAATTATTTTGTCCTTTTTAAGTACTTTTCCTTTATACTTTTCTTTTCACAAAGAGTAATTCATTCAGAGAAAAAGTAAGTAACATTTAATAGATACTGTGTAATAAACCTAGTCATTTTAAATGCTTGTAATTTGTTATATAAAAAAAAAAAATGACAGCCATATTAATTTGACAATTTGGTGATAATGTAATTTTCACTTTTTACATATATGAGTTAATTTCTTGAAAAATAAATTTGTGAATATTTGCTTTCTTGAATTTATATTTGCTCATATCCTCTTTCAGTGAAGTGTGTTCATCAGCACATCTCATATCAAACTGAAGCAGACGACATTTGCTGTTAAAACAACAATGGTGTGAAATTTGCCCATCATATATATTAATCATTGAGTGGAGGTTGGGGTATACAGACCTATTTACCCCTATGGTTCTCCGTATTTCCTATGAATTTGATGTCTGATGCACTACGGATCAGTACCAAAAATTCTACAGAAATCGGAAAAAAAATTACTTTGTTACGTTTTTTAGTCATTTCCGCTAAAAAAGTGTGCTTTACGTGCATCAGTGTACTTTTCATACATCTGTGTCGCTTAGATGTTTACTTTTAGTTATAAGTCACTTACAGTATAAATAGAAATGTTTCTAGTCTTCATTTGAGATCTAACTCAGATTTTTGTTTGTGATATTAAAGTCCATTCCTGTGAAAATTGTTATTTTATCTCCAAAAATGAGCATCAACTTATTCATATATTGTAAATAAGTAGAAAAGGTGTAATTACAATAAGAATTAAAGACTACTGACAGATGTCAAAACCTACTGATAAAACATTGCCGGACTACTGACAAGCTTTGAAAGGGGTAAACAGGTCTGGGTATATGAATGATGATGTTATCATTAGTTTTGAATAGTAAACCTGTTCACAATTAAGATCTTTTTTTTTTTTAAATCGTAGATGGGTGATAAGTACTTTGCCTAATTGACCTTTTAAGTCACCATAAGGTTATGCTTGCTCTCATCTCAGACTTGTAAACATATTGATGTTGATCTGAGTGGAAAATTAGAAGATGCACACATCTTCATTTCCACCGGCAACCATATTTACAATAACATATGTATAGCTGTTGTCTAAGACAGAATATATGCTACCATGGTATCAGGTATACTTTAAGTAATAAGAGTTACTTCCCTTAGTTATCCTTAAGCAATTTCAAACAATTATTACATAAGGCCAATGCAAATACTTATATACAAGTATGAAAAGTTACTAAGTAATCATTATTTTATGCAAAAAAAATTGAAATATTCTTGAGGTCAATTTGAAAACTTTGCATGCTGTGGAAAATAAAGGGTCAGTTTTAATTACTTTTGACATCGTCTCATACTTCAGCTTTATGACAGTTCCTTGGTTGAACCAGAATTCCTACCCTTTACAGTCCTGAATACTACCACTGGACCATATCGCTTTGGTTACAGTGTAGCTCCATTACAACACCACATTTTGGGGTCCAAATCTTGGTTGAACCAGTACTTTTTACCTGGGGGATCAAAAAAGGTTCTTGCCCAAAATGGTTAAGAAACCCACAGCCTTTGCAGTCATGCGTGCTTAACCCTGAATTTCTTAGTTCAGCTCCCTTATAATGCCATATTTGGGGTCTGAGTGTAGATAATAATTTATTTTGGACTGCATTTTAACTGCGAGCAGTGCACTTTTTGTCAATTTAACAAATATTAAACAAATGACAGTGTTGGGCTGCATTACATTGGTGTTTGTGTTACATGTATAATGGATCCACACTACATATTGCTCAATTTTTTATATCGTGGCTGCATAAAGTATGAGAGGGTAAGTTTGAAAATTGATTTGTTTAATGTCATAAGGAAGTGTATCTAATTTCTATTCAATATTTAAAGCGAATCGATGAAGGGTTTTGTCTTAAAAAAAAAAAAAAATCAAAATCTCACTACACATCAGAGCAGTGATGACCTGATCAGAAACATTTACTAACTTTATGTTGACTTCAAGGACATCACATCAAATATGCTGTGACACATGTGGATCAGATGAAATATGGGTGATCTTTAGTCCTACACATTTCCAACTTAAAATGCAAATATTTTACATTGAGTCACAATACAATACACATATGAGCACTAGGCTCGGAGGGGTGTCATTATAAGCTTGAAGCATACCATGATAAATTGCAATACATGAAGATATCGTAATATTGCCATATCTTAATATACTGTGATTAGGAGCTATATCAAACAATATCTTGTTTCAATGAAATAAAAAGCGAAAAAACACAACAAATATTCTTGTAATGAATACTGCAAGTGGAACAGAACCCAAGAGTGATTTACCCTGACATGGACTCCATTTTCATTTTTTTCCTGTCATGCAGATAGAAGGCACATTTTTGTTTGTTTGCTGAAATTATCATTCCACCACATCCAGTATATATGCTGAGCAGAGAGCTAAATGACTTTGGTATGTTGCGGTCGGGGATCAAACCCATGACTCCCCACTCCCAAGGTGGATGCTATAATCACTTGTCCATCAGGGATTGATCATAAAGATAAATACATTGCATGTGTAGTTCAAGTAACATCTTTTATGGAAAACAAGAATTCTGCTAAAATATCATACTTCGGCTCAGTCTAAATGTTAGACAGACTCAAGTATTTTTCAAGAATACCAGGGATGTGTAAAAAAAAAGCTGTCTACTATAACATCAAAAAAAAGTCTCTTGCTGTTCTTCTCTTCCCAACATCTGTCTGATTTAACCAGAGTTCATGTAATGGATGTGGTAGGACTATCAACACCGGTATGTAAATTACACATTTATTATCATGTATAGCAAGTCATGTCAATGCAAACAACAATCTCTGTGTACAATACAGAGGGTTTACTAATTGAAATCACTTTTGGTGTAATAAATACTTTTTCTGTGTACAGTACAGAAGGTGTACTGATTCACATTACTGAATATTTAATTCTAAACTGATCTAAAAGTAAAGAAAGATTACAGTATTAACATTATTTTTCATTCAATTTCTCAAAACATTTTTATTGATAAAAGAGGTATGGTGAATAAAATCATACCATGAATAAAACAAAATTAATAATATCTACACAAAAATGAGCACATTCAAAGCAATGATTCTATTAACAATGACAAGAAACTATTTATTACTTTATTAAGGGAAGGATCAAATAATGTTTTTCATAACAAATAAAGTTTTTCATGATAAACTTTGAAATCCTTGCATCTTAATTCATGAACAAGTTGACCGACCCTATTTTTTTTTCAATGAAGCAATTTGAGGGCCCAAATGGACAATTTTGTGTTCTATGGAAAACCATGACGATGCAATTTATATGCATCCCTCCCATATAAATAGGGGGGGGGGGGGGGGAGAAATAACTTAATTGTGTTACTGACAAACTGATCTTTTGTTTCCAAGTTCACAAGCATTTTATTATTATTTTCTGTTATCTTTACCAGACATTCATTCCCTAGGTCACCTCTACTACATTCAGCCCATTGTCTAGAATGAGCTTTTCTTAAACCTGTCACAACCCTGATCAACATCATTTGAGATTTCTCCTCCACTATGTAACTGCTGCCTGTTCATCCGTATATCCCGAGGAGGCAGCCTTGGACACCATGTCCACCAGCATGTGTTTTGGTATCTCTGACCCCCTGACCTGCAGCGTGTAACACGCCATCTCAACCTTCCGCATACTCTGTCTCAGCGTGGTCAGCTTCCGGTTCAGTTCCCTATTCGAATTGCTCAACACTGTATACCCTTGCTCCATCTCTTGGAGAAAGGTGCAGATCTGGAAAGGATTTTCCAAGTCACCACTCCCCACCATGTTAATGGCATGTCTCATTAGCTCTCCAGATAGATCTGCAATTCCTAAAATGTAGTCCTCTGGTGGAACAGGAACATTTATGGTCATGTGACTTGATTTCTTATCACAGTCAAGTGTCAGTTCTGTGCTATTTGTAACAAATCCAGTTTCATTTGTGCCTGCTGTCACTTTGTCCATAACTGTTTGACAGGGCACAGAGTCCTTTCTACTAGTGCTCTCCGGTATCCCCTTGGCAGGACTGCCTGCTCCCTTGGACTGATCATAGTCAAATGTCAGTCTCTGCTGAACCTGTTCTAAGGTGAGTAGGTTTTTGTCCTTCAGATAGAAGTAGAAGGTAAGAGCCTCAATGTATTCCTGCAAACCTATGAAAATACAAAACAATTATATAGCAGAAGGCCATTTAGTAACCATTTGTGCTAAATAATATTGAATAAAGAGCAATGACTTCATGAAAGATTTTTAAAAATAAATAAAAATTCTTTTGGTTGCCATGGCAGTTTATTTTTTTTAGTGGTTTTTGTGAAGGACCACCCAATGATTATCCATGCCAAGTTTCATCAATATCTACCATATGGTTACAAAGGAGATGTCTTTTAAAGGAAAAGTTTTCACCATATTTTTTTTCTTTTCATTGCTATGACAACCAGATTTCTGCATGGAATCAAATTCTTTTAACAAGGAAATTTTTGAAAGGGAACCACCCAAGTTTCATCACTGTAGATTTTTAGCATTTGGCAAAGCATTGTAGGAGGCAATGTTTGTAGGAAATGTTGGCAATGAACAGATGCTAGACATTGGATGGTTACAATAGCATACCTTGAGCACTGGCTTATTTGAAGAAAAAAAATCATAGTAAATATTGTCTATAAACAAAGAGGAACAAATTAATAACAATTATAACTGAAAACATAACATACCAGGTAGCCAATTCTTTTATTTTGACAGAGCAAATTTGCAATAGGATGTTAAATTAATGTTTAAAATATAAAACCTGAAAACAAACTTAATGACATTCAAAAACCCACCTGGAGTTTGCCATTTTTTTTTTTTTTTAAGTTAACCCTTTCCCTCATAGAGGACACCATGAAAAGACCTATGCGAACAGCATAAAACCAGATCAGCCTGCGAGTAACTCGCAGGCTGATCAGGTTTTATGCTGTTCACTGCTCCTCAGTGGTCTGGAAATGAGGATTTTGTCATTAAATTTGGTACGGTTTGACTGTGGTTTTCTGCAGATCAAGCTTTATGTGATACCTATTGAGGGCGTCAAAATGAGTCTATATGAGGGAAAGGGTTAATGAATAAAATGACTATTCAGGAAGGATTTTATGTACTTACCAGCTGTGTATGCCCTGATAAACTGATAAGGGTCTGTGTTCTGTAACTCCAGAGCAATTCCCTTGAACTTTGTCCTTTCTACAGATGTTAGCTTTTCTTCTGCTTGTCTAAATATGTCTGCAAATTCTTCCCCACTTAAATAATAAACAATGCATGAATCAGTTGTGATATAGGGCGCCGTGGTCCAGTGGTAATGTATCCAATTACGGATCCAACGGTTGTGGGTTTGAACCCCGTTGGAGGCAAGAATTATTCATGACATTCCCAGGTGCAAAGTACAGGTCCAACCCAGGAACTGTCGAGAGGGATTAGTATAAGTTGTAAGAACTTGTTTCTCAATCGACGTAAAATAAATAACCCCAAGATTTTTCTTTCCCTAATGAAAAACAAGAAAGTCAGTAGAACTGACAGATGCTCCCCGAAGAACATCATTGTTACAAATAAGGCCTTGGTCAATGGGTGGGAGGATATGTTGAAATCCCCATTCCTAAATCATATCTATTCTCCTCATCAGATGAGATGTTTTACCATCTCTAATTTGGAGACTTAGTAACAATTTAATATTTAATATGATAATACGTGTTACTCATCAGATCTTTCATTGATTTTTTTTAAGTTTTTATACTACTGAAAATTAAGTCATACATTTCAATGTGTGCTCATATCAAAGAGGTTAACCAACACTCTTGACATATGACTGGATATTTGAAATAGTGTATAATGGCCTAAACAACAATTAGCTGACATGATTATGATTGACATTACTAGCATATTGAATTTTGTGGGGTTTTGTTTAAATGATATCTCCTGTTAAATTAGGCAAATGACATGAATATCAGTCAACAACATGGTAGTAGGGGCCATAACTCTCTTAAAAATTGAGGAACCAGGTCACGTCGACGATATGCGTATCTACTCTTGGTAATAAAGCTTCCCATAAAGTTTCAATGAATTCAAGCCATTAGTTCCTGAGAAATAGCCCGGACAAGAATCATGCAAATGTATAGGCCAAAAAGTCAAGGGGTCATAACTCTGTGAAAAATTGAGGAACCAGGTCACGCCGACGATATGCGTATCTACTCTTGGTGATAAAGCTTCCCATAAAGCTTTGTTGAATTCAAGCCATTAGTTCCTGAGAAATAGCCCGGACAAGAATCATGCAATATGTACTATAGGCCAAAAAGTCAAGGGGCCTTAACTCTTTGAAAAAATTAGGAACGGTCAGCGACGATATGCGATCTCCTCTTGGTAATAAAGCTTCCCATAAAGTTTCATTGAATTCAAGCCATTAGTTCCTGAGAAATAGCCCGGACAAGAATCATGCAATATGTACTATAGGCCAAAAAGTCAAGGGGCCATAACTCTGTGAAAAATTGAGGAACCAGGTCACGCCGACGATATGCTTATCTACTCTTGGTGATAAAGCTTCCCATAAAGTTTTGTTGAAATCAAGCCATTAGTTCATGAGAAATAGCCTGGACAAGAATCATGCAATATGTACTATAGGCCAAAAAGTCAAGGGGCCTTAACTCTTTGAAAAATTTAGGAATCGGGTCATGCTGACGATATGCGCAGCTCCTCTTGGTGATAAAGCTTCCCATAAAGTTTCAATGAATTCAAGCCATTAGTTCCTGAGAAATAGCCCGGACAAGAATCATGCAATATGTACTATAGGCCGAAAAGTCAATGGGCCATAACTCTGTGAAAAATTGAGGAACCAGGTCATGCCGATGATATGCATATCTACTCTTGGTGATAAAGCTTCCCATAAAGTTTTGTTGAATTCAAGCCATTAGTTCCTGAGAAATAGCCTGGACAAGAATCATGCAATATGTACTATAGGCCAAAAAGTCAAGGGGCCTTAACCCTGTGAAAAATTTAGGAATAGGGTCATGCTGACGATATGCGCATCTCCTCTTGGTAATAAAGCTTCCCATAAAGTTTTGTTGAATTCAAGCCATTAGTTCCTGAGAAATAGCCTGGACAAGAATCATGCAATATGTACTATAGGCCAAAAAGTCAATGGGCCTTAACTCTTTGAAAAATTTAGGAATAGGGTCATGCTGACGATATGCGCATCTCCTCTTGGTAATAAAGCTTCCCATAAAGTTTCGTTGAATTCAAGCCATTAGTTCCTGAGAAATAGCCCGGACAAGAATCATGCAATATGTACTATAGGCCGAAAAGTCAATGGGCCGTAACTCTTTGAAAAATTTAGGAATCGGGTCATGCTGACGATATGCGCATCTCCTCTTGGTAATAAAGCTTCCCATAAAGTTTCGTTGAATTCAAGCTGTTAGTTCCTGAGAAATAGTCCGGACAAGGAAAGTGTGACGGACGAACGGACGGACGGTCGGACGAAGCGGCGACTATATGCGTCACCTTCGGTGAGCATAAAAAGGCAATATTTTCCCCCAAAATGTGATATGAAGGCCCCTTCCCCAACATCTGAAAAGAGGCCTGGAGGTAAATGATTAAGATGGGCTATCTAATCAGATTCAACACATTCTTCATGCCAAAACAAATGGATTTGTGTTAAGGTTGTTTAATAATGGAATAAAATAAATCATAACACTGGGATAGAAACAATACCTTTTATATCTGTGCAGTAAGAAAATGGTTCTTTTACTGTCTATTGTTATATCTCTGCTGAGCTTTACAATTCTCTCATGTTTGTCATGCCTGTAGTCAAGTTCTGCCTGAAACCCTCTAAACATCTGAGTAATTGGAGAGTTCTCATCCACAGCTAAAGCTTCCTGAGGTTCATCATCCTTAGATGTCACTTCATCTTTGCATGGTTTTCCTGTACAAAAAACAACACACAATATCATGGGATAATTATGGTATTTCATTTTAAAATTCATATTTTTCCTATTTCAACATCTGTCTATAAAATCAATCAGTTTGAAACAATTAAGGTCACTTGAGATTACCTGATGAACTTCAACAGCAATCAGTTTCAAGATTTGACCATCTGACCTTTGTCATATACATATTACCAGCATCACCCTCTAAGAGTGTCATTTTAAAGGAATCATTCTTGATCCAATGATTTACTTAACCTGGTTTGAGGTGATTAATTTAGACTAATTAAAATTTATTATGATCAACTGTTTCAGAGAAGAAGATATTCACTGCAATAGGTGATATAACTAGCTGACTTTCTGGAAGACTTCTTTTTTAACTCGTCTGACAACTTTGTTTTACCAATTGTGGTAGTTAAAACTTCTGTATTTTAGCATTGTAGTACTGATAGGGAAGCAATTTTCCTCCAATTTATACTAATCCCTATTGACAGTACCTGGGATGGATCAGTACTTTGCACCAGGGAAGATCATGAAAAACCCTTGCCCCATAACAGGTTTGAACCTACTACCTTGTATCCCCAGTCAGGTACATACCACCTGGACTGGTACATGCCTTTTGTGGTAGCCAACAACAAGAAAATATAAATTGTTTATATTTTGAGATTGTTTTATTGTTTATATTTTAACATTTTTTTAATGTTTATATTCAAAGATTGTTTTATTGTTTATAACAAATTTTCGTGAATGAAATATGCAGCCTGACTGGGACTCGAACCCGGGGCTTTCTCTTACAGAGCAAATTATCTACCGACTGAGCTTCCTGGTCACTAATACATATAATTCTCCCCTTCTGTGAGTAAAGGTACCATGACATACTCCCCCACCAGATTGAAATTGGTTTTCAAATTTCCAAACGGGTCTGGAAAACAAGGTGAACATGATCTGGGAGCACATACTGCCATGGTCCCACATTGGGCACAATATGTCAAAGGGTGAGAAAAATATGCTGCTTGACCAGGACTCAAACCTTATAGGGCTAATGCACTACCAACTAAGCTACCAGGCCTCTTACAAGTACAATTTTCCCCAATTGTTATTAGTATGTGACAAATATATTTACAATTATTCCAAGCAATGATATTGGGTAAAATATTTAGGGGTTTGAGAGATAGTAAGTCGAGAAGAACATAAAGATACATTTTTCTTTATCTTTGTTGCCTTCCATCAAAAATCTGAATTATAAGATTGTTCATGTAGCGAGCATATCTGTGCAATGAACTATCAGATCCTGGACGTATCAATTTAATCCATAGGTATGGCATGTTGACTGACATTCATACTGAATCAAAAATGCAGTTCAAAAATTAAAATTCAAGACATGGCATTATGAATATGAACAGAATCGACCAGACATTGAGACTGTCTGACAGAAAACATCAATTGTCACGCCGGGAAAAATCAACAAAGATCAAAGCTCCAAAACATTGACCTTAAATTACATATTTTTATCAAAGTTACAACTTGTGTAGTTACCATGTTTAAACTTCTTTTTATAATGACCAGACATCTCGAGTTTGGGTCGATTCTAAAGTGGTTATTCTCACGAACTGTAAGTCTCACGATTTCGGCCTTATGCTTAATCGTACCTTAAAACCTGTTTTTTTGGGGGGGTTGTTTTTTTTTATGCTCCGGAGGTGACGCATATAGTCGCCGCTTCGTCCGTCCGTCACACTTTCCTTGTCCGGACTATTTCTCAGGAACTAACGGCTTGAATTCAACGAAACTTTATGGGATGCTTTATTACCAAGAGGAGATGCGCATATCCTCAGCATGACCCGGTACCTAAATTTTTCAAAGAGTTATGGCCCATTGACTTTTCGGCCTATAGTACATATTGCATGATTCTTGTCCGGGCTATTTCTCAGGAACTAATGGCTTGAATTCAACGAAACTTTATGGGAAGCTTTAGTACCAAGAGGAGATGCGCATATCGTCAGCATGACCCGATTCCTAAATTTTTCAAAGAGTTAAGGCCCCTTGACTTTTCGGCCTATAGTACATATTGCATGATTCTTGTCCGGGCTATTTCTCAGGAACTAATGGCTTGAATTCAACAAAACTTTATGGGAAGCTTTTTCACCAAGAGTAGATACGCATTGGGAAGCTTTATTACCAAGAGGAGATGCGCATATCGTCAGCATGACCCGATTCCTATTTTTTTCAAAGAGTTAAGGCCCCTTGACTTTTCGGCCTATAGTACATATTGCATGATTCTTGTTTGGGCTATTTCTCAGGAACTAATGGCTTGAATTCAACAAAATTTTATGGGAAGCTTTATCACCAAGAGTAGATACACATTGGGAAGCATTATTACCAAGAGGAGATGCGCATATCGTCAGCATGACCCGATTCCTAAATTTTTCAAAGAGTTAAGGCCCCTTGACTTTTCGGCCTATAGTACATATTGCATGATTCTTGTCCGGGCTATTTCTCAGGAACTAATGGCTTGAATTCAACAAAACTTTATGGGAAGCTTTATCACCAAGAGTAGATACGCATTGGGAAGCTTTATTACCAAGAGGAGATGCGCATATCGTCAGCATGACCCTATTCCTAAATTTTTCAAAGAGTTAAGGCCCCTTGACTTTTCGGCCTATAGTACATGTTGCATGATTCTTGTCCGGGCTATTTCTCAGGAACTAATGGCTTGAATTCAACAAAACTTTATGGGAAGCTTTATCACCAAGAATAGATACGCATATCGTCGACGTGACCTGGTTCCTCTTCGGGGAGCATCTGTCAGTTCTACTGACTTTCTTGTTTTTTTTTTTTTTCTTTTTTTTTAGCTCAGGGTGAGCTATTGTGATCCCGTGAGTGTCATTCGTCCGTCATGCGGTGTGCGTCGTGCGGTGTCAACAATTTTTAGTGTTTACACTCTATCACCTTTATTTCTTAAGAAATCATCTTCAAACTTTAAGACAATGTTTATAACCATAATGTCTCTATTGAGTTCGATTATGGCTGAGATCCGCCAATTAGGTCAGGAGTTATGCCCCTTTTAATATTAAAAAAATGCCATATTTCACGTTGTTTACACTCTAGCATCTGCATCTTTTGAGCAATCATCTTCAATCTTTATGGCAATGCTTACGACCATAAGGTCTCAATTGAGTTCGATTATGGCTGAGATCCGTCAATTAGGTCAGGAGTTATGCCCCTTTTAATATTAAAAAAATGCCAGATTTCACTTTGTTTATACTCTAGAATCTTCATCTTTTGAGCAATCATCTTAAAACTTTATGGCAGTGCTTATGATCATAATGTCTCGATTGAGTTTGAATATGGCTGAGATCGGTCAATTAGGTCAGAAGTTATGCCTCTTTTAATATAAAAAATGCCAGATTTCACTTTGTTTACACTCTAGCATCTAACATCTTTTGAGCAATCATCTTCAAACTTTATGGCAATGCTTATGACCATAATGTCTCGATTGAGTTCGATTAAAGCTGAGATCTGTTGATTAAGTCAGGAGTTATGCCCCTTTAAATATAAAAAAATGCCAGATTACACTTTGATTACACTCTAGCATCTTCATTTTTTTAGCAATCTTTTTAAAACTTTAAGACAATGTTTATGCCCATAATCTCGCAATCGGGTTCAATTATAACTGATATTGACTAGTTAATTTAGGAGTTATGCCCTTTTCACCATAAAAAAGCCAGATTTCACTTTTACACTCTAGCATCTTTATTTCTTAAGCAATCATCTTTCTCAGGTGAGCGATCAAAGGCCATCTTGGCCCTCTTGTTTTTTTTATAAATCATTTAATTTCGTTATCTAATTTAAAGAATGTTGATTTGATTAGTGTTACTCAAATAAGGTTGATTAATATGAATGTAAATAAATTAAAAAATTATCTGAACATGTCCAATTTGATTATAAGAAAATATCTTGTACAACAATAAAATGGTCACATCCTTGTGTAAATAGACACTGCTTTAAATATAGAACCATAAATATAACAATATATAAACATACAGGAAAACTTTGATTCACTACTGTTAGTTTGATTCTGTGGCCAAAAACATTGTCTCAAAGTCTTAATAGATAGTTCAAAACTGACAATGATAGAAATATATATGTCCCTTATATATGGATCAATGTCAACAATGCAGGAATGATCATGTCTAAAAACAAGAGTGTAGTTTCAGTTTGGAACACGTGTCACCTACTGAAGTGTGACAGAAAAAGTGTGATGGACAGTCGGATAGACGGACAGACAGACAACGGAAAAGTCATCCCTATGTGTCATCTCTGCTTATAGCAGGTGACACAATTAGGAATGACAACAAAAATAAAAGGAAAAGAAATCTCATTTTGCCAAAATAAAAGAGAATGTGTCCATGTGAAGTGAGAGATTAAAGTTTTTATATTTGGCAAAGATTTTTTCTCTCACTTAAGTAGATTTCAGTGAGATTTTAAGCAAAAAAAAAATAAAAAATAAAAAAATTGAGCAAATCTCTCAAGATCTTGCCACTGGATAATGTCTGCAATATGTAATATATATATTTTATCAAAATAAGAGCACCACAAGGTGAGGCAATATATGCACGAAGATATTGCAATGTGAAGAACCTGTGTTTGTTGCATGATACAACATTGTTGTCACTTAATTACCACACAGGATAATAACCATCATGAATTTTGTGTATTTGTGGTTTGTTTATACGGTTTGTTATATCGCAATTGAATATACCTGAATCCAGCTTCTATGTTGAATTCCTTTCATTTCATAAATGAGGATGTGAAGATGCTAATTAATTTAAACCATCTATATTTTTTCTGGATAATTCAAGGCCTATAACTCCTGACATATTGATCCAATTGCAGCTGTAACTGAATTATGAATTAAATTGAATGTGATATCTATGACCATTACAAAGATCATGATCAGAAACATCTCATCCAAATTTCGTTGAAATAGATAAATAAGTATCAACATTGAATATTGTATTTATTCTTTTTACCAGTAAATAAAGGGTGTTCACTGTGAAACTACTATTTATTTAAAATAATCAGAAATATTAGTTAGTATGATAGGATAAATAGAATACTAGGTTAGTGTTGGATAAAGATAAGTTTATCCTGCTCGGCAAAGAAAAAATAAACCGCTCGCCAAGGCTCGCGGTTTATATTTTCTTGGCCTCGCAGGATAAACTTATCTTTATCCAACACTAACCTAGTATTCTCTATATCCATAATAAAATACAAGAGTGCCATGATGGCCCTGGATTGCTCACCTGGTATCATTAGGCTATGTAAAATCAAGTGACCCCTGGGGCAGAGCCAATTTTGACCCCAGGGTCATGATTTGAACAAAGTTGGTAAGAATCAACTAGACAATGCTACACACTACCACACTCTACTTGGTAGAGGTCTATTAGCCCATGTTACATACCAAATATATAAACTCCAGACCTTGAAGATTTTTCTAGTTTTTTTTCCAATATAAGTCTATGTAAAATCAAGTGATCCCTGGAGCGGGGCCAATTTTGACCCCAGCGTCATGATTTGAACAAACTTGGTAAGAAAACCCCAATTTTGACCCCAGGGTCATAATTTTAACAATCTTGGTAGAGAGTCATAAGATCATGCTACATATTAAAAATCAAAAGGCTAGGCCTTGTGGTTTCAGAGAAGAAGATTTTTTAAGTTTTTTTCTATATTAGCCTATGTAAAATCAGGTGACCCCTTGGTGGGGCCAAATTTGATCCCAGGGCCATAATTTGAACAAACTTGGTTGTTATCTACTAGACAATGCTGCACACCAAATATTTGAACCCCAGGCCTTGTGGTTTCTGAGAAGAAGATTTTTCAAGTTTTTCCTATATTAGCCTATGTTAAATCAAGTGACCCCTGGGGCGGGGCCAATTTTGACCCCAGGATCATGATTTGAACAAACTTGGTAGAGATCAACTAGACAATGCTACACACCAAATATCTTAACTCAGCCTTGTGGTTTCTGAGAAGAAGATTTTTCAAGTTTTTTTCTATATGCCTATGTTAAATCAAGTGACCCCTGGGGCGGGGCCAATTTTGACCGCAGGGTCATAATTTTAACAATCTTGGTAGAGAGTCATAAGACCATGCTACATACTAAATATCTAAACTCGAGGCCTTGTGGTTTCTGAGAAGAAGATTTTTCAAGTTTTTTTTCTATATTAGCCTATGTTAAATCAAGTGACCACTGGGGCGGGGCCAATTTTGACCCCAGGGTCATAATTTGAACAATCTTGGTAGAGAGTCATAAGATCATGCTACATACCAAAAATCAAAAGGCTAGGCCTTGTGGTTTCGGAGGAGAAGATTTTTTCAAGTTTTTCCTATAGTAGCCTATGTGAAATCAAGTGACCCCTGGGGCGGGGCCAATTTTGACCCCAGGGTCATAATTTGTACAATCTTGGTAGAGAGTCATAAGATCATGCTACATACCAAAAATCAAAAGGCTAGGCCTTGTGGTTTCGGAGAAGAAGATTTTTTAAATTTTCATTTTTAAAATCTATTTTTAGCTCCTGTGACCTACTTATTCACCCAATCAAAATAATTTGAACAACTTTGATAGAGGTCATGATAAGGATGATTCCTGTGAAGATTGGTCAAAATCCATCCAGTGGTTTAGGAGGAGAAGTTGTTTAAAGGAAAAGTTGACGCAAGACGCACGGATGGACGGACGCCGGACAAAAGGCGATCACAAAAGCTCACCATGAGCACGTTGTGCTCAGGTGAGCTAATAACTGGGAGATTATCCATGAACATGATCTTTAAGTTTGAATAAAATTGCAAAAGAAATGAAGAGGCCGTAGGGCCTTAACTAACCAACTGTGGATGACAGACACATGACAGAAATCCAAAAAGCTAAAACTGACCTTTGTGGTCAGTTGTTTTGTGGTCAGTTGTGCTACAATAATTTGGTAACAAGAAAATAAAATAAATAACTATTATGTTTATAAAACCATGATTTATTTTTTAAAAGCATGTACAAAGTTTTTTACAAAACAACATGCAAATTCAAAGAAAGTCCTTGCACACACTGTAAAAAAAAGAATTACACATTAAAATCACATCTTACAAATGGAACTGTGTTCATCTACAACTGTTTCCCTGCAGTTCTAGTTTTCTGAAATCTATGTGGTTAACAAACGAAAGAAATTTAAAAAAAACAAAAAACTTTTGGTTCCTATTTTTGTGTAAGATATTTTATAATATTTTTGATTTCCAAATTTTTTGGATAAAAAAATCAGAATTGTCATACTGAAGTAAGGAAATCTTACAACTACAACAATGGTGGTACTACAGTCAGCCAAGGACAATACAACATTCAAGTGGTTTGCTGAGGGATCACATACACACTAACACTGGATACAATATTACACTCACTCATAACAAAAACACAATACAGTCCCTAGGTCACTCACCTGCATACCACAAGACTAAACAAAGCCATTAGACCTTGTGTTTGAAATTATGGCAGAGGGCCTTGCAGAAATCATTTGTGCAAAATAAAATAAAAATCTGACTACATGTTTCAGAGGGGGATCCCTTCTTTTTTTTTTTTTTTGGTAACCAGAAGTGTGCATGGATCAAGTTTAATTCAGCAACTTTTGTTACAAACCATCCAAGTACCATGCCAAGTTTCACCAATTTCTGCCTGATGGTATCAAGGGAATGATGCTGACAAAATATGACAGAGTGTGACCACAATAGCTACCATGAGAATGTTGTGTTCAGGTGAGCTAAAATACACCAGTAATTAACAAAACTTCCCTAACAAAAATTACAGACCAATTCTATTCATATTTCATCCTGGTTGCATACAGAAATGTTTTCTATCCAGATACCATTCAAACAGCATAACTGACAATAAATAAATTACCATATATGTACAGAATGGAATGGCTACTGTCACAACAATCATGGTCAAAAGTGTGCAGATCATTAATCACACAATGTAATCTTCTCATCTTGTAATAATTCAAATTTTCATCAAATACTAAAGACAATCTTGTATTTATAGTTTTCTATATTATTATAGAAATCTGATCATATTAAATGTGTCTATGTATATTTTATCTCTTCATTAGAATTTTGCATGGGGATAAAATGTAGACTTTGATAATAAAAAAAATGTATAGAAGTAATGATCTAGCAATTTATTTGAAACATTTATAATATGATTTACACAACACACTGTTAATGAATTCTCCATATCCTTTACATCTGGATTTAATAATTGAATTGTTTGTTTGAAATCGATCTGTTCCAGTCAATGTGGAGAAAAGAACTGATGAAATTAACTTTATGTCTATAAACATTGATGTGTACTGGTCACTTAAAGCCAATACATGTAATGTAGAACAAATAAAAATAATAATTATACTTATATCTGATCTGATTATGTATGCAAAACAAAATTTGAATAATAATTAGAGATATATTAGTTCATATAAAGAAGACAAATCTTAGAAAAAGAATACAAAAACGTCTCAACTGCTTTAAAACATTGACACACTGCTTCCAGCTTAAGTCCACAAATTGGTCTTAGAAATAAATCCCCCCTCCCCCCACCACATTCACTTACATGAACAGACCTATGAAGTTTTCAATGATGCATAAAATTGTCCATTTTGACCCTCAATTTCTCTTACAAAAAAAAAAAAAATCAGAATGTATCTCTGTCTACATATTAAAGGGTCATATGACCTCCAATTTACAAAAACCAAGAGGAAAAACCTGTTCAATTATAGCATTTTGCAGTTTCTTTGTTCATTTCTATTTTGCCTTGTTCAACTTTCAGTCTAATATTAAATGATACATGTATAGCCCCTATAAAACTATATGATTTATATATACTTTATATCTATTTAATTAATCCCCTGAGTCTTATATTTTTGACTTTTAATTAAGTTTTAATTGTTGTTATTATATTTACTAAGAAATAAACTACCAGTAGTCACTGATATAATCATTAATTCATAAAATGGAGACTCAATAAGGCCAAAGGTAGTATAACAAACCTATATCATCAAGTAAAGATGGCTTAAAAATATAGGATTACAAAAGGTAAACAGTAGTTTTCCTAGATTAAAAAAAAAAAAAAATCTATCAAATTTTTTCCTTGTTTTACACTGAAAAAAAAGAAAAGAAGAATTTTTTTTTTTTACTTTACCTCATTTAAAAAGAGCATGGAGAATTTAAGAATCTCTTAATGGTATATTAAAACTTCCATATACAAAAGTAATAGTCAACAGACTGTAAAAAATATGCGAGAACAAATGCACAGGTACAAGGAAAAAAGTTTTCATGTAGATCCTTTCTTACATCAAGCCCAATTTCAAAAATATAGATATCAGCTTGTGGGGCTCATTAGGTAGATGTGATATAATGATATAGTACCGTATGCAAAAAACATACACAGTATTAAGGCTACCATTGTGTAAAATTATTAACATCAAATGTTAGGGCAAGCACTTCACATATAATTATGTCAATATGCCAAGCTACAAAATTGAAGGAATTTTAATCCTGATTTTATATTTATAAAAAAAATGGTACACATAAATACAAATAATATTAATACAGATGGAACAACAGTGTAAATGTGTATTCTATAAAGTATAAATGATGACAGACTGTGTGTATGACAATTACATCTTAAAGTGAGGAATTTAATGACTGATGGCTGATTCTCCTGATATCTTCTGGCTTGTTCCCATGTTTTACAACTCATCCTTTTTGTCTATCCATTTCTTCACAGTATCAATGTCATTTTCTACCTCTTTTTTGTCATAACTTGGTAGAGCACTGCAACAAAAAGCCATTAAATATATGAAACATTACAACAGTCACTAAGCAAAGATTTTGGATGATTGAGCAAACTCCTTACTGATCTATACTGTCTAGTAAAATTTGCTGCAAGAAGGGTTTTCATTCCTTTTTTATCAGGGGCCATTCAAAGGTGCCTTCCCCTATGAAAAAATCATTAAATTCAAGCAGTTAACCCTGAATTGTTATTTACCCTAAGATTTTTCTCCCCCTTAAACTCATGAAAGTTGCTCCCCAAAATATACATGCAGTAGTGAGGCCCCTTGCCAATTGGCTGAAAACCTAACCATGTGTGTATATATAAAGTACAAGGCAAGCCTATCTATACATAAATTACAAATCTGAACAAGGTCACCCACAGTGGCCCTAAATGACTCATCTGCTTACCATCTGCCTAAATAAAACCGTATATATTCCTTAGGAATTGATCTGGTGACCTTAACCAGCAGCCAGACTGACCACGAGACTTTTATGATTATTCCATATGACCAGCCCAATATATGGAAGCCTCATTTTTTAAAAGATTCAGCATAGTTAATCCTTTTTATTAAGAGTTAAAAAGTAACATCTGTCCATATTACATGAATTCTGATCAACAATTACCAAGAATTTTATAATAAGAGAAGAACCCACCCTTAAGATAATATCAGCTTTATTTTAGTAATTATACTAAAGGACAGGGCAATCATTTGTGCAAAACAATATTAAAATCTGACCAAAGCACATGATTCAGAAAATAAAAAATTTGACAAATTCAATATACGGGTACCCGGTAGACAACGTAACAGTCCACTATCTGGAAGCCTCATTTTTATATGGTTCAACTTTGTTTTCACATTTATCACATGAAGTGCCCATTAAATTTTGAACAAAATACAACTGAATTCTAACCAATAAATGAAGAATGATTTTGAAAGTTTTCAGATATATAATTTATGTAGGAAACCATCCTCCCCCCTGGGAACCTCATTTTATTAACAGATCTACAAAGATGATGTATAATGTTACATACTTAACAACAGCTGCAGATACTTTGTCTAGCATTCCACCTGAAAATATATGAAAACAATATTCTTATCAGTTAGTTTTCCTGAAATATATTAATAACAGCTATAACATAATCAATATTCAGTCCATGCTTTTTAAGAAGAGATATTCATAAATGATAAATAACACCGTACATAGCAGGTAAGATGCTATCATTTTCAGTCTGATAAAAGTTTCAACCAAGTGAGGTTTAAAGAGAAAGACATCAATCAATAAAAGTTAGAATTTTTTGTCAGAATAAATCATAGGGCTTTCTGCTTTGCACACAATTTCAAATCTGATCAGCCTGAAAGTTACTTTCAAATGCCAGATTAACATATCAACTGCAACCAATACTTCCTTATCTTATTATATTTGCAACAATATTTGGGAACAAATGCAGGAGTACGCAAACAGGGGTTTACTTAAGGATTTGACATTCA
>CM037787.1:5101247-5114090 GCA_021229015.1 Solen grandis
TAAAGCAATCTGTAAGAATCACAGCTGATGACAACGGTAACAAGCGGACCGCTTTGTATGCGGTGACATTTTAATTATTGCCGGGTGTCAGTCGCTGACATGTGTGATTACTGTCTAATTTCAATCATGTTTATATATACTGGTCATCTCTCGGTTAGTCATTATCAATCATGTCTACCAACGATAAATTGGATAAGTACATCGCCAAGACGAAATTCAACGGAACTACGCAGAAAACAATGACTTTTTTTGTGTGAAATTCTCCAGCCGCTAAACATTACCTTTGTGTAAATATAACGGTCACCTGTACACCATCCGCCATTCTTAACATCAGCTGAATGTTTGTAGGCTAATTAATGTATGTTTATCTATTAAAGTGCTTTATTGCCATGTGCTAATAGATATGTGCTATTGCTTTTTCGTGTATAAAATTTATTTCTTTTTCTTACATATGTTATATGTTTATAATATCAGTATGATTAAAACAAGAGGCCCATGATGGCCCTAAATCGCTCACCTGAGATAAATAGGTTGACCCAAGGAACATCTGTTCCAATTTATTTTAAAATCTGGCCAGTAGTTTTGAAGAAGATGATTTTTAAAGTTTTCATATTTTTTTTCTTTTTGTAGCCATGGCAACCACAGTTCTATATGGATCAAGTTTATTTTAGGAACTTTTGTAAAGGTTGACCCAAGGATCATTCCTGTCAAGTTTAATCAAATTCTGTCCAGTGGTTTCAGAGGAAATGTTGATTAAAGTTTTCCCTATATACATATTAGGCAAATAAGCCCCGCCCCTGGCGGCCATGTTTTTTACGGATCGGATTTTTTTTAGCAACTTTGGTAGAGGTTGACCCAAGGAACATCTGTACCAATTTATTTTAAAATCTGGCCAGTAGTTTTGAAGAAGATGATTTTTAAAGTTTTCATATTTTTTTTTCTTTTTGTTGCCATGGCAACCAGAGTTCTACATGGATCAACTTTATTTTAGCAACTTTTGTGAAGGTTGGCCCAAGGATCATCCCTGCCAAGTTTAATCAAATTCTGTCTAGTGGTTTCAGAGGAGATGTTGTTTAAAGGTTTCTCTATATACATATAAGGCAAATAAGCCCCGCCCTTGGCGGCCATGTTTTTTTACGGATCGGAATAATTTTAGCAACTTTGGTAGAGGTTGACCCAAGGAACATCTGTACCAAAGTATTTTGAAATCTGGCCAGTAGTTTTGAAGGAGATGATTTTTAAAGTTTTCATTTTTTTTTCTTTTTGTTGCCATGGCAACCAGAGTTCTACATGGATCAACTTTATTTTAGCAACTTTTGTGAAGGTTGACCCAAGGATCATCCCTGCCAAGTTAAATCAAATTCTGTCTAGTGGTTTCAGAGGAGATGTTGTTTAAAGGTTTCTCTATATACATGTAAGGCAAATAAGCCCCGCCCCTGGCGGCCATGTTTTTTTACGGATCGGAATAATTTTAGCAACTTTGGTAGAGGTTGACCCAAGGAACATATGTACCAAATTATTTTGAAATCTGGCCAGTAGTTTTGAAGGAGATGATTTTTAAAGTTTTCAAATTATTTTTCTTTTTGTTGCCATGGCAACCAGAGTTCTTCATGGATCAACTTTATTTTAGCAACTTTTGTAGAGCCTCACCCAAGGAACATTCCTGCCAAGTTTCATTAAATTCTGTCCAGCGGTTTCAGAGGAGATGTCGTTTAAAGCAAATTGTTGACGACGGACGACGCACGACGCCGGACGCCGGACGAAGGGCGATCACAAAAGCTCACCTTGAGCACTTTGTGCTCAGGTGAGCTAATAATGATAATAAAATACCGAGTTTTATCTCCTTCATCAAGGTACACGTTCCCAAACTTTTCTTAGCTCGATATGTGCCATACCTCGATAAAATAGCAAAGTCCCCTCAATATTGAGGTAACGGGACTGGACTGTATTTACATCTGTTGATACCTTAACATTGTCTTTTCATTATTTGTTACTTTAGCCTTTAAAAGTATTTTTCATACACAAATAAAAATATGTTTAATCATTACAAAAAATAACATGATCATAGCTTTCATTGTTAGAATTAAGTCAGAAATAAGTTCCTTTTTTTACCGATAATTTGATTGAAACCCTTTTTTTAGTTTGTGTATATAGCGGTGTTGCATATTTTTTACATTCTTGTAATAAACACTAAACATTATGCCGTTGTAGTGGGTGGAATTATAACCAACACCAGCGGTAGTTCGATATTTATTTGGTGCTAAACCAGAAAAAACCTAAAATATAATTAAAACATTTCTTTAGACGTTTACGGACACAAAGTAATAATAAATACGAAGTCAATCAATGATTTTACAAATCATTGCGAGGAATAAATTACTATCAAAATACATCTTTAAATCACTTCAGTACAAATATAAACTTACCAGGCATGTCTAAATAAAGCTACATTTTAGTATAGAAAATGCTCAAAGGTAAGAGCGACATAATGTATCTAACAATATATATATCTTACAATCAACTTGTGTCGACGGTGATCGATCGGTGAATGATTAGTAAGAAAGACGGAGGCTTATGAACGGGAAAAAGGGACAAGGGGGCAGGGCCAACCAATCAGGGTATTTCCTTAAAATAGAACACTCACTCAACCAGTTTACATAAGGACTCACTCACGACATGCTCACTCTCTTGTACAATAACAGACATGTACGAGTAAACAAGGACAAGAGTACTAACAAGACACTACAATACAGAGGGACAAAACTGCACCTTGCTACACACTCCCCCTCTTGGTTGGAATGTCTCCGACATTCGTGACCTGTAACTATTATAAAAATATCTATTATAAGGAAATATTAAGATACAATACTGTCACTATCAATGTACATTATAAAAATATAAATTTATCTCAAACAACAAACTCTGGGTACGGCTAAGCACATCTTGCGACGAGATTGCCTAAGTCATTTGTAAAGAAAAATATTGATATTCATTGCTAGGTACTCGAAGCTAAAAATTATTTGCATACATTTTATGCATACATTAAAATCAAACAAATCTAAAAATCACTTAACCATTCTTACCAGTAACTTCACTATTTAATATAATGACTACACAAAATATTCTGCAGTCTGCTGATAAGCCCACTCACCGTACCTGTCAGGCGGGCGCACAGTGCGTCGTGGCCTCGGGCAAGGCACAGGAGCAGCAGGACTGGGCACAGTAATAGCACTGGGCCGAGACATAGTGACAGGACTGGGTCGAGACACAGTGACAGGACTGGGCCGATGCACAGTGACAGGACGGGGCTGAGACTCGGTGACTGGACTGGACCGAGGCACAGTGACAGGACAGGACCGAGACACAGTGACTGGACTGGGCCGAGGAATGGGAACAGGACTGGGTCGAGCCACAGTGACAGGTGGTCTTGGCTGAGACATTTGGAATAGGACTGGACTGAAAATTGACTGGTCTACTGGGATACACACTTGGTACAGAAGGAGAAGATAGAGCGTGAGGAGTGGCATGTGTGGATGAATCATAGCCAATACGGTGAAGACCTCGAAGCTGGGGAATGATGTATGCGGCAGAAGAACTTGACTCGGAAGAACTTGAGTCGACATCATACTCCTTGTTCACAGGGACTGCTCTGGTCCTAGGTCTTGCTTTAGGAACAGGTTGAGGAGCAGGCGCTTCGTCATCTGTTGGAATTGACTGGAAAGGTAGAAGCATGTTCCGGTGTAATGTTCTAATGGGCCTGTTGCCAGACTCCAGGCGAACTTTGAACACCGGTTGTCCATCATATGGAACGTCTACAATAACGTAGGGATTACGTTCCCATTGGAAGGCGAGCTTCTGCTTACCTGGAAGATTGACGTTTCTGACCAGAACAATGTCACCAATGACCAGCTTGTTCTCGCGAACACTGCGATCATAATTGGTCTTGTTCTGGCCAGCCCTCTTCTGCGCTGCCTCCCTGGCGACTTTGTATGCGTACTGCATACGCTTTTGCAGCTTTGCAGCATAACTGCCATGCTGAGTCTCTCCGAAATTGCCGGGACTGGTACCCAGAAAAGCGTCAACTGACAAGCAGGGATGCCAGCCGAACATGAGGAAATGGGGAGAAAACCCAGTAGCAGAGCTCTTGGTAGCATTGTATGCTTGCACAAGTGCTGGAACGAAGTCTTTCCAGTTGGCCTTGTGGTCATCACATAATGTACCGAGCATGCGCAGAAGAGTGCGGTTCAAACGCTCCGCCGAAGGGTTGCCCATTGGGTGAAAAGGAGTGGTACGGGTTTTGCAAACATTCGCAATTTTACACAGTTCCCTTATAACGCGAGACTCGAAGTTGCGACCCTGGTCAGAATGTAACTGTTCAGGAAAGCTATAGTGAATGATGAAGTTCTCATAGAGAGCCTTGGCTGTAGTAGAAGCCTTCTGATTGAGGCATGGAATGGCCTTGGCATAACAAGTGAAATGGTCTGTTATGACAAGAACATCCTCGTACCCACCCTTAGATTTCTCGAGCTTCAAGAAATCAATGCAGACAAGTTGAATTGGCCTTGAAGTATTGATGGGCACAAGTCCTGCACGCGGAACCACAGGCTCCTTCCTACAGACACAGGAAAGACATGAGGAAACACGGTCTTTGATATAAGACTCCATGCCAAGCCAAAAGAAATGCTGGCGCGCAAGCCAAAGAGTCTTATTGCGACCAGGATGGCCAGCATCATGGTGAACACCACGAAATGCGACAGAATGGAAAGCAGTGGGAATGACCAACTGGTTGACCTGCTCACCATCCAAGGATGCGGTTCGAAACAAAATGCCATTGTCGAGAGATAGAGAAGACAGATCACGAAGTAAACATTTTACTTCACGAGACAGCTCCTCCCCCCTCGGCCGAGAACCGGACCGTAGGATGGAGATGACTTTTGAAATATCAGGGTCTTTGGCCTGCTCCTGTACCCAATTAACAGGATTAACCGGGACAGTGTCTGCAGCAATGTCATCACTGAGAAGGACGTCACTGTCACAAGTCAGGCTCTCAACAGCAGCAACTGAAGAAGTTACTGCAGAACATACAGCCTTAACTGGTTCAGAGAACATCTGTGGCATACGACTCAAACCGTCGCAATCAGTGTTCGATCTACCTGACTTATAGACTATATCGAAGTTATATGCTGACAGGGCTGCTACCCAGCGGTGACCTGTCGCATCAAGTTTGGCAGAAGAAAGAACGTAAGTCAACGGATTGTTATCCGTGAATACAGTGAAGGTGTTGCTATACAAATAGTCGTGGAATTTATCAGTGACCGCCCACTTGAGTGCAAGGAACTCAAGCTTATGAGCAGGGTAGTTCCTCTCACTTTGTCGCAGTCCACGGCTCGCATAAGCGATCACCTTCTCCTCACCATCTTGATCATGCAGAAGAACTGCACCTAATCCAGTCCCACACACGTCAGTTTGGACTATGAAGGGTTTGCTGAAGTCAGCAAAAGCCAAAACTGGAGAAGAAGTGAGTTTTTCTTTAAGTAGGTCAAAAGATTGTTGCTGGGCATCAAGCCAGGACCATGGGACAGGGGAGATTTTCTTAGATTTTTTGGACTTTTTAGAAGACTTGGTAGTGCCATGGCCCTCAAGGAGTTTATTAAGGGGATTGGCAATTTTAGAATAGTCCTTAATGAATCTCCGGTAGAAACCAGCAGTTCCAAGAAAACTGCGTAATTCAGAGACATTCTTGGGGGTAGGCCAATAGGAAATAGCTGAGATTTTGTCAGGATCAGTAGAAATACCGTGTTCAGAGAATACATAACCAAGATAGGTGACAGAGGACTTGAAAAACTCGCATTTTGAACCTTTCAATTTAAGACCATGTGTTTGAAGACGCTGAAAGACAGACTGAAGACGGGCAATGTGCTCTTCAAAAGTCTCAGAAAATATAAGAATATTGTCAATGAAAACGAGACATTCTTTGAGATTAAGGTCGCCCATGCACTTCTCTATGAGGCGCTGAAAAGTAGCACCACTATTGGTTAAACTGAATGGCATCCGGTTACACTTGTAGAAACCGAGATTTCCAACAGAGAAAGCAGTTTTGGCCTTGTCTTCTTCTTCCATCTCAACTTGCCAGTAACCAGAACGCAAGTCGAGCTTGGAGAAGAATTTGGAGCCAACCAAGGTGTCAACAGTGTCGTCGAACCTAGGAAGCATGTAGGCATCTTTACGCGTTCTGGAATTCAGCATGCGGAAATCCAGACAGAAGCGCAATGAGCCATCTTTCTTACGCACCAAAACCACGTTTGAAGAGAATGGGCTATCACTCTCCCAAATAGCACCACACTCAAGCATGTCCTTAAGATGCTGTCTAACCTCCTCATACATTCCAGGAGGGATCTTTCGATAAGGCTGCTTGAATGGGGTGTCATTCTCGAGAACAATCTTGTGTTTGACAAGATTAGAACAACCAAGATCAGTGGGACCAGTAGAAAAGATATGCTTCCAGTTCCCAAGAACCTGTCGGACAAATTATCTGTTTCAATTTTGACACCAAGATCATCAACTGGGTCAAGACTTGGAGGAACTGAAAGAGGAAGGGAAGAAGCAAGATTGTCAACAATCTTAACCTCGTTGACTTTGTAACGTCAGACTTTGGCCGAATGAAGACTGACTTGGCTGTCATGTTACATAACCTAACGGGAACTTTGACATAACTGCCATGCTGAGGAACCTTAAGAACATGGGGCCTCACAAGACAGGGGCTATCAGAGGAAATGTTCTCAGTGACAATTTTCTGAATACCATGACTAAGACCTCTGGTAATTCCATTGAGTGAAACAGACTCATATGGACCAAGTTCAACCGTATGTTCATTGGTTGATTTAACAGTGACAGATTCACAAATTAGAGAATCAAATGCCAACTGTCAAGATTCAGGTAAAGGGTATGCGGGTGCAGCGGCAGCCGACTTGCAGCGCATAATGACATTAGTACCAATTATCACAGGGCAAGACGCTGTGTCAGGTACTACCAATGCAGGAACTTGGAGTTCAAAGTTCAAAGTAGGGACACCTACAGTCACTTCAATGTAACCAAGTATATCAAGCTTGTTACCATTTGCAACTGTGACATTCATGTCAACACCAAAGTCAGACAAGTCTTTCAAAGGGGGATTGCTGGGTAAAGATTTGAAGAAAGTATCTGAAACAGTAGTCACCATAGAACCACTATCGATGAGTCCAACTACAGGAACACTCACTCAACCAGTTTACATAAGGACTCACTCACGACATGCTCACTCTCTTGGACAATAACAGACATGTACAAACATAGAGTAAACAAGGACAAGAGTACTAACAAGACACTACAATACAGAGGGACAAAACTGCACCTTGCTACACCGTGATTCTCCAAATTAATGATTACAGACAAAAAGAAAAATTACTGGGACAGGTGGTCATAGGGCCAGAGTATTTTTGTAAAGAAGATACAGGTAGGTTTTGATATTGACTTCGAGGAATCACATAGAAATTATATAAGATATACTATCTAGGGACCATGGACAGAGCTCGAGGAGTCAAAATCGTATGTTTGTAGAATCACCCATAAATTTATACTGAACAAGCATTCTGAAAGTATTGCTTATGCAATACTAAGTCCCCTACCAGCAAATAGAAAACTAAGAACCCCCATCCCTCTTCATGCTGCAAACAAGTCAATTATCTGATCAATACCTTTGATAAAAGTCAAAACGACAATAAATATAAACTAGAGGGCCATAGAGGCCCTGAATCGCTATATTAAAACATTTTGAAATCTGGCCAATAGTTTTGAAGGAGATTATTTTTAAGGTTTTCATGATTAATTTCTTTCCATTGCCATTGCAACCAGAGTTCTGCCAAATCAATTTTATTTTAGCAACTTTTGTTAAGGTTCACACAAGGATCATCCCTGCCAAGTCTAATAAAATTCTGTCCAGCGGTTTCAGAGATGTTGTTAAAGCTTTCACTATATACATACACTGTAAACTCCTTATAACGCTCCTCGGAACAACGCTGTATCCAATGTAACGCGGATGTCCATGGACCCCTTTTTTTTTTGGAAAAAAATAGCAGTTTTCGTATTTTTCGTATGTATCATTCTATTGTAGCCGCCATTTTTA
The DNA here is from genome assembly GCA_021229015.1 of Solen grandis. Classification (NCBI taxonomy): domain Eukaryota; kingdom Metazoa; phylum Mollusca; class Bivalvia; order Adapedonta; family Solenidae; genus Solen; species Solen grandis. The sequence goes on from CM037787.1 coordinate 5,109,409, forward strand.
TTTACAAACAGCGGTTTCCGGTTATCCGTCGATTACCTGATACGTGTTAGTTTCTCTCGCTGTAGGCTGAAAACCAGTCACACTAGTACACTTAGGTGCGTGAACAATGGTAAACTGTCATAAGTCAAACAGTTAAGAAGCCAATATGGGCTATTTTTCCCCCGACTAATGACATGAACCTGTTAAGTTTTCGCACTTCAGCACGTGTCAGCGTAATAATGATGGCAAACTGTCATATGTAAAACAATTAAGAGCCCATTATCGTTTACTATACTGCCGACTTTTTAAGTTACTTTCGCACATTTGTTTTTGAAAGGATATAATTAAAGGAGCCGAATTATTTAAAGTATGATAATTAAACGATATTAATTTGAGAGAAATAAACAAACATTATGATGAGTAAAAAAATAATTACGTGCAGTTATAGAAAATAAATTTGAGTTGTAACAATTAAGATGTTTAAGATTCCGAGTAACCATATAAATAAAATGCTGTTGCTGAATGACATTATCCATATACATGATCTATCAACATGATGTCACAGACCGGAGTCTCCAGGAAGAGAAAGGCTTATTCAATCGCCGAGAAACTTCAAGTTGTTGACCGCATCAAGGGAGGAGCGACACAGATTTCAGTATCCCGCGAACTTGGGATATCTGATTCTACAATACGGGGATGGCTGAAAGATGAAACCAACCTTCGCATGGCTTCAACAAACATGGAAGACGCTGGACAGAGGAAAAAGAAGATACGACTGGCCAAAGATGAACAGATGGAGAAGGCAGTTTACTCTTGGTTTACTCAGGAGCGAGCAGAAGGGGCCCCGATTTCTGGCCCTATTATACAAGCCCAGGCAAAGAAGTTCGCCGCAGCTATCCATGGAGAAGACCACAGATTTGAAGCCAGTAATGGATGGCTGACAAAATTCAAGGGTCGACATGGGATAGGTCAGGTGACAATCCGAGGCGAACAGCGATCGGCAGATGAAGAAGCAGCCAAGACGTTTCCAGACCAGCTACGAGACATTATCCATGAAGGAGGGTACGACGAGGATCAAATCTACAACTGCGATGAAACTGCACTCTACTTCAAGATGCTACCGAACAAAACACTAGCCAGCAAAAAGGATGACCAGAGAACACTAGGATTTAAACAGCAAAAGCAGAGGATAACAATTTTACTCGCCACCAACAAGACCGGGACCCAGAAGCTGACGCCACTTATCATCGGGAAGTACGCAAAGCCACGGTGTTTTCATCACATAAACATGAACACCCTGCCAGCTATCTACAAACATTCAAAGAATGCATGGATGACGTCATCAATCTTCGAGGATTGGTTTCACAAAGACTTCGTGCCAGCAGTTAGACGTTTCCTACGAAGCAGACGGAAAGAACCGAAAGCCCTACTTCTACTTGACAACTGTCCAGCCCATCCAGATGAGAAGACGCTGACAAGCCATGACAAGAAAATCAAGGCGCTCTTCATGCCAAAAAACACAACCTCCAAGATACAGCCGCTGGACCAAGGAATCATCGCAACCTACAAGAGAAATTACCGCCGGGAACTAGTCAACACCATGATGGACAGACAAGGCTCTATCACCGACTACCTAGCCAAGCTGACGTTGAAGGAGGCCATCTATATACAGAGCCGTGCATGGAATGCAGTCACCATGAGATGCATTGACGGATGCTGGAGGAAAGGACTTGGACCAGCCTTCCCACCGAAAGACGAGGACAGCGACGACGACTTTCATGGATTTGACGAAGAAGACGTACTACAGGCAGAGAAGAGAATCGGAGAATACGACGGGTTCAACAAAGAAGACATGGCTGCATCTAGAATCGCCTTTGGACAAGACATGATGGACAGCGACATCCAGGACTGGTTGAACATCGACGCCGACATACCATCTTTAGAAAAGCTGACGGAAGCTGAAATCATCGATAGCGCTAGGGAGCAGACGACAGATCACAACACCGACGAAGACAGCGACGACGAGGAACCCCAACCTACCAAATCAATCCAGGATGTAATCACCGCAGGAGAGACGTTCCTTGGATGGATGGAATCATCATCACATGCAACAGCAGCCAACTGCATGCACATGAAGAGTTTCCTACAGTTCGCCAGAGCCGCGAGACGTGAACAGCAACAGCAGAGGAAATTGACTGATTTTTTCAAACGAGACGGCCGTGGCAGCAATTAGAACGAGTTAATGGGGAAAAAAAGAACTCTGATACATATGTTGCATTTTTTATGTTTTATTTATGAATTTTTCATTAAATTTACCAATACATATGCCATATATACATATGAAACAAATAAAATAATGCAAACATATACGACTCGTTTCTTGAGTTATTCTCACGCTATCCTGTTTTTCATGCTATCACCAATTGTCGTTAAATATGAAATGGAAATGAAACATCTTTCTTTTTGGACTAATAAAGATACACATTCTTATGGTAAGATCTATGTTGATAAATATATAAATCAACACACATTTTGATACGGATTATCGATTAATCACAATAAGAATAAGACAGAAACTGACCGCCGATTTTACCGGTACAGTGTAAGCGGGTGGGTGGGGGATGGCTTTACTCGATACAGTATAAGTGGATGGGGGGGGGGGGGATTTTAACCTGAAATAGCAATAACGCGGATTCACATAGAGCGCGGATCACCACCTTGGACCCCCAAACCCGCGTTATAAAGAGTTTACAGTGTATAAGGCAAATTAGCACCGCCCCTGGCAGCCATGTTTTTTAACAGATCGGAGTAATTTTAGCAATCTTGGTAGAGGGATATCCAAGGAACATATGTACTAAAACATTTTGAAATCTGGCCAGTAGTTTAAAAGGAAAGGAGATGATTTTTAAAGTTTTCAATTTATTTCTTTCCATTGCCATGGCAACCAGAGTTCTACACGGATCAATTTTATTTAAGCAACTTTTGTGAGGTTCACCCAAGAATCAGCCCTGCCAAGCTTAATCAATTTTTATGAAGAAGTTTCATAGGAGATGTTGTTTACGAGATTTCACTATATACATATAAGACAAATTAGCCCTGCCCCTGGCGGCCATGTTTTTTTACAGACTGGAATAATTTAAGCATTCTTGGTAGAGAGTTACCTTAGGAACATCTATACTAAAACATTTTGAAATCTGGCCAGAAGTTTTGAAGGAGATGATATTTAAAGTTTTCATAATTTATTTCTTTCCGTTGCCATGGCAGCCAGATTTCTACATGGATCAAGTTTATTTTAGCATCTTTGTGAAGGTTCACCCAAGGATCGCCCCTGCCAAATTTAATCAAATTCTGTCCAGCGGTTCCAGAGATGTCATTTAAAGATTTCACTATATACATTTCAGGTAAATTAGTCCCGCCCCTGGCGGCCATGATCATTAACAGATCGGAATAATTTTAGCAATCTTGGTAGAGGATGTCGTTTAAAGCAAGTTGTTGACAATGCACAACGGATGTGGATGGACGCAGGGTGATCCTAACAGCTCACCATGAGCACGTTGCTCAGGTGAGCTAAAAAGTCAGGAAAACTGCTATTTTAAAAAAAATTCTACATCCAAGACCCGTAATTTCGATCTGTAACTCACAGTGTAAGACTCACATAACAAATATAAGATCAATATCAAAATTTAAAAAAGTCTGGAAAACTGCTATTTTGAAGAAATGGCCCAATTTTCAATTGTAACTCAGTGTAAACTACTAACAAATAAAAGATCAATATCTGCAGCGTTTAGAAAGAAAGTCCAGAAAACTGCTTTTTTAAAGTAATTTTCTAAGTCCAAGGCCCGTAATTTCATCAAAAATCAGTGGACCGGAACGAAACTAAAATTTGATCTTAAGCACATCTTGTAGGGAAATACAATGGTAATGTCAGGAAAAAAAGAGTAATGGATTTTTTTTATTTTTTTTTACAAAAAAGAGTAATGGAGATTTTCAACATTAAGTAATGCATTGATCAATATTATATTCTGCCAAAATGAAATATGGGGTGTTAATGACGTCATGTAAAAATAAGGGGTCATATGATTGATCATTTAGGTAATAAAAAAGTTTTTTTTTATAATTGTCGATAAAACTGACTATGACTTTTGTAGAACAATTGAAAATTTGCTTGGTTATTTCAGTTTTTATGAACTTGGTATAAACACTGACCGATTTATTTTAAATGATTAAGAAACCATAAAATAAAAAGTTACACTATTGCCAAGCAATTAATGTCCCTTAACAGAAAGAGCCTTGTCACAATAAATAGAATTGATGATATGGTAGCTGAAATCAATACAAGTTTTATTAATGTGAAGTAAATAATGATAACACTACAGTGTAATTCAGGGTAATTCTGCATCATCGTAATATTGAATAGGATGTGGAGAATCAAGCATGTTTGTCTTTTTCTTGTTTCCTACCTTGGTCCCCCTTTTTATCCCTGCCATGCTGGAGAGGCGGCCATCCCCTATGGTGGGTCTACTCAAGATTGAGTGGGGCTCAGATGACCTTGGAGTGTCTCCAACCAGACAACGGTCACCTTGACCTTGACTGCGCATTTTGCCATATTCCTGTTGTCTCTGCTCGTTACTTTGCTGAGGCGGGAAATGGCAACACAGATTTAGGTGTAACATAAGAAACAAGAGGGCCAAGATGGCCTTGAT
>CM037787.1:5114190-5164190 GCA_021229015.1 Solen grandis
AATTTTATAAAATAATAAAATATAGGAAAATTCAAATAAAAATTAAAAAACTGTTTTCTGGAGGTCATGGTACGAAAAAGGTATTAAATTTATTGACAATTTATATGACTTTCGAACAAATAAATATTATGATTTTGAAAGTTTTTCTGAAATATACAATATTCCGAAAGAAGGTTATCTTAAATATAACCAGCTTATTCAAAATATACCAGAGGATCTTAAACAAAGTATAAAGATAGATTTTTTAATGGAAAATAGAAGAAAATCACTAGTAGACGCAATAAATAAGATACAAAATATTTGTAAAGTCTTTTATAATTATCAATTAACAAAAAGACAGAAAAATGAAATTAATTCTGAAAACAATTGGCATAAATGGTTAAATAAAAGTGATTTAAAATGGGAAAATATATATATATGCAAGGTTATATATCAACGATAGACGTTTCTTTATGATGTTTTCAGTATAAATATTTAAAATGTTTAATAGCCACAAATGAATATTTGTTCAAATGTAACATTGTCGAATGTCAATTATGTGATTTATGTAATATGCATGTTGAAACGATTGAACACTTATTTTGGTCGTGTAAAGAAACTCAATATATGTGGAATCGTTTATTAAACCATTTATTTAAAAAAGGTATACATGTTTCACTTGACTTTGAAATTGTAAGTTTTGGATATTTTTTTCTTTGCCATGCAGACAAGGTACAATCTGAGATATTATTATATGAACAGAGGAGAACCAGATCAGACAGCTCCTGGTATATGAGACAAAGGCTTAAGGACGTTGAGTAGCTCACTCCCACTTGTGACCCCACCATCCCCCATGTTCTATCCCCAAGTTATGAATTGCTGGGTTCGTCTCTGCTTATAAACATTCCCTATCAACGCTTCATGAATTTGACAGATGCTTTACCCCCAGTGTGGGGTTCGAACAAACACTGTTAAAAGGCAAGCTCATCGTGTGGTACGGTGAAATGGTGTATTTTCCTTCATCAAGCAAGCAACTGGTACAATGTCAGGTGTTTATTCAATCGGAACGCCAAGGGTTATTCCGTCATCCTTCATCACTGAAATATTCCGATTTGATGTCCGTTGTGTTTTCAGTTACAGGAATAACGAACACTATTCGCCGCACCAACGCCAACAGACGTGTCCAAGTGGTGCCGGGCGACGTGGTAGCAATGTAAGTTGGTCACGTGGTCACGCGGTATTATCACGCGGACACGCAGCATTATCACGTGGTCACGCAGTATTATCACGTGGTCACGCTGTATTATCACATGATCACGCAGTATTATCAAGTTGTCACGCGGTATTATCACGTGGTCACGCTGTATTATCACATGATCACGCAGTATTATCAAGTTGTCACGCGGTATTATCAAGTGGTCACGCAGTATTATAACGTGGTCACGCGGCATTATCACGTAGTCACACGGTATTATCACGTAGTCACGCGGCATTATCACGTGGTCACGCGGTATTATCTCGTTGTCACGCGGTATTAAAAGGAATGGAATCTGATATCACTTGATTTCGAAGGATACCGTTATATTCTATGCGAAGTTGATACTGGAGTTAGCTCAATCAGATTTACAAATTGCTAAAATTTCGCATTATTACTTTGTTAAGGAAGCCCTTTTGACAATGATTCGTTAAAGCATGTGATAAATGAATATCAGACTGATCGAAACGTGCATATGATAAAATGGTTGCATACATTTGTACAAAGTTACTACCTCTGTAATCAAGTGTTGTCAGATTCCGTTCCTGACCATGTTCAGTAAGTACAAAGGAACATAAAATCACACGAAAATCACGCACACAATCGTAATCAAGATTCCAATGAAATTTGCAATTTTGTGATTCTAATGCCAGTGCTCAGCGACAAAAACCGTCATTGCCCCAGAATAATACCGTTCTGTTCACTTAAATCATGATTGATTTACTAACCCTTTATGTGAATATGCTAACATGCTTCGGCTAGCAACGAATATTCCGACTAGACTATCCAAGTCAAAATTATTATCACGTTTAAAGGTGAAAAATAGACAGTACCTCTCGAAAGAATTAAAAACGCACAACTGTTGTTGTTGTTGTTGTTGTTTTCGCTGTATTAAAATGTTTACTTTTAAAAAATGTAATTTTAAACAGAGATCGCCTACAGTGTTAAGCCTTTCAGTTCAATACTGGTTGAAGGTCTTTAAAGCATCGAAGATCAACAACATATATACAGTCCACCCTTGATACATCGGCAGTGTTTGTAAATCTCGATATCGCCGATGAATCGGGAATTACTGCCGATACCAGAAGCCATATTTACTGTTATAAAGAGATTACTAAATCTGTCATATGACATTTAGTGCCGGAACCCGAGTTTACCAATGTATCGAATGTCGATGTATCGAAGATTGACAGTCCACACTTGATACATCGGCAGTGTTTGTAAATCTCGATATCGCCGATGAATCGGGAATTACTGCCGATACCAGAAGCCATATTTACTGTTATAAAGAGATTAATAAATCTGTCACATGACATTTAGAGCCGGAACCCGAGTTTTCCAATGTATCGAATGTCGATGTATCGAGGATTGACTGTATATCGAATATAGGTATACAATTAGGTTGAAAAGCATGTTCAGCTTGTATTTATTGTAACAAAAAGTTACGGATTTGTTGACGAGACTTCAAACCCCCTCATTTTGTATGACAGAAAGCAAGAAGGTACCGCCACGGTCCGGTACACGACCTGTGACCCGGCCCAACCCGACCTGTGTGAGCAGAACGTTTTCTTGGCGGCAAACCTGTCGGAACCAACCGTCGGAAATACGTTGACGTTCATCACTCTTCAGTCAAGTGTACTCGGGATATCGGGATTGCGGGGATACGCGTTAACGTCACTCCTGTGAGAAAGTGAGTTGTGAGTGAGAACAAAAGGGAGAATTAAGAAACGTAATAATTTTTTTTTTAGAAAATACTTCTGAACATAACTCACAATAATATTATTATTAATAATAGTAGGCCTAATAATAACAAATAATAGTAATATTTAACTTCCCTTATTTTTACATGCATTCCACAAAAATAAATATTGAAGGGATTAGCTTTATTATTCACACGTTTTAGCTTTCGCTCTGACAGTTTTCTCTGCGCTTTGATTTAATAGTAGTATGATTTGCAAAGATTCATACTTTGAATAAGTACGGGTGGCCTAGTGATAAGTTCGGCCGCTTTGAATTAACAAAGTGGCAGGTTCAAATCCATGATGCAGACATTTCTTTTTTTCTGTTGTTGAAAATTCATAATTTGTTCAATTATCTTTTTTTTTCTTCATAATTTTGCTCTATGAGAGGATGAACGAACAGTTTTTTGAATTGGGTTGTAACATAGAGAAGGTAAAGTGCTACTTCCATGTTCGGCCTTTTATTTTGAACTAAACGTAACGCACTAAATCAAACAACAAGAACGTTGACGTGACGTCATTGAGATGTGCAGCATGTGCTGCCGACATTACCCGCCGTATGTCATCGATTCTCGATAGTTGTAATCACTGTCCCCGGTGGCCGAGTGATGAGAGCGTCCGTCTCGGAAGCGAGAGATTGTGGGTTCGATCTACGGCCGCGACATACCAAAGTTGTTTAAACTGGTACTGGTATAACTTCCTTGCTGGCGCACAGCATACAAGGATAGTTCCAGGACTGGTTGGCTAGGTTTCAGGATAATGTGACTGGGTGTGGTATCATGCCACATGTCCAAGGTCTATTACTGCAGTGTGGCATCACTATATCTGTCTTAAGTAAACATGTCGTGTGTACCTAGACAATTTACTTATACATGTTGAAATGCTGTATTGTTAAGTGTTATAAAGCGTTATTATGTAATGGTAGAGTAAAATTTAAAAAAAAATAATTCACGTGAACAATTTTCTTCTTTCCTTCCGTTGATTTCTCTTAAGGATAATACGATTTCATAATAAGTATTCATGTAGGATAGGAGTATCTCACCCGAAGGTCAGAAATTTCAGGCAGGGGCGAGGCCCTTATCCCGAGGGTAAGATATTCTTATCCTACATGAATTTACGAATGTAGGATTTTTTTTTCTCCCATGAACGACTGTATATAGGCACCGACCGTCAGTCTCGCTGTCAACACATCGCACTGCCATTTTTTAAAGATAGTTTTCCCTGCCGCTAAAGCAATTACAACATAATGAAAAAATCTACCTTTTAAAGTATATACGTAAGTTTAACCAAAAATCCGAGGTTCGTTTGACTTGGATGATGTTCTCTAGTGAAACTGGCGTGTGTGATACAATCATTATGTAAATATATTTGGATTATCTGGCTTAGTAACAGGGTTATGTCTAATTAATAAAATATAAATTTGCATAAAAACACTTTAAAATCACATGCTATGTCGACATCTAAGATGTTCATGGAAATAATGCTTCCGGTGGGTATTCATTTAACTAAAGAAAAGTAAAAAAGGCAGTTCCTTTTATGCAGTAGGATTTGGCATGCAGTTGATTTACAGCTTTATAAAAGAATAAATTAATGGTTTGATTAAGTCAGAAGCACCGTCTCTTTTATTTATTTACCGGTATATATCGACACAGGTGTTGATCTAGGGTCCAAATATTTGTTTCTAAATTATATTTATACCTCATCACAGATGAGATATGAGTCTGTTCTGTAAGGCATTTGTTGTTATTGCTGTTGCTGTTGTTGCTGTTGTCAATTGATTTTTTGGATCCCAGTGCTCGATACGTTTAATTTTTGTGCATAATTGCGTTGTAGTGTACTAGAGTTATATTCAATCATCAGATTTTTTTTACAATATTTAGAATCACTTCTGTTTTGAAAGTAATAAGTGGGTAGTGTAGTTCAAGCTACACGTATAACAAAAATCGACGGACTTCTGGGAAAAAAATCGTATTTCGAGACATCCGTGATATGTTTACGATACATCCGTGACACGCCCCGCCTACTTTTACTAGCAATGTTTTTCCCTTGTAAATTTTAAGCTATCACGTACCGGGCCTTAAATGCACCGGGGACTAGTCTAATACATTGTTCCCGAAATTTTCTCTGTTTAAGGTCAACGCGAAATTATTCAAGTACATTCCAGTGTTAAGTGAATTTTACATGATTAAGTTGACACAAATTGGACCTTATTGACAATAATCAAAGTCATGGTTAACAGCGGGGAAAAAACTTTTTCATTAAGTGACATAAACATATATTAGGAATGTCCGTCTTGAAATAGGAGTTTTTACATGATTATCAATTTACAGATTATAACATTTCAATATTCCTATTTAAACAATAAAATCACCCAAATGTAAAAAAGGTAAAACGTTTTATGTGAGCACGCGCGTGTTATCTTTTGAATTTTAGAAAACGTTGTGATTTCTTCAGTCGCAGTGTATATACATATATAAGCTACACAATAAGCAGATATAGTTTAAAGCCTAGATTCGAATCCCGTTGATGGTTTTTAATTTACTTTCATTACATTTTTGTCAATTTCTTTGAAATTCTTTTTTTCACTGGCTATTTACATCTTATTTATCGACAAATAAATCGGTAGAGTGATGGTAGCAAGAGCCGGCTAGGGGAGACGCTATATTTAAAAAATGTAGGCAGTGATAATGCAAGCGGCTTGCCGCTTTGCCCGAGCAGTGATAGGGGTAAATAGTTCAGGTTGGGCATGGGATCCGGGGGAACTCCCCTGCGAATATTTTTTTTTAATTCTAAGCTGTAAAAATTTGCATTATTGTGAGCATGTTGAGGGTTGTGTCTACATTTATGTATGGCTGGGTATTTTAGAGGGGGCGCGCGCCGAGTAAAATATTTATCCAAATTAATTGGAAGGTTGGTTAGCGATGATGATAACTTTGATGACTTCTATGCCATTAGATTAGCTTATCAATAATCCTCTCTTTACTTATATCAAAAAAGTAATATATATAGGTCAAGCAAGCATTTTCGCGAAAATTTTGATAAAAAATGGTATTCTCTAACTAACATATGAATATTCAGTCACAGTAACCGAGCGGTAAGAGTGTCTGTTGGGTAACCATGATGGTTTGATCTCGTGTCACAGCATACAATAGTCGTTATAAAGAGTATTGGTACATTGTATATCTCCGTTGCATGGCACTCAGCATAAAAAGGCTGTCGTCCCGATGTCATGATAATGTAAAAGAGTGAGGTTTTAAACCACTTGACCCGGTGTCTTGATAGTGTAAAGGGGTGAGGTATTAAACCACTTGACCCAGTGTCAGGATAATGTAAAGGGGTAAGGTATTAAACCACTTGACCCGGTGTCGGGATAATGTAAAGGGGCGATGTATTAAACCACTTGACCCGTTGTCAGGATAATGTAAAGGGTGAGGTATTAAACCACTTCACCTGGTGTCATGATAATGTAAAAGGAGTGAGGTATTAAACCACTTGACCTTGTGTCAGGATAATGTAAAGGGTTGAGGTATAAAACCACTTGACCCGTTGTCAGGATAATGTAAAGGGTGAGGTATTAAACCACTTCACCTGGAGTCTCGATAAAGTAAAGGGACGAGGTATTAAACAACTTGACCTGGTGTCAGGATTATGTAAAAGGGTTGAGGTATAAAACCACCTGACCTAGTGTCTGGATATTGTAAAAGGGGTGAGGTATTAAACCACTTGACCTGGTGTCTGGATAATGTAAAGGGGAGTATAAACCACTTACCTTGAACCAGAGTCTCGATAATGTAAAGGGGCGAGGTATTAAACCACTTGACCTGGTTTCAGATAATGTAAAGGGTTGAGGTATAAAACCACTTGACCCGGTGTATTGATAATGTAAAAGGAGATGTATTAAACCACTTGACCTGGTGTCGGGATTATGTAAAGGGGCGAGGTATTTAACCTCTTGAACCAGAGTCTCGATTATGTAAAGGGACGAGGTATTAAACCACTTGACCTGGTGTCATGATAATGTAAAAGGAGTGAGGTATTAAACCACTTGACCTTGTATCAGGATAATGTTAAGGGTTGAGGTATAAAACCACTTGACCCGGTGTATTGATAATGTAAAAAGGTGAGGTATTAAACCAATTGACCCGCTGTCTGGATAATGTAAAAGGGTGAGGTATTAAACCACTTGACCCGGTGTCTGGATAATGTAAATGGGTGAGGTATTAAACCACTTAACCCGATGTCTGGATATTGTAATGGGGTGAGGTATTAAACCACTTGACCTGCTGTCTGGATAATGTAAATGGGTGAGGTATTAAACCACTTGACCCTCTGTCTGGATAATGTAAAAGGGTGAGGTATTAAACCACTTGACCCGCTGTCTGGATAATGTAAAAGGGTGAGGTATTAAACCACTTGACCCAGCGTCTAGATTATGTAAAGGGGTGAGGTATTAAACCACTTAACCCGATGTCTGGATATTGTAATGGGGTGAGGTATTAAACCACTTTACCCGATGTCTGGATAATGCAAAGGTTGAGGTATTAAACCACTTTACCCGATGTCTGGATAATGTAAAGGGGTGAGGTATTAAACCATCTGGCTACGGCGTGCTTTCTCTCTCTCTCACACACACACACACACACACACACACACACACACACCTATATTTTATTGCTATTACCATATGGTATTCGGTTTTAATTTTTTAAAGTAGTAAAATAAATGTTTGACACACATGTCTCGGTCGTTGGATTTTTTCAGCTCATTTGTATAGGTCGAAATGTAGCTGTATATTGTGTTTTTAGGTTTAACCAGAAGAAACAAATGCAATTGTAAAATATTGGGTCAAATGTCGACATGACATGGTATCATGTTCGCACACCGGCGCTAAAATTATGCGGAAGGTAAAGACACACACATGTAATACGTTATACAGATCATAGCGGTGTGTCTAGTTTAGAGGTATAGGGTTTCAAAACTGCAAACTGAAAGTTGACAAAGGTAATTGAGGAAATGACCTTATTTCTTTATAGAAGAATGAGAAAGCGGCATACACTACGTGATATAGATCATACATAAAGTTGGGTTTAACGTCTCACCAGCATTATTTCACTGTTTTGAAAATATGTCTACTTTAGACAGATATAGTGCTGCCACACTGCTGTATCACGCCGTAGACAAGTGGCATACTACCGCACCCAGTCACATTATCTTGACTCCGGGCCAATCAGTCCTTTAACTTCACTGAATATAATGAACGTCTATCATATGTGGCTGCCGGATTCAAACCCACAACCTCTCGCTTCCGTGTCGGACGATCTATATATAACCCCTTGGGTACCAGACCTATGACGAAATCTTCTAGTCCACCGGTCCAATTAACCTTCCGCAAAATTTAAGTGAGTAACTCGAAATGCAATTACTTCTAACACTGCACCACTGGTGGGGCAGACTCGCTGCTCACCTACATATGCCTGACCATTTTTTACGACTTCAGTCGCGGCCGGAGATCGAACCCACGACCTCCAGATTCCGATACGGAGGCTTTAACCATTCGGAATCATCTTTAAACTTCAACTGTTCTCTGACAAAAAAAGCTGGTTGTATCTAATATAAACGAAAAAAAAGAGAGAAAAAATCCTTGTTTTATTTGTTCAAAGACATACAATGTTCATGGTTGGTGGGGATATGAAACGTATGAAAATTTCATTGACTTGTTATTTTAAGGGAGTATGAATCAGGAAATAATTTTCCTAAAACCGAGCCTATAAGTCTGGAAGATATACCAGTAATATTATTGAAGAATTTAAATGTTGCTGCCTAAGACCGATTCGTTGTGTCGGATTTTACTGTCGCTTGACTTGACTTGACAACATGTATTTGAGTTTATCGTCGCTTGACAGTATTTCAGTCATATAGCGACGTCCAGCTTATTAAAGGTGGAGGAAAACCCCGAATGCACGGACCCATCCGGGTAGAACCACCGACCTACCTCAAGCCAGCTGGAAGGCTTCCTCACATGAAATCCGAATGACCCTGCCGGGATTCGAACCCACACGGTGAGGGGCTTTACCGTCGCTATAACACTACCCATATTATAAAGAAAAGTACAGCTACATGTGGATAAAGACTCCGAGCACAAATGGGCACCCAGGTATAACCACCGCCCTATAGTTCACTGGTGGTTAAAACCCCTGAATATGTCTTAAATATCTTAGTCACCATATAGATCCATACATCGTCGGAACCCAAGGTACATAACATTATTCTGTTGTCACCACCGTATATACTTTCAGAAAGCAAAACCTCGTCTGCGTGAATATTAATCAGTTACTTTCTGACCAATAAAACCACTCGTAGTATTTTGAATAGTTACAAAAGAAAAAATGACTCATCGTGTTCGCAAGATAAACCGCTACGCTTAGACGAGGAGCATGGTGTCATCTCTACATGACAGAACGAATTTAACTTTCAAAATCTAGCGCCGTTTCAATGGTCAATTGATCCGTGCTGTGTCCGCCACGGTTCCAATGGAATGCCTAACTAATAATTCATGAGTACAATGTATATATAGAGCCGTATATAAAGATATAAGAATACACTACGTCAACTGTGATATTATGTTGTAATATAGCACGCTTTAGGATAGGTAATAATAACTTAATAATTATTTACCTTTTGTAACTATTTTTTTCTCCACTTAGAGGAAATTGAAATGCTAATCTTAATGGGAAAGATGAATATTCGTGCGATGTCGGTAATTAACGTTAATGTTCTGGATTGGTCGTACTTGTGCGTCTTCGTTCAAGGTAACGATAAAAAAACAATATCAGACAATTTCTCTTGTAGAGTTTTGGATGTTTTATGATAAAGTAAATGTGATATGTTATCTCTTTTTGCAAATTGTGTTTTAACTATGAGAAAAGAATGCTTAAGACGACCGATCCCGAACATTTACGAATAATATCGACATTACCCGAACATTTTCCTTCCCAATCAAAATTACATTACCTTAAAGCAGCTCGTTCACAGTTGATCGGTAGAAATAAAAAGAAGAGAACCTCATGTGGATGCCAACGCTTGTCTAATTTGTCTCAAATTTTCACTGTATTTTGAAAAGAATATAAATCTGGCCAAAATGGACCTAAGAGTAATGTCCCTGGTTTGGAATATCCCCCTTGTGATGTGAAGTTTGATGATGGGCAGTTAAATAGCCCAGAAGTTATAACCAGGTTAAAGTTTCCCGCATATGACCAAACATTCTATTACAATGCATGCATCATTAGTAAATTTAACTTTCATGACTGACATGCTTCTTTCTTGTGTGTGTGTGTGTGTGTGTGTGTGTGTGTGTGTGTGTGTGTGTGTCGATGTTCATGCTGGAATCAGGGGCGTAGCGAGGGCCAATTTCCAAGTAATCATTGGGAGTCAGGGGGCAAAACACACGCATCTGAGGACAAATCTAGTGCAAAGTATGGTATAATGTTTCTAACTTATATTATTGCACTTATTACGCAATACACATATACACTTTGAAATATTAAATCAAAACGGGATTCTATTTGACGGGAAAAATGACTTATTCCGAATAAATTGCACATTAAATTATGAGGAAGCCTTTTCGGTGGTCAAAGTCCTGCGGTGAAAGACCTTTTAAAATCCTCCCCATCCTGGAGAGAGATCACTCCGCCATGGCTGTGGACACAGGCGTACATAGAAGACAATCAGTACGTAAAACTGAGACATATTCAAAGCATGGCAGTCTGGCCGGGTTCGAGCTCCCCGAGAAAATATTTCCCTGGTACGCCTTATGAGAGACCTTGAGCACATTTTGATCGTGTTGATGTGCCATAGTGGTAAGAGCGTCCACCCCGGGATCTGGATGTCGTGGGTTAAATCCCCGGCCGAGACATACACAGTCGACAAAAAGTACTAGCACCATTGCTTGGTTCTCAACATATATACAGGATAGTTGCAGGACTGGTTGGCCCACTGCCAGGTTAATGTGACTGGGTGTGGTATCATGCCACATACCAACGGCGTGATACTGCAGTGGCAACAGTATATGTTTCAAATACTGTAGTTGTATTGGGGTTTACCGTCGCTGCGATAGTATTTCAATCATATAGCGACGTCCAGCTAATTACAGGTGGAGGAAGTCCCCGAGTACACAGAGGTACCCGGGTAGAACCACCGACCTACCGCAAGCCAGCTGGAAGGCTTCCTCACATGAAAAATCCAAAGTCCCTACCGGGATTCGAACCCACAGCGGTGAGGGGCTAAGAGATTTGTAGTCCACGATTGTAACCGCTCGGCCACGGAGGCCCCTACTCAAATACTGTAGACACAGTCTCCAAGTTCAACTAATATAAACAAATAAATCTGGTTTGACCTTTCATTGATAGAGGGTCATGGGTTCGAGTCTTGGCTACCGACTGCGTCTCTGTATGTGAGAAAGTTGGCAGTTTCTTACGGGGAGGGGTCTAGTACTGGTCCTTCCCAGAAACGATAGTAAGTTATATTGTCCACCTGATTTAACTGAATACAAGTAGATCCTCGTTTTGTCAATTTTGTCGGAAGAAGATAATATAAATGATTATCGATTGTTTAATCAAGAAACCGTTCTATTAACACTCACCCGACATTTGAAGGCTTGTCTACTATATATAACGGATTGAAACATGTGCAAAACACCGATGCTCAATCAACAATTCCTTTATTTATATATACATGTACATAAAACCTATTATAGTCGATAACAGCAGATGTAAAACTAGATATTTGTTTCTACAAAGTACACACAAACACGATGTTAAATGTATCATAAATCAAACTGTATAATCATTGATAATCGTGGAGGACTTATATTATGTATTATCATTAATTTTCATTGACATTTAATTTCATTGATTATGTACCCAAGGTAATTTCGTGGGTACATTTTTTCGTGGATCTATATTCTAGAAAACATGAGGTCTATATTAATGAGAATGGTCTTCGTGTGGATTAATATCCATGAATAAAACCCTCCACGAAATCGTCGAAAATTAGTGCTCCACGAAAATTAATGATAAACATATCGACGAATATTAATCCCTAGATAAACATTTCATGTAGCAGGATTAAAGCGACTGGATTCCCAGAAATAAGCAACGTCCACATTAAGGATAACTTTAAGTTTCCATGAGTGGCCTTTGTTTACAGGGTTTACTGTTAATTGGGTCCCCATCAATGTACAAAATATATACAAACATTAAATCAATACAGCTCTCTCTCTCTCCGAATTTAGACAAACTGGTAAGCCATATTGATGTAAAGGTCAACAAGACATTCGAAATGTATTTGATATTTCTACTTCATACACGCAAAATACAATGTACATGAATATACGAAGGCAAACACACAAAATGGAAAACACAAAAACAACTGTGCCTGTCTTTATAATTCTCCATTGAGTAAATGTTCATGCATACATTCGTAATGAACACTTCGTCAATTATTTTGGTGGGCATATTTAAAGGACATGAACGGATCTGTCATTGCGCTGTTTAGATTTATTTTTGTTTGCACAGATAGATCTGATCACGGTGTTTATAAAATCATTATTTTTCGTTGACAATAAATTTCGAGGATTCTGTATAACAGGCAATACCTTTGGTAAATAGAAGGCTATTCATGGGCTCATGTTCAAGAAAACATAGGATCTGTTCAATGAACTATTTTCATGGGGATGAATCTTCGCGGACAGAAATTCAGGAAATCGACGAAAATAAATCACCCATGAACATTAATAAAGGTATACGGACTTATGAAATAAGTAATGATACGCATATAAAATCTTGTTTAAGATTATAGAAATACTTATAACACTGACTCCAGATACAATGGATCTGGCAGCAGAACGCTCAGTAACATTATCTCATCACCTTGACAACCAGTCCTGGAACTACCCTGATACTGAGCACGAGGCAAAGAAGACATACCAGAACCATTTTAACGATGGTATGTCCTGACCGGAGATTGAACCCACGACTCCGGCCTCTGTGATAATAGATTACTGCGCATCTGAACTTAACACCGTGCATAATCCGCAATATAGCACTCGAAAAGATTTTTTAAAATATAATATGTGATTATTGAATTATTGAACAAATTAAAATATATAACGATTAAAAGAATGAAAAAACAGTCAGTAAATATGCGACAAAAATAAATCGCAAATAGATAATTATTCCCGAGTTCGTCAAGAAGGAGAAAACACAAAGTGTCCGTGTTACCATGGATACAGCTCATTCACTTCAAAATGAACTCGGTGACTTTTTTTCACTGTTCTGATCAAGGAACCTTTACTGAATACTTTTATGAGAAACAAGAAAATGAAGCTACACATATATGACAAAAAAAAAGTACCGGCGGATATTTGAACCACTTAATCTGATAATTTGAACAATCATAATTTATCTCATGGCATTTTTTTTTGTTGTTTCTTTTCAAAGAGAGAGGTTTATTTTGCCATTTATTAAAGATGTTAACCATCGATATACGAACGTATCATAAAAACGAGGTCGGTGACTTATTTTGTTTTTCCATTTTCGATTTCAGCACATTTCGCTACATATAATATGTGTATTCACGTATATAAACAGTAGAAGTTTTAAAAACTATAATAAGCTATTAAATAGGAAAGCGAGCACCAAAACATAACATCGTGTTCAGAAAATACATGAATGTTTTGTACAGAATAATTGTGTAACTTTTGGTCGAGTTGAGCTAAAAATAGATTATACGACAAATATAGACACGAAGATCACGTGGAAAACATGAAACACGAGTTGCTGCAACCAAACCAATCAAAATACGTGTAAATTATCTTACAATCTTAAATATGGAGTGGAGTCTATGTTAAACAGATAAATTCCTTGTTTGTTGACAAGCTAGCCCTACAATCAAGCGGTCCCCGGTTCGAGTTCCGGCCTGACTCTCAAATACTGGCACCATGTAATAAGAGTGTCTGACTTGATATATTTGAAAAAATACTTCAAGGTTGTCATGGTGATATTAATCTTGATAAAACAGTCGACATATTACTTCTTCATTACTTCTTCAGCCAGAACACCTTACCAGCAGGTTTACTATTCATTCCTACAAACAACGCCCCATCAGTGTCCCGGTATGAGAGACACCTCGGCCTTACTACCCCATCACTGTGACTGACCAGTATGGAGTGGTGAGTACCGAGCTTATCTACACGATGAATGTTGTAAGACCCCAACCCACTTACAAGTATGTTGTCCTGACTGTCTACGTGAATGTCTACAGGACAAGATAAATCCTTGAGTTTATACTTATAGACCAAATCATCATTTTGTGTCAGACATGTTACGGTGTTGGTGTTCCTGTCAGGTATATAAACACGGTCACTATAGCGACTGACACATACATAGTATGGGCGTGTAAACATGTACCGTCCTTGTACCAGCCCGAGTCTCCTCTGTATCTGTCCATCCATCGTCATCACCAGTACTTCTCCATTACCCGGGTTGTCGTGACACGTGACGTACATCATGCCGCCATGACAGTCTATACCGCAACATGTCCTGTCTACTCTCAATGATTTTCCGAGTCTCAGCCGCGGCTGTACAGAGACAAACTTAATCTTCTGTTGCCATGGAAACGTGACGACAACCTCTGTATCAGCTACTGTACAGGCGTCCCATGATGGTAGATCTACATTCTCCTTAGAGGTGAAGGTGGGGCTATACAGATGTAACTTATTGTTATGAAAGTCACATAAAACAAGATCACCACTGGGGAGAAATGTTGAACCAGTTATACAATCTGTGTTAATGTTGATGTCTTGTTTACTAGAAACTGTCATTTCAAGTATATTCTCTCCGCTGGATACATCACTGCTTTGAAAGGTGGTAATCACGTGACCGAGCTCAGTCACCTACTGTAAGAGATCATAAATGACTTTATTGGGTTGGAAAGTCAGGTGACATGATATGGATGCTTCCGACTCTACTTTTTTTGCAATCTTCTCAATTTCCTCGACTTTACTAGATGACTTTGTCAGTCCGATAAACAAAATTTCTTTATTCATTGAGGCCTGACAGTCTTGCATTTGCTTAATACTTTCGTTAACTTGCTTCAAAATATATTCATATGTAGTCACGTGATCCTTCAAATCTGATTTCTTAGCCTTTTTAGCGTCTTCAATTGCCTTGTAAGCCTTTTTCTCAAGATCATCAATCGTTTCATTTATTCTCCTCCTAAATTCCCTGACATCACTTACAGACTGTTCTGCCTCTTCAACCAAAATATCAGCATCTTTACCCCGGGTTGATAGTAATTTCTCAACATTTTGCTTTATTTCTTTCATCTTCGTCAACATTTTGTGCACCTGACATATATTCATCTTACTGCTTTTATCACGTAGCGAGGTCATTACACATTTCCGGTGTGTTAACTTGGTACATTGTTCACATATCAATGTTTGGTGTTCCTCGAAGAACGTTGTGATGAGTTTGCTCTTGTGATCATCACAGTAGGGCGGGGTGTAAGAGTCCGAACTTAGCTCTATGGAGTCCCAGCCGGTCGCCATGCTGTTAGGGGGAAAAACAATTAAAGAAAGGCAAATCTAATTTTCTTTTAGAATTAAGTAAATTATCCATGAAGATTTATATCCCTTGCTATACCGGTAAGATAAATGTAGGATTTATTGGGTGGAAAGAAAAACCATGGACTTCAAATAGCAAGTAAGGGACAATATTTTAAGAAAGGAATACGCCTATGTAAAGAAAAAAAAACGTAGTGAACAAAAAAAAATGCAAAAAAAAAATGCGTTCAGTTCAGTTGCACGTCTCAACATTACTGTATATATAAAGTATTCTATGGGACATCGAAAGGCGGAATTTGATAAAAGTGGTCCCCATCTTTAGCTCTGCTATACATGCAATTTACTAGTTTTAATCAAACAATTATTTTTACAGTAAATTCAAACTAAACTTAATTCAATGTATTCATTTGAAAATGATTGACAACAAATTCCTAAAACTTATACAAATTTCTCTCGACGATTCCTTAGTAACACCGGTATTTTGTGCCTTGTATCGTCATACAAATGTCCTCATCCCTGTTGAGATAAAAAAAAAAGCCCATTAAAATATTAAGTCATACATACTGAAAAACACGTATTAGGTCTTCGTCAAAATTACACAGTTGATAGCTGTGTTGACAGTATTTCAGTCTGTTGGGACATTTGCCTATATGATATATAGGTAGCGTTGCCTCACTGGATATCATGAAGAAGGCAAGTGGCATAATACCACGACCAGCAGAGTTGCAAATATTAAAACAATAACAAAAAACAACAACAAAAAAAAAACAACAGTAAATTAAAAAAGGCATATTTATTGTCTTTTTCAAAACCCGAATGCACGTTTTTGTGTTTGTCTGTGGTAAAAATTGTGCCTTTTTAAATTAAAAAATGTTTTTAATTAAAAATACGAAAAAGAAATGCAAGGGGAAGATGTGGGAAAGATGTTTTCTGTTTTATATATAAAAGAGGCCAGCACGAAAGATATACCCGAGCTGAATTTAAATCATTAAAACACGATGACCCAAATGAGAGACTAACAGACGTCGAGACAGAAAAAAATACCCATTTGGACATTTAGACGTCAATCCTTGATTTTATGCTCTGGGAAGTAAACCCATTGTTTTAATTCCTTTGTTTTATCGCTACAATTCATTTTGCCATTATGCTCATTCCGGGGCCAATTCATTTACGTCGTTTAAATGATAACATTTTATGGTTGTATCTCAGTCATTCAATTCTTTCTAATGTTATTGCCGTAATCAGTACTTTTCACTAATTTGATAAACTTAATGCACGATTATTATTAACTCAAACATGGCGCATTTCTGTCAAGAATTGGTGACCCGTGGGCAATGTGATAAAAAATTGACATGTTGTTGGCTGATATGTCAATCAAATGCACGCGACAGGTGATTGATTTCGGTCGACTTGGAGAATATTCACACTCGTGTGTATTTCAGTGCATGCAAACGCGAGTCGCAGTAGGGATTATGACATCTCGGCAAAATCAAAGCATGTTGCTCATCGACTGCCTGATATCAGGGCTAGTCGCACGCACATGAGGAAAAAGCCTAGAATATTAACCATAATGAAATTAAAACGTTTAAACCGTGCATACAAATCATAAGCCGTGTTTTTGCGGGTTTCAATGTATCAAATTTGCATGCGTCCGCGGGACGCACATATTTTGAAAAATGTGCGTCTTTCTCGATATTTGTTTGTCTCAGACGCTGGGCTCACATCTAGATTAATCACTGTTTAATTATTATTTATTTATCATAATGCATGTTTTATATATACAAGATATACAAGACTCATATGGAAAGGACGATTAATTCGACTAATGTTTTGGGAAAAAATGAAATATTAATATATTTCGAAAGGAATTAATTTGGGCATCTAATTGGGGGGTGGGGGGGGGGGGTAACTTTGCTTATTGTTAAAATTTTTTGTTGCTGGCTCTTCAAGAAACTATTTTAAAATGAACCTCATTCCCCATACAGAGGGCTGTCCTACAAGGTAAAAGTCTATCACTGACCCTCTTTTGATGCATTACAAAAATCATAATGGTACACTTCAGTGTAACAACTTTGGGAGCTGCACATTACATGAACATAAAGTTTTTCCCTTTCAAATGATTTCCAAGGTGAGGAAAAAGGGATGAATTTATATCTGTAATAGGGACCTTGCTATAGGTTCCAAGTCAGAGAGAAACCTATATAATACAAAAGCTGTCATAAAATTATAATTTCAATTTTGTTTTGTCATTAAAATGGAAAGTTGTCAATAAACTGAGTAAGTAAAACTTGCGTGTATGTTTTGTTGCGTGCCTGATAGAGAGGGAGATAGATCATCAAAAAATATGTTTATAAGTACATGTAACAAATGTGTCATAGGAACTCCTCCATTAAAGCTGTATGTACCTCATAGATATTTATTTACATTTTTTTGACTTGATGAGTATTCATTTATCCAACTTAAAATGGTCTATGAAAACATACTTTTTAGAATATGATTTACATTGTTGTATGCACATGAACAACAGAAGATACCTGCTCTGTTTACCTATGCATCTGAGGCAAAAATTAAAGATGTTGCATCACAATAGTAAAAATGGTATGTAAACAATGTCTTGAAAGTAACCAGTCTTTGATCATGAATACATACCACAACATACAACAAGAAATCACTTCATAAAACAAAGCAAATTCACCAGTTTGTCCAGCACAGTTTGCTTCACTAAACATCTGAAACTGCAGGAACCAAAACATTTCTAAATGGAATAGCCATAGCACAAACTCAATGAATATTCTACAGAAGTGCCAGACAAAAATGAGAACCAAGTTGCATAAAATTATAAATTACAGTATATAGGTATGCACAATTATAAATTATTCACTTTTCAGTCAGATTACAAAAAGACAACAATAAAATTTTCAGCAAATTCATCTTGAATTCCATTACTTTGCCATATATAAACTATCAACTTACACCAGAAAAACAGGTGAAAGAATTCATGTTGAATCTCTTTGAATCTGTTGCTCAATGAGGATTTATAATATGAATATAGTGTCACAGTACAACAGTACAATTCACTGCACATTCCTAGAGTATACCAGGGGTCTTGTGTATGACTCCCATGGCTGCTGAACATTTTTTCCCAAAAAACATTTAGCATCAAACATTTTTCTATTGGACTATGACATAGGCCTGTGTTATGCTGCTTTAAAGTAATTATGAAACCCTTGGAATTCAGAGTTTCCAATGCACCTATCAATATTTTGCCCCAGGGTTTGTGGGGAGGGGGCATACATGGGACTTTTGACAGAAGAATGTTCTCAACAGGCCGAAATCCTGTGCAAACTGCAAAGCATATCCATTTGACAAATTTCTATTGCTTTTTGGTGATGAAAGAAATAAAGTCAAGTTCCCCTGTCAGGTTAGCCTATACCCCTCCTGGGGCAAAATATTGATAGGTGCACTAAGACAAACCTTAACAAGAAAGTCAGTAGAACTGACAGATGCTCCCCGAAGAACGTCATTGTTACAAATAAGGCCTTGGTCAATGGGTGGGAGGATATGTTGAAATCCCCATTCCTAAATCATATCTATTCTCCTCAACAGATGAGATGTTTTACCAACTCTAATTTGGAGACTTAGTAACAGTTTACTATTTAATATGATAATACGTGTTACTCATCAGATCTTTCATTGATTTTTTTAAAGTTTTTATACTACTAAAAATTAAGTCATACATTTCAATGTGTGCTCATATCAAAGAGGTTAACCAACACTCTTGACATATGACTGGATATTTGAAATAGTGTATAATGGCCTAAACAACAATTAGCTGACATGATTATGATTGACATTACTAGCATATTGAATTTTGTGGGGTTTTGTTTAAATGATATCTCCTGTAAAATTAGGCAAATGACATGAATATTAGTCAACAACATGGTAGTAGGGGTCATAACTCTCTTAAAAATTGAGGAACCAGGTCACGTCGACGATATGCGTATCTACTCTTGGTAATAAAGCTTCCCATAAAGTTTCATTGAATTCAAGCCATTAGTTCCTGAGAAATAGCCCTGACAAGAATCATGCAACATGAACTACAGGCCAAAAAGTCAATGGGCCATAACTCTGTGAAAAATTGAGGAACCAGGTCACGCCGATGATATGCGTATCTACTCTTGGTGATAAAGCTTCCCATAAAGTTTCATTGAATTCAAGCCATTAGTTCCTGAGAAATAGCCCGGACAAGAATCATGCAATATGTACTATAGGCCAAAAAGTCAATGGGCCTTAACTATTTGAAAAATTTAGGAATCGGGTCATGCTGACGATATGCGCATCTCCTCTTGGTAATAAAGCTTCCCATAAAGTTTCATTGAATTCAAGCCATTAGTTCCTGAGAAATAGCCCGGACAAGAATCATGCAATATGTACTATAGGCCAAAAAGTCAAGGGGCCATAACTCTGTGAAAAATTGAGGAACCAGGTCGCGCGGACGATATGCGTATCTACTCTTGGTGATAAAGCTTCCCATAAAGTTTTGTTGAATTCAAGCCATTAGTTCCTGAGAAATAGCCCGGACAAGAATCATGCAATATGTACTATAGGCCAAAAAGTCAAGGGGCCATAACTCTGTGAAAAATTGAGGAACCAGGTTGCGCGGACGATATGCGTATCTACTCTTAGTGATAAAGCTTCCCATAAAGTTTTGTTGAATTCAAGCCATTAGTTCCTGAGAAATAGCCCGGACAAGAATCATGCAATATGTATTATAGGCCAAAAAGTCAAGGGGCCTTAACTCTTTGAAAAATTTAGGAATCGGGTCATGCTGACGATATGTGCATCTCCTCTTGGTAATAAAGCTTCCCATAAAGTTTCATTGAATTCAAGCCATTAGTTCCTGAGAAATAGCCCGGACAATAATCATGCAATATGTTATGGCCAAAAATCAAGGGCCTAACTCTTGAAAAATTAGGAACCGGTCAGCCGACGATATGCGTATCTACTCTTGGTGATAAAGCTTCCCATAAAGTTTTGTTGAATTCAAGCCATTAGTTCCTGAGAAATAGCCCGGACAAGAATCATGCAATATGTACTATAGGCCAAAAAGTCAAGGGGCCTTAACTCTTTGAAAAATTTAGGAATCGGGTCATGCTGACGATATGCGCATCTCCTCTTGGCAATAAAGCTTCCCATAAAGTTTTGTTGAATTCAAGCCATAAGTTCCTGAGAAATAGCCCGGACAAGAATCATGCAATATGTCCTATAGGCCAAAAAGTCAAGGGGCCATAACTCTGTGAAAAATTGAGGAACCAGGTCGCGCGGACGATATGCGTATCTACTCTTGGTGATAAAGCTTCCCATAAAGTTTTGTTGAATTCAAGCCATTAGTTCCTGAGAAATAGCCCGGACAAGAATCATGCAGTATGTACTATAGGCCAAAAAGTCAAGGGGCCATAACTCTGTGAAAAATTGAGGAACCAGGTCGCGCGGACGATATGGATCTCTTTGGTATAAAGCTTCCCATAAAGTTTTTGAATTCAAGCCATTAGTTCCTGAGAAATAGCCCGGACAAAATCATGCAATATGTATATGGCCAAAAATCAAGGGGCCTAACTCTTTGAAAAATTTAGGAATCGGGTCATGCTGACGATATGTGCATCTCCTCTTGGTAATAAAGCTTCCCATAAAGTTTCATTGAATTCAAGCCATTAGTTCCTGAGAAATAGCCCGGACAATAATCATGCAATATGTACTATTGGCCAAAAATTCAAGGGCCATAACTCTGTGAAAAATTGAGGAACCAGGTCACGCCGACGATATGCGTATCTACTCTTGGTGATAAAGCTTCCCATAAAGTTTTGTTGAATTCAAGCCATTAGTTCCTGAGAAATAGCCCGGACAAGAATCATGCAATATGTACTATAGGCCAAAAAGTCAAGGGGCCTTAACTCTTTGAAAAATTTAGGAATCGGGTCATGCTGACGATATGCGCATCTCCTCATGGCAATAAAGCTTCCCATAAAGTTTTGTTGAATTCAAGCCATTAGTTCCTGAGAAATAGCCCGGACAAGAATCATGCAATATGTATTATAGGCCAAAAAGTCAAGGGGCCTTAACTCTTTGAAAAATTTAGGAATCGGGTCATGCTGACGATATGTGCATCTCCTCTTGGTAATAAAGCTTCCCATAAAGTTTCATTGAATTCAAGCCATTATTCCTGAGAAATAGCCCGGACAAGAATCATGCAATATGAACTATAGGCCAAAAAGTCAAGGGGCCTTAACTCTGTGAAAATTTAGGAACGGTCCGCGGACGATATGCGTATCTACTATTGGTGATAAAGCTTCCCATAAAGTTTTGTTGAATTCAAGCCATTTATTCCTGAGAAATAGCCCGGACAAGAATCATGCAATATGAACTATAGGCCAAAAAGTCAAGGGGCCTTAACTCTGTGAAAAATTTAGGAATCGGGTCACGCCGACGATATGCGTATCTCCTCTTGGTATAAAGCTTCCCATAAAGTTTGTTGAATTCAAGCCTAGTTCCTGAGAAATACCGGACAAGAAAATGGGCCATAACTCTGTGAAAAATTTAGGAATCGGGTCATGCCGACGATATGCGCATCTCCTCTTGGTAATAAAGCTTCCCATAAAGTTTCGTTGAATTCAAGCCGTTAGTTCCTGAGAAATAGTCCGGACAAGGAAAGTGTGACGGACGAACGGACGGACGGACGAAGCGGCGACTATATGCGTCACCTTCGGTGAGCATAAAAATATTAAACATTTGCAAGCAGTCTGGACAGGTATTAATTAACAGTATAATATCATTCCAAAAGCACTTTTTAAACATTTTTTTTCAAAGATCTGCTGTCTGTTGGAACATTTTCTAGTGCACAAGGTCTTTATGGGCACAAAACATTTAGATTTCTCCTTAGAGTGCTTTCAGTGCACATGCACAATACTCTGAATTTACAAATCCATCAACCAGTCTATAAAAGTTCTTTTTAACAGTCAAAAGTTAATATGTCATTAAAGTAATCTCAATCAGGGAAATTTCATCATGTCTGAAATTCATATTGTCAACATCACATGATACAAACATGTCTGTGATGTCATGCCATTAGATAAGTGGCATGATATAGGTGACCTGTCTTATATATACAGAGCAATAAAGAAGAGAAACCAGCTGCAGTGGCCAAGTGGTTAGAGTATTTCTCTCAAATATATCACCCTTGGGTTTGTCAAGAACATAGTAATTTGTGCTGTTCTATGAATTCTGGCCTGAGGAAAATCAAAATATGCAAAGGCATATATAAAGGCCTAAATATTTAAGTACTGGTAACCATTATTAGAAAGAGATTTGTGTGAACAGTCTGTTAGCTCAACCCCTAATAAGCCAGGGATCTTGGGTTCAAATCCTGCTCTGGAACACTGTATAAATATCATATCCCAGAAGAGTGATAGCACATACTGTCGATTTGAGATTGGTAATGTCCACTGAGGTGTAACCTGGAATATGCACGGATTCAGCAATTTGTCTCATTTTTTTTTTGGGGGGGGGGGGGGTTACCATGTCGAAGGGGATCATGTCTCTTATTCTTTTATGCATAATAGCTAATTCTCAGGATGGGTCTGTCAGGACCCCCAGTCCCCTCCCCCTCTGCCCTCTAGATCTGCGCATCTGGAAAACCAGCATTCTATTTTCCATGCAATCATGTCAAATTGGATATTATTAATGTCCGCATTGTCCTGTGAATTCAGGGAGAAACTATAGCCTACTCATATAAGTAACTCTTTGTCATGGTACAAATAACTCATAATAGGAGAAAACTTTGCATAAGTGGCTGGGTAGCTCTGTTGGTAAAGCATTCCTGATATCCAAAGGTCCTGGGTTCATGTCTTGGTCAGACTGCACATTTTTCTTAACTTGTGACATATGAAGCCCAACATCACCGGGCTGCATGTGATCAGGGATCATATTCATTTTGTTCAGTTTGGCAGGGAGTATGACATGGTACCCAATAACAACAAGGAAGAAATCATTACACTGTGTGTAAACGATCAGGTAGTTCAGTCAGTACAGGTAATTCCCTTTTAAGGGTAAGGCCCCGTGTTCAGTTCCCAGGCAGGAGGTACATTTTTCTCACCATAACATTTATCTATGGTAGATTTCTGTATGTGGACCTGTAGCTTACCCATCCCTTTGATCAAGGATATCAGATTCAAATCCTGGTGTGGTCTGTTACATCTCATTTGAATCATTATCAATAACTAACAATAGAAGAGAATCATGTCTATGAGGCCAGGAAGCTCATCTGATAGGGTCGTCTGGGAAAGGTCCCAATAAAGCGTCTCAGTCAGGCTGCACATTTTTCTCAACCTGTGACATTTGGAACACAATTTGAGCAATGGCTTAAGTGCTGTGTGGTTCTCTGGATCCATTTGGAAATTCAAGGACAAATTCCAGTTTGGTGGGGAAGTATGTCACGGTACCAATAACTCACAATAGATGAGAATCATGTGTAAGCCACCACTGGTAGGCTCCGTGTTTGAGTCTCAGCCAGGCTGTACTTTTTTCACCCTATGACAAGTAGGTTTCATTCTCGACAAGCTCTAGTAAACAATCAGCAAAAGAAATCTATAGATAAGAAATGGACTCAAAAGCATTAGAGTCATCTAAAACTGAATTTGCCAACACTTATAGACTAAAAAATGGAGGTTAAGATAAATAAATAAGTAGATGTAGATCTAGACAAATAAATTACAAAAGAAACAATAACATTACTGTTTTGAATCTAACAAACAATAACTGATGTATTTATAGATAAATTCCGCAAATGCTCTTGCAGAGAGAGAGGGGGAAAGAAAGAGAGAAACAAGACTGAATTTCAAGAGATAGACAGAAAGAAAGAAAAAAAAAGGTGTGAATATTTTCATTACAAAACAGAGAGAGAGAGAGAGAGATGCATTAAGTAACGTCTTGCTGTATGAAAAATAACATCAGTTAAAGGTCTATTGAGAAAAACAATTGATTTTCCTACTTTATATATACATTATTTTATATACAACAAAACAGAGAAAGGGAGAAAGTGGGGAGAGAGAAGAGGAGAGGCAGTGAGAAGTAAAAGTAAGTTACTGTTTATGTCACAAATAAGAAAATGTTTAGTTATTTTCCGTTAAAAACAGTAAGTTACTTCAGTATCGGTAGACGCTCTACCTCTGTTTTTGTTTTTACCCCGATTACACTATAATTAATTACACGAATAAATTCACGCAAATAACGTCATCATCGTCATCAAAATCAATAATTATTTTGCATTCTAAGTTCAATAAACAACCACCCAATGTTTCTGAAAAATAAAGAAGGCATCGTGGAAAACGATCGTTTTTCTCCGGTCGAACTGATGAAACTTGATCGGAAATTTCCGACAACGGACAGGTACCGATCGATCTTTTCGTTGTCGGAGTAAATTCCGATCGGAGATGTTGATATTTAAATCACTGTATCTTTTTTTATATGGGTGTATTTTCTGGAATATACTATTTTTGGAAAATGGAAACTATGTTCTCTCAGAATATATATGGGTTAATAGTGTATAGGCATTAATGTCGCTTAAAGTTTATAGAAAAAAAACGACGTTCCATAAATTCACCGACGCGGGTTATAATAATAAAGTCTCACAGAATTGGAAGCCAATTTTCACTAAGGAGTTATCAGTTTTGTTGCTGTTGTTTATGGATTTAAAATCTAAACCATTCAAGAAGAGAAGTTTCTAGCAAAATAAATCACTGAATTGTTTGAGGCCTCTTGATTTTAGT
Source organism: Solen grandis (assembly GCA_021229015.1). NCBI lineage: Eukaryota > Metazoa > Mollusca > Bivalvia > Adapedonta > Solenidae > Solen > Solen grandis. The sequence continues at coordinate 5,139,604 of CM037787.1, forward strand.
TACTTTGTTATCATTTAATTATCATCATTATTATTGTTTTATTATTATTATTATTATAAGTTTATTTCACTTCTCAACGATCATTTGTACGGAAGTCATTTAACGTCCCCGGTGGCCGAGTGGTTAGAGCGTCAGCCTTGGGAGCGAGAATCGTGGGTTCGATCACCAACCGCGATATACCAAAGTCATAAAAAAATGGTTCTGGTATAGCACCCTTGCTTGGCGCTCATCATATATGGGTAGTTCTAAGACTGGTTGGCCCGGTTTCAGAATAAGGTGAATGGGTGTGGTATCTTGCCACATGTCTACGGCATGATACTGCAGTGTGGCAGCACTATACCTGTTTCAAGTAGGCATCGTTTCGAAATGACTGAAATACTGTGGCTGGGTCATTATTCCCAACAAACATACCCAATGTAGAGGGTTTTACCCTCTAAATTGGCAAAAAAAAACTGTAGGGACTCTCTATATGAAAGGATACAATGGTAAGAGAAAAGCAATTTTCATACCCCAAGATACAAAACTCGCACGGATAGTAATGATGATTTGATGGTTCTTATATTTGGATGTATATATTTTATCTTTACGTGTTCACAATTCTCCTGACAGATTCATTTTGAATTCACTGTCGAGAATTCAAAACGTCCTTTTGAAATATTATTTTTTAACTGTCGATGGTTTTTGAAAGTTTTTTTTTTTTTTTTTTTTTTTTTTTATTTGTTTTTAATTATACCGAGGGCCACGAAACTCGCGGTAATAACACATTGACCATTTATGACATTGATTGGGAATGCATTCATTTGTTAAGAAATATAATTTAAAGATGGGGGGAATTGTTTTTCCTTTCAATAGCTTATTACACTGTCGAGAACTGGAAACTGACTCTATGATACTTTCACAGTATTTTTCGATTCTATCCTAGATCAATTTGACAATGTTTAGAAAACATGAGTGCTGTATCTTTTGTTTAAAAATATGTTTAGCTACTCAGCATTATCGACATATGTTAAGTTCATAGCTGGTGATAATCAAGGCCCAAGTAAAAACGGACCAATTGAAACGGTGCCAAATTGGTCAAAACGGACCCATAAAAAAGTCAAAACGGACCCATAAAAAAGTCAAAACCCAAAACGGTGCCATTTATAGTCAAAACGGTGCCACTTTGGTTAAAACGGACCCCATGTAAAATTTATTGTAAATTATTGTATTAATATAAGGATGATTAGTTAAGAACTTCGAAGTTAACAGAAATATGTTTTAAACTGTTTTAATGAGATTATAGTATTGATATAAAGAGAATAAATTATTGATACAAACATCTACTACGGTTTGATTCATGATAATTAAATCATCATTTGGTTAATCCTTTGAAGAATTCATAGATTTATAAATAAATGAAACTGTTGAAATTTAATGGTAATTGAGATGTCAGTTTTAATGCTATGATTAAATTATTGCTACAAACACCAACACTACGGAATAAAGTTTAATTGTCGGCGTTTGTGTTGAGAACACTAATTAAAGGTACGTGAAGATATAAAAGTGTGAATAAATAAAGGAAATGTGCTAAATCTATCTTTATGATGTAATTAATTAGGAGATATCAATAGACACTGCTGTTTTCACAGTGCAACATATATATATATATACATGTATATATTTCTCAGAGTTAAATTCGTCATAATGCAAATTAATGGTAGTTCATTAAAAGATTCTTAGTTCTGTAATTATTTAAAATAAATATTTAACGATATATTTTCCGAATTATCATTTCATTATCACTACCCTTTGAAATATATTTTTCTCTTTACGTACTGAAGACAATGCTATTTTATTAACATACCCTATAGGAATAACAGCGAAACAGTACCGAAAGGCCGTAGCTGAAGAGAGTGAGCTGCACTTCTTGTGTGTGTCATGCACTACCAGGTCTGACGGCCAGGTGGAATCAGACGAGGAGTCAGAGAGCCGGCCCTTCATTGAACCAGAAGTGACTCTAGACAGGTATCTATCTATCTCGAAATGCACACAAAATTGTTGCTTTGTATTGTTGATAATAATAATTAAACAATTAAAGGAAATGTGATAATGTCTTTCGATAGTCTTTGCACAGACACGAAAAATATATATTTACAGATCTCTGGGTGTTGCATCAACTGACGATGACGTGCCGACGGCACTGTTGATGATCCTACCTTCACGGTGGATTGCTCGTTCCAAGCTCCGAATGTCGTCTTGTTTACTAAATGAAGTCTGTCGAAGATTTTCTCCGTTTGGGACAGATAAAGTGAATAAAAAGAATACACAAGATATATTTTCCTTGTGATTCTATTCCCCTACCCTGATATATCGTGCAGTATAAATTCCAATTCAAATGAGAGTTCTTTTATCAAATAACTTGATTGTTCACACGTTCGTACCCACTCATATATAATGGTTCATATTTAATGGGGCCGTTTATATGGGGCCGTTTTGACCGATCTTCTCATCCGGTTGGGGCCGTTTTGACCAAATTGGCACCGTTTTAACTTGGGTCCGTTTTTACTTGGGTCCGTTTTGACTGGATACCCACCCTACGGTATCACGTAGACTTCTATTTCGATCAACATTTCAGAACACTTTGGGATTTTTTTTTTCGTCACAGCCGACTATCGTATGGGCCAGCGCCATCTTGTTCACAAGCTTAAAGTCTCCGTATGTTTTAGCGTGTATAAATATTTAACCGCGTCCTAGTCTACTTACACTATAATAGTTTTCCTGCATTTTTTACCGCCGCCAAATAACACAGGAATTGAATTTTACGCGAAACATACAACATGACAGAAACACAAGATGTAGCTTTTCGGTCTATATTTAGCTCTCAACAACGTCAGCATGAAATTAACATAAAAATTTACATATCGCGTGTAAGCATTCCTCACGATGAAAAATGGAGGGAGATTTTAGCAGCAAACAACACGACGTAAGTATGCGAAAAATATATCAGAAAATGATGAAATCATACCGCCATTCTGAATGCGGAACATTCCATTTCTTAACATGTATTGGCTTAAAATATTTGTACAACAAATTCGGGTTTTCCCTTTCAGGAGTGCACTTGATCGGAGACAAGTATCAAATGTGGCTTACTTTCAAATTTGAGGCAGTATGATTTTAGTTGTTTACAATTATAGCAAAATTGTTATGGCACAAAGCCTAAATTAGAGATGATTTAAATCTCTGGTTATGGTCATGAATGTAAAAATAGAAAGAAGGGCCGGCTTCTTATCAGCAAACTTACCTTTCTAGGAGTCGTTTGGCTAACTCGTCGTGTGTTGCGATGTTTAAATCCTTTTTTACCTGAATCCACCTATGCCATGTTTCTGAAGATAATCTTATCGTGTGTCTCATCTTTGACCACAGTCTTTGTTTTTCTTTTCTATTTTCTACTGCAGTAATCTTAGAACGCGGACTAAGTCGCGTCATTCGCGGTTTTTTCTTTCTGTCCGCCATTGCGATTTAAAAAGGGGCGTTAAAAGGCGCATGCTCCGCCCACTCTGCCTCAAAATTAGCATATAATGACTGCATCATTCTGTTAGTGGTGCCGTCAGATATTCGGGAATAGTAGGGGGAATTTCCCACAATTTCTGCTTAATAAAGCAATGCATGGACTTCGGGGTTTTATTTTGCACTATCTTAGACACATTTTTAGTTATCTACGCACTTTAATTTATTTTCTTTGAATTTATTTACGCTAAAACATACGGAGACTTTAAAACTCGTTATCAGAAGTCGGTAAAAAGCGTCTAATTGTACTGGACCCAGTCCATTCTCAGGCGTTCGTCTGATCCATTTGTTGTTGATGTTAATCTTTGATTTATATTTTAACATTATAAATGTGATTCATTTTAAGATTATTGATTTACAAAAGATATTTATAATCCCTTTAAGCTTGAATAACAGAATCCGAATCAATTAAACAATATAGCTACCTTGTGGGGACGCCATTTTCCAATCGCACATTTTGGAAAGTTTCTGACTTTTGACATTGATTTAACACACGGTTCTGCTTTTCATCACAAGGTTGGAATATCATTAAACACTTAAACTAACTTAGAAAATAAATACTATATGAAAAAATGACTTTCTCGACCTTTCAACCAATTCTGTCTCAAATCAAATGCATACTGAAATAACCCTGAAACATCTGCTATTTTGAATATACATAAAAAAATGAAACTAACACGCGCTACGTCATTGATATGCAACATAAGTATCGATATAAATAGATACAACTGAGGGTGTAAACGGGGGAGCTCGGTAAAGTACAGTGATATCACGTACCTAGTTCTTTGTCTTCCAGAACACACTCTTGTTTAAATAAAAGAAGAAAACTTAACATGGAGTTTAGTTTTTTTTAAATAGTCTCTCTCTCTCTCTCTCTCTCTCTCTCTCTGCAAATGTCGATGTGTAATGTGTACAAAGAGTTCAGGGCTCCTTTACTCTTCTCTCCGACAAAAAATAAAAAGTAACACGTATGCACAGGCACACTTTTCAAAGATTTGTATTTTATTCAAATTATTGCAGAATTGCTGCCATTGGCGTAAGATATCGGGATTTGGGTTTCCTAAGAAGGCCTTGTGTAAAGACTTTATATCTAACATATTTTTTTTGTTGTCAATAATCATCTATAAAAAAAGAGTTCATCATAATTATTTTAAGTTTCGATGGCAAATATTATATATCACTCCTGAGAATAACGTTGGTGTTACCTTGTATTCATATACATAAAGGTTTATTTTATCTAATTTTCTGACAAATTCTACACCCTGCACTGTGCCAGGGCACTGCGTGGTTTGAAATAAAAAAATACAAATGAATAAAAAATATAAAAACAACAACATTGAAACATAATTTTATCCATACAGAAAAATCTGATATAGAATAACATTGAATGGTTTTGAGATATCCTAGGAGGGAAACGTTTTAAAGCATGTGCGTATTGTGACTTGATGCAGGATTACATTTGTCGACACCAACAATTGACATGTGATTATTAGGTAACAGTTGCTGTGTTTTGAATAAAAAAAATGATGATAAATAAATAGTTAGAATTTCTTACCCCAATACGTAACGATATCTATTTCGTAATCATTTGAAAATAATTTTGAAACTTCTTGATATCATTCGAAGCAAGATGCTGGATTTTTATGGAAATGTTTTGATTATTTTCTGGTTGCCCGGTTAGTTTAATGGTTAGCGCACTGGCTTATCACCAATGCGGCCCAGGTTCGATTCCCGCCCAGGGCAGTAAGTGAGATGATGGCAGGACACCAGATCAAACAGGTGGGTTTTCCCAGGGTTCTTCGATTTTATTTCTCTGCGAGACCATTATGTGCTGTTGGTTCAAAATCTCGTATGCGTTTTTATTTCTTTGTGCGTGTGTGTTCTTGGTACCTTGCCGACTTTTATTAATCATTAATTAATTACTAAACGTACAGTACAATGTATGACAAATACATTTTTTGTCATACATTTTTGATAGATAGATAGATAACAAGGAAGATAACCAATGCTGGTCATGAAGGTAGGGCTGTATTTATTAGCTCCCTTTGACCATTTATAGGTGCTTTTTGAATAAGCTGAAAGTTCACACCAAAATCAGATTGCACGGATGTGAATGTTTATCTTTCTCTGCCACTTTGTATCTGAATCGGATCCACTATTTTGCGCATGCGTACCGGAAGCACATCGACGAAATAGCGAAAGTACGATGGCAAAAATACCGAAATGCGATGACGATAACGCAAAATTATATCGCATTTTAATCACCATGTTTTCGCCGTCGTACTTTTGCATTTTTATCATCATAGTTTCGAGTTTTCGCCATCATTCCTTCATGGTTTACTGATTTTTGCGTAAAACTTTATTTCATTTACAGGCCATGGCCCCAATCCTCTTATTATGTCCTGCCTACCGGCACTTCCTCAATTAAAGGTTTTCTAATTATGCCAATTTATTGTCCAATATGGCTCCAAGATCATGAGACATCGTTATTGTTTGCTGTATTCTCGTTTGCTTGTTTTTGTTGTTTCAGATTTATTACAGTGTATTTTATGCTGCAACATTTTATAAGTTCCCTGTTTCATTCTGTCTTTTAAGAAAAATATTAATCTTATTTTGATTGAAGAAACATAATCCAATCCAAATCATGTCGAGTTATCCTAGTATAAAGATGAACAATTTAATTTCCAATAAATACACAAATTAAATTATTGTGTAAATTAAGAGCATTTATGAAACAAACAATTTTTTAACTGTTAAAATATTCGCCACGGCGGTCATGGTGCAGATGAGAAACCTAGTATGCCATTATAAAACGGGATGAACACAACAAAACGTTACAGTGCGTGAAACACCGTGGCATCTCGTTCATAGATGGACAGTAGGAATAAAAAATGGGGAAAAATATATAAAGTGCTTATCGTAAGCCGTCGATTAAAATAAATTTATTCCCACGTTTCAAACTTTTGGCTAATTGGCGCCACATGAAAATGTGTTTATTAAATTTGCTACAATATACGAAATAAAGACGAAATTATTAAAACAAGAAAATAAAAAAAAAAGAATCAAAAAACGCTCCGGAATCGGGAGGTCATGGGTTCGATCCTCGTCGCGTCTAGGATTGATTGACCAGGTGTCAAGAAAATGCGACTGGGTGTTATACGGCAGTGTGGCAGCACTATATCTGTCAAAAGCAGATGCAGTATTCAAATGTTTGAAATAAAATACTGTCGCTGCACATTAAAACCTATAAATAAATACATATTAAAAATACTGTTTTGTCAGTTCATCGGCACTTTGATTTGAAGGTGACCGAGGCGTAACACAATGTGGTTTTGCATCATGCTTAGTTCTTGCTGATATCCTTTATAGCACGATGCGTGGGCGTTAGCATTAGATAAATGCTGAATAGGTTGTTAGAACATTGTTATCGAATAGATTGGCATAATCACCACGCACAATGTCATTATCATTATGCCATTGTCACCAAGCATAATGTCATTATCTTCAAGCACAATGTAATTTTTGCTTAAATACCATTCCATAGTTTAAGACCTTAAGCAGAACGAGGGATACGTTTTGGAACCCAACAGAACGTGACGGGGGGAAGGAACGTACTGACATCCGTGGTAGTTCGCGGCCTGAAATGTAGCGCGCATTTGAGCCACGGGAGCCCAAGCTCCTGTACCCTCCTCAGTCTGTCACGGTATACCGCTAAAGATCGTGAGGGAATAACTTAAATACAGATAATAAATGGCAAACATCCCAGAGCGCACTACGTTCAGGCAAACAGGTCTGCCATGGCCCCCGGGAACATAGTGAAAATGTAGCATTAAACAAATGTATATATCATAGCTAGCATTTGACAATACACAGGTATGCTTTGACGTTTTATCATTTTTTAACCTTTATCCCCCGGACTCACACACACAAAATTATCATATGTATGTATGTATGTATGTATGTATGTATGTATGTATATGTGTAATTTCGTTAAATTGTTTACTTTTGTCATCAAAGGTACATGTATTTCAAATATGTTGGGACTTCCTTTAAGTTTGACACATAAAATGCTGCTACACGGCGATATTACGGCTGCTATAGGCAAACGGTATGATACCATTATCCTGACGCCATGTTTATTAACACAGAAGCTGTGCTGCTTAAAAATGTGTAGACTTATTCATTTTATAATCTGGACAATAATTTACTATGAAACAAGTTGACTGTCTAGAGAAAACAATGTTAACTTTTATTTAAATAAATACAATACTTGGACATACTGTGCCTTGATGCATTATCAATCTAGAACAATTAATCGCACCTATTTGGCTTTTTCTTTTTTCATCACTCTGGTTTTGCTGTCGTCGTCGTCGTACAAAACTGTAACATTGGCCATAACTTCTCAACTATAAAACCGTCGGTCATCAAACCTCATATACTTGTTCTCTACTACAAGGGCTACAAGGACGATAACTCTTTGGTTCATTTAGACTTAATTTGTCTTTAAAAAACATGAGCGTCGGCATCCACATGCGGTGCTCTTGTTTATCTATACCTCAATGTTATTTGAACAACATGGGATTGTCTAGTCGAATGTGGATTCTACAAGTATGCCCTATTGTAAAAGGCAAAAATAATGTTCGACATGATCATAATGCATTAGATTTATAATCCATGGAGCGCCAAAACCAAGTTTGAAGAATCTTAGATTATAGAACCTCAAACGTTTTTTTATTTGTTTGTTTTGAAGATTAGGGGGCCTAAGTCAGACATTACCTATGTGCCACTAGAACAGTCAGTCAAGTCATAAACGTATATCAGTTGGACAAAGATTTACAATATCGTTCAACTATAATGGACTAGTTCATACTAGGTTAACTTTAAATATCTACAAATCAAAAAAAGAAAATCGTATAATAGTAAAGGAAATGCAACCACTAACTTTATTTTTCCCAATTTTATCTTGCCACGTCCATGTCACGTTAATGTAGATTGTTTTTCTTGATTTTTAAGTGCATTATAACCTGAAAATTTCACTGTTTTGAACAGTGAACTTATCAGGAACTTGAACCGACAATACTTTATAAACTGATCGGAGCCTCAATTGTGCCGGGTTTTACGCAATAAATGACACCATAAATAAAGTCACGCACGCGACGTAATCCCGTAAATTTTGACGTCTTTTTTGGCCTTTAAAAATGCTTATTTTGGTTGAAAGATCGACTTATAATTTCATTCGTGAACATAAAAGATGCATTTAAATATCATTTTTTTTTATGTTCACTTAGTGAAAATTGAAATCAATCTTTCAAAAATAAAATAGTTGCATGCATAAGCCCAATCTAAACTTCGCTCTAAGGCTTTTATTTTGCGTTGCTGTCTAAATTTCCTAGGGACAAGTATTTTAACGATTTTTGTCGGTTGGTATTCCTATTATCACGTCAAACAAGTTACGTATCAATGTTTGTTGGGATGATAATAAGCTAAAACATATTCCTCATATTCATGATGTTTTATTATTATTATAATTATTATTATAATTATAATTATTTTTATTATTATTATAAAACATTCTGACTGAATTATAGTTTCTTTGATATATATATATAAACTACTTCCGGTAACATGGCGGTCACAGCTGTTTGATTTTCATTTGCTGATAATTATGATTATACAAGTGTTCAAAGGTGTTCAAAGGTATTATAAGTTATTGAAATCATAAAGGACGATTGTGCTTATATAACGGACATTTCGAATGAGTGATATTGGTGACAGGACATGCTCTTTTAATGGATTTGGAGTTGGGTGTATCGGTTCAAAATCGTTTCTTTGTGTTTGATGCGGACAACATGGCGGGAAAAGAATGTAGTATAGAACATACTGGAATCGAGGATGTAAGGCAGCAGTTTTTGGAAAGTTCTGTTGATAGAAAGTTACTTGCGATCTTTGACGAGTTGAAGTTTATGAGAGAGGAGCAAGTTGACTGTTGTAGAGGTATGCTTTCTATTCAAAAATCTGTGACACAGATGTCGGATAAACTAGTACAAGTGATTGATGTCACAAACCAGCAGAGTGATTTTTTAAAACAAATTGCTTATAAATCTATTGACATGGAAGCAAGATCCCGAATCTGATTTTTAGAGGATTTGTTGAAAATCGCGAAGAAAATTGTTCAAATATCATTTCAGATTTCATTAAAAACAAACTTGACCTTGACCCTCGGAATATTTACATATCTCGAGCTCACAGACTTGGCCAACGCAAGTTTGGACAACAATTTAATAAGCGTCCAATTATAGCCAATTTTCGTGACTATGGTGTTGTAGAGGAAATTATGAGCAGAGTTTACATGCTGAAAAATACGCCATTTAGTGTTGATCTTGACTTTCCCCGTGAAATTAATGAAGCACGAAAGCGTTTGTGGCCCAAACTAAAGGAGATTCGAGCTAATGAACCCCACTCTAGACCTAAAATTGTTTATCCAGCAAAACTCATCCTGAATGGCAGGGTAATACATGATGAATTCCCAGACTGGTCGACAATGATGAGCAAAAGCAGAATAGATGTCTTCGATCGCATTAAAAGACCATTTCTGACCCCCATACAGCCTAGGCCTGGCTCTTTAGTTGGTGATTTTGAAAAATCTTCTCCTTGTAAACAACCACTGTCATCGCCCTCGGTCATCATGGAAACCTCCTCCCAGATACCTTTATCAGGTAATATTCGCAGTACTCATCAAGAGGAAGCTGCAGCGATGGATCTGTCTCAGCCTCATATGAATGGGCAAAGTGTGTATCACGAAAACGAAGTGCCTACTGATGAAACTGAGACAAGGGTGCAGACGGAGTGCCAGGTGCCGGTTGAATTGACTAACCCCACGACATCCCAGTCACTGTCTGAATTGCTGTGTCCTGAAAATGTGACAACAAACAATCCAATACACAATCCAGTCATCAATACATTACTTTCGGAGGATGTGGGTCATGACATAATGAAAACCAGTGTTGCTCGTGCGTCACGTTCTGTGTCACGCAGTAGTCGTCGTGCCTCAAGTAGTGTACCCTACAGACGAGAGAGTGACTCACGGAGTCGGTGTAGGCAGACAGAGTCGAATCGAACAGACGCACGAAATGACGTCAGAGGTCCGTTGCTGTAGGCTGGAACGGAGAAGGCACGGCTGCGAATTTGTTCGTTGAACATTCAGTGTCTGTCTAGCAGAAGAGTAAACAAGTTAAAATGTCCTGAACTCTTATCAATTTTTCAAAATCATGATGTTATCTGTCTTACCGAAACATGGACTGACAATTTTTCAGAGCTATTTATGAATGATTTCACTTATTATGTCCTTAACAGAAAACAGTTAAACCCGAATGCAAAAAGGCAGTCAGGTGGTATTGTTATATATGTAAAAAGTAACACAAAATACATTTTACTGTTCGAGTGAGGATGATTTTCAATGTATTAAATTAGATGCAGAAAAGGTTGGATTAGATAGAGATTTGTTCTTGATAGCATGTTATGTAATTCCTGAAAGCAGTAGTAGACAGGCTATGGCAGAAAGTGATACTTTTGACAGGTTGACTGATTGTATAGCCAGTATAGATTGCAAGTATAACGGTAACTGCTATTTTTTGTGCTGTGGTGATTTTAACAGTAGAACACGATCCTTACCTGATTATGTAGTTGGTGATAATGTAGACATTGTTTCTTTGTTGCCAGACGATTACATTCCGGACATTGAGTTAAACAGGTATACACAAGATACAGGTGTGTTAAATAATAATGGTACCCAATTACTGGACATGTGTAAACAAACAGGGTTAAGAATTATGAATGGCAGAGTAGGTCAAGATAAAGGCGTGGGTAAATATACCTGTGTCACTAGTAGAGGGTCAAGCGTAGTCGATTATATTTTGATTTCTCCTGCTCTGTTCCCGTCTACATATCATTTTGAAATTGGTGACCCAAATATATTGTCAGATCATTGTATGATCAGTTGCTCTTTTAATTTCAATTTGTCGAGAAATTTATACATAAATGAAAATAAGTCTAGTCACGACTTCATAGAGTACAGTTATCAATGGAATGAAGATGAAAGGACCGAATATGTTAATAACTTAAAGGAAAATGATCGATTGACTGGTATAAATGAGGAAATTAGTAGTTGCTCAGATCAAAACAGTATTGATAACTGTGTAAAAAAGTTCAGTGATATATTGTGTAATGCCGCAGTTGGTATGATGAAAAGAAATAAATTGAAAAGAAAAAAGGGTATAAGTTCGCCCGTTTCTTGTACAGAGCATCGTCCGTGGTTTAATGAATTATGTTACGAAAAGAAGTGTTATTTTTATTCAATGTAAAATACATATAGGAGTTGTAAAAGTGATGAAAATAGGGTAAGTATGGTGAAAGCTAGAAATGAATACAAGACAGTTTTAAGAAAAGCAAGGTTTTTATATGATAAAGATAGAACAGATGAGTTAATTAATGCTAGATATAAAAATGCAAAACTGTACTGGAGAATGTTAAAAGATGTTTCAAATAATAATTCAGGTGACATCGGACTAGATGAATTTTCACGTTATTTTCAAGCCGTAAATAATCCTGATGATGCTTTTTTTACCCCAGATGAAGATGTTTTATATTTTAATGATGTTATGTTACAGAACGAACTTGAAACAATGTTTGCTGAGTTAAATGCTGAAATATCGAATAGTGAAATCTTATTTGCCATTAAGCAGCTAAAGACGAATAGATCAGCCGGTCCAGACTTTCTAATTAATTAATTTTTTATTCACGGTAAAGATGTTTTATTACCTGTTCTCTCTAGTTTATTTAATAAGATATTTGAATCTGGTCATTTTCCTACGGCATGGTCACAAGGTTATGTTATACCGTTACATAAAAAGGTAGTTTGTTAGACGTAGAAAACTACAGAGGTATTACATTGTTAAGTACACTCGGTAATCTTTTTACAAGAATCATAAACAATCGATTAACAAATTGGGCTGAAGAATATAATATTTATATAGAGGCTCAGGCGGGGTTTAGAGCAAAAATGGGAACCACAGATAATATTTATGTATTACATAATTTAATAACGCATATTATCAATTCAGGTAGACAATTATTTTGTGCATTTGTTGATTTTACTAAGGCGTTTGACTATATTGTGAGAGAAAATTTATGGTACAAATTGTTAAAGCTTGGGATTAATGGAAAAATTATAAATATAATTAAATCCATGTATGAAGATATTAAAATCAGAGTGAAATATTGTAATGAATTAAGTGGCGAATATCCATGTATGCTCGGTGCGAGACAGGGCGAGTGCTTATCGCCATTTTTGTTTGCCATGTACATTAATGATTTAGAAAGTTATATCATTGATAAAGGAATTCAGGGTATAGACATTGGAATGTGTAAATTGTTAATGCTTCTGTATGCGGATGATATTGTTCTTTTTGCTAATACTGCAGAAGAGTTACAAACATTATTAGACATATTAAGTGACTATTGCAATCGTTGGAAATTAAAGATAAATGTTAAAAAGACAAAAATAATGATATTTAGAAAAGGGGGTACTTTATCTAGAAATCTTTCTTTCATGTATGATGGTATTCCTATTGATATTGTTAGTAGATTTACATACCTAGGAATTGTTTTCACTACTGGTGGTTCTTTCGCAGAGGCACATGAAGCTTTACCAGGACAGGGTATGAAAGCTATTTTTAAATTAAAAAATATTATAAGTTATTTGTTCATAAAATATTAAAATTTGTATGGGGTTTTGCACGTGCAAATACTATAGAACGCTTACATTTACGTTACTGTAAAAAGATTTTGAATGTTAAACGGTCCTCGCAAAATGATTTTATATATGGTGAACTTGGAAGAGTTTCATGTGTAACTAATAGATATTATAATATCATTAAAGGAATAGTTTAAATGAGAATAAATATGTGAAGAATATTTACAAAATGATGATAAGGGATATGGAAATTCATAGTAATACTGTTAATTGGGCATCTTTATTGAAACACTTGTTGTGTTCATTGGGGTTTTATGAAGCCTGGTTGTCTCAGAGTGTAGGAAATTGTGTATTTTTCTTGAGTTTAGTAAGGCAGAGATTGAATGATCAATTTATTCAAAATTGGTATAGCAGACTACAAAATTCATCACGTGCTTCGTTTTATGTTAATATAGCAAACTTTGGTTTTAAGACATACCTTAATGTTTTCAATTCATCGAAGAGTTGTAAATCACTTACACGATTAAGGGTATCATCCCATAGATTAATGATAGAAGCTGGAAGATGGAATAAACCTGTTGCTTTGCCTATTGTTGACAGGAAATGTATATTTTGTAATATATTAGAAGATGAGTTTCATTTTGTTTTAGAATGTCCAATTTATTCAGATTTAAGAAAAAAATATATAGATAAGTTCTACTGGCAAAGATCAAATATGTTTAAGTTGATTAGTCTTTTTACTTCTGAAGACGCAGTTGTGATTAAAAAACTAGGCCTATTTGTGCATTATGCGTTTGATGTAAGGAATAAAAGAATTTATAGTGCTTGATTCTCTCAATATCTGTATAATGTTGTTAAATGCAGTTTTAAATGTCCTACACTTTTTCTGGATCACTCGAAAGTCTAATGCATATACATGTGAAACTGTTAGTAACAACCGCCTGATATTGTATGTTTTTGTGTGAGTGTGTATTTATGTGTGTTTACTTTCTCCAATTTGCTCCGCTCTTTCGCAATGTTTTCATATATGAGTTGAACAAAATTACTTATAAGCCTTCTCCGTCGCATGTTTATATACATTTTATAGTAATGCATCCAGAGCTGACTGCCATGTTACAAGCCTCTATATATATTTATGATTTACTTCTAATGTAATAACTTGTGTGTACATGCATATTGTATCCTCATGTGCTTAAAGCACAATGGAAATGAAATAAAATAAACTAAACTAAACTATAAAGTTATTTGGGGGCCGCCGTGGCCGAGGGGTTACAATCGTGGACTACAAATCTCGCAGTCCCTCACCGCTTTGGGTTCGAATCCCGGTCGGGACTTCGGATTTTTCATGTGAGGAAGCCTTCCAGATGGCTTGCGTTAGGTCGGGATGTTCTTCCTGGGTGGCCTCTGTGCCTTGTACATAGGTCCACCTGGGCCCCCCCCCCCCCGTAATTAGCTGGACGTCGCTTAAATGACTGAAATACTGTCGTAGCGACGGTAAACACCAACACAAAAACAACAACAATATAAAGTTATTTTAATATTTCTCCTTGGTATGTCGTGTTTTCGTGTTGTCGCGCTTTACAAACGCGCCATCGCGAAACGCGACAGCTCGAAATTCCACGACAATCAAACGCGATAACGTTGGCGCCCTTCTTTGTCGTGTCCGCGCGTTTGAATGTCGTGTTGTCGTGTCCGCGCGTTCAAGGGCGAAGCACGAAACAACGACAAACTGCACTTGTCGTGTTGTCGTGCCGTCGCCTTCCGATTCGCATGCGCAAAAAACTTTACACATATGCTGAATATCAAGATGGAGAGAGAAGGATGGACATCTTTGCATGGTGAATTCCACTTGGCGCATGTTGAGATTTTTTCAGACCGAAATTTATATTATTATTATTAGCTTTATTATAATGATGCTTACCGTATATTTGTTTGTTACTGGTTGCTATGTAGTGCGCGTGGCGCTAATTCGAAAGTGGCTCTACGGACGACACATGAATTGCAGAAAAAAATACGTTTGAAAGGAATCATCATTTCATCATGCATAAATGAATTGTAAAAGGTAGTTATAAAACAAAGGCACATAATATACAATTAAGTTTATTTTGCAAAATTGTCAAAAGGCAGGTTTTTAAATTGCCTCTTCAACACTTTACAGAGCGTTTTGAAATTATATAAATGTAATAATTATCGCGTGTCTAATAGACACACATGCATATACTGTAAACAATGATATTGTTTTTATTATACTGTGAAATATCACAAAGTCAGGTTAGCGTCTTGTTCTGTCTAGCAAAGGTTTTCCTTGTAAGTGTTAATATGTGAACCTTAATATGAGAATATATGTATGGTTTTACAATATTTAGGAGGAGATGGAGCTTTTGCTCGTCTTCTTAAATCGGGAAATTTTGCTTTTTCAATATTCAATTCAATATACGACTTTCAACTACTGGAATATCATAAAAGTTCAATTATTTCAATTTCAGATACTGTTGCAAAAATCAAACAAACTCAGAGTGATTACTCATATATCAGTTTTTTTTTCGTCCCTGCTTTTAAATTATCTCCAAGGTCAATATATGTTTATGTTGTGACCTTTGTCAACACAGGAATGATATATAGTCCTAAGGACGAAGGTCATTAGCAAGATCATAGGAAGTTAGGATTCAAAAATGTTTAATCTTGGGGCTAAAATGTTCAATACCGAGTCTTCAATATCGTATTTCACTCCGCGTTATCCACTTTCGTTCTTATTTATGTTACATTCAAAACATTATTAGCGTCATCATGCCGTAGAGAAGTGATATGATACTTTTACCAGTCAGATCATCCTAACACCACACAAAACAGTCCTAGAAAGTGGGCTCTGCAACAAGTAGTAAGGGAAATATTTACGACGGTAACTATATTGCGTACAGAGAACGAACCCAAATTTGACCCGGAGACAACTGTACACACTCGTGTAAAAAAAAACGGGTACACAATTCTTAAATACGAGACGCGTATCATCAACGGTATCTAGGCAACAAGTAAATTACTGATTTATTTTTTTAAGAAATGAAAATACGTGTTATCATTTTCTTTCCATTTCGAGATTTAAGAAGGACACAAGATGATTTTCAACTTACCGAAGATTGTTACACTTTGCATTTCTATTTATCTTACACCGACCAACAACGCAGGTTAACCGTTGTCTTGAAAGGTTAATTTTCAGAACATGTTTATAACACACTATTTATTTTTGTTACAGTATTTACCTCTTTTAAGAATTGTTCTTTATCAAACACCCTCTTATTCCCCCCCCCCCCAAGTTGCTTCAGCAGGGGATGTCAGTTCTGTGAATTTGCCTTGTTTATTTAGCTTACCTGAGCATTTATGTGTAAAGATCAATGAATGTCATGGCCCTGGGGTCAAAATAGGACCTGTCACTGGGGATATTTACTTTTACATAGACTCACCTACTAAATGCTTTATTAGTTATCTTTGGGAGAATGTTTGGATATTCGGTATGAACATAGCCCTCTGTGGACCTGAACCATGTTTTCAGATCTTCACCATTGGATCAAATTGTTCCAACGCTAGGGTTTACTTTTTTCTATAAGTATAAAAGGCATAAAAAATTCTTATGTGGATAAATCTCATTAAGAGGGAGTGCAGTGACCAAGAACCATAACTGTTTGTTGCATATTTTTGGAGTTATTGTCCTTTGTAAATGTTCATACTTAATTTTTGTCCAGGCCACAACTCAAAAATTATAAAAGATATCAAGATGAATCTTCATATGTGGATAGATCTCATTGAGGGGACGTGCGGTAACCAAGAACCATAACTCCCTTTTGTGTTCTCTTTGTAAATTTTCATACTTAATTTTTTTCCGGGCCCTAACTCAAAAAGTATAAAAGGCATCAAGATGAAACATGATAATTGAGCTGAACAACATGGGCCTTAATCCAAATTAATTAATATATGTATTATTTATTTTCCTTGATGAGCTTAAATACAGTTACATGTCTCTGACCTACATGTTATTTGTATTAAAATCCAAAAGCGACATCTGGGGGGATTTGTGCCATTGCAATGGTAGTTCTAGTTATGTCATTCTTTATAAAACGTAATGATATTTATAATTGTCTAGTGATATTTTTTCCAACTTACCTTTTTGTCTGGAGCTTAACGCAAAAGTTATAAGAGGTATGAATTTTTAATATCATATTAAGATGGACCTAAATGAGGAAAAGTGTATGCTTGGTTGTAAATATGTCTTTCCCTCCAGAATTGTTGCACACACCTAATATTTGAAAAACTTGAATGATAATTGGCATATTATTTAGGATAATTTAATATGCGTATTTCCATTCAGAAAACAAAGTTATTTACCTTCCACCCCTTTTTGAAAAAAAAATGTGTGTGTGTGTTATGTACAACTGTATATGTTTTCAACAGTATCGGACTTGAAACTTCAAAGTGAAAAATCAAGGTCATCAACCTGTGCATCTTAGTATATTCATACAAATCTTATTAACACTGTCAGAATTATGGCTCTTAGATACATGTTAGATGATTTTAATCTTATGTTGGCTCTAAAGGTAACATTAATTATTGATTATCTTTCAGATCATCTGCTGAAATTTCTCAGTTTATAAATTGCATGAATTGTCTTGGAGCATGGGAATTGGTAATGAAACATGCATTCAAGTTTAAACCCCTGTTCTGTTTCGGCCCAGAACCTTTGGATAAACTGAAGTTCGAACGACTCTGTTGTTATCAGAAGTCACCAGAAGGGTCTAACCAAAGGTATGCAGAAGAAACCTCACTATACTCATGGGAGGTGTTTCTGCAGGACATTGAAGGTAAAATGGGTTTTGATTACAATACAATAAACATGGTTAACATTTCATTTATCAAACACTCACATATAATATATATACACCATTGAACAGGTTTGGTTTGCAGTAAATTTTTGTGTTTCTTGAAACGTAATTATAAAATCAAAAACATCTTATGAATTCTCTTTATTTGATAGGTTGTGGAATGTGCAAATGATCTATATAAATGGATGTTCAATTACATAAATAAGATCTAAATGACTCAAATCCTTTTATCATATGACATTGAGCTCAAAAGCTGTTTCCAGTGTCGTTCACTCATTGCATACTTTCTTAAATCTTACATGTTACATATACTTTACAAAACTTGTAGAGAAGATATATTTTCCAAAACTGTAAATTTTAAAAAGTGCATTGGTTCAACCTGTTGTCTGCTGTAGTAGTTTTGATGCTTGATTAACCTGTGAAACCAGTTTTTGCAGAAAGCTCTAGAAAACCAAAATTGAACTATTTTTTTGCCCCAAAATTGCTACTTAAAGATTTAAATATACAATGTATTTAATAGTTAATTTTTTGATTTCAGACAAACTGATACCTGTCAACTTTGGAGAGCTGTTGGCATTTCTCACTGGATCAGACATTGAACCTGTACTAGGATTTTCAAAGAAAATTGATATTGAATTCTTCAGCTCGGAAGAAGGAGTAACTCGCTTGCCACATGTATCAACATGCAGTTTGGAATTTTGGTTGCCAATAGGAATAGGAGAGCCTGATGTGATGAGAGACCTCATGATACGTTGTCTTAAGGAAGCACATGGCTTTCTTAAAATATAAGTGTACAGCCTGTCACTGTGACAAACTGATTGTGTTTGTAAAATGGCCTTTTGTCTGTAATCCATCTGTGCATCATGCATCAAGAATCCCTTTAAACAAAATCCCCTCCATAACAGCTGAAGAGATTTTGACCAAATATTACAGAATTCATTCTAATATCATTCACCCTATCAAAGTTGTACAAATTATTATGATTCGTGGAAAAGTAGGTCACAGGAGCTAAAAAGAAATTTTAAAAACTTTGCAAATTTTGAAAACCTTCTGCAAAATGCAAGGCATGGAGCTTGAATATTTGGTGTGTGTATTTTCTTGTGAATCGTTAAAAAAAATTCAAATCATGACCCTTAGAACATGTTTGGCCCCCACATAGGGGTCTCTTAATTTTCCATTTTATATAGACTTACATAAGGAATAATTAGAAAAATATTTCTTCTCTAGAAACTGTAAGTACTGGAGTTATATTTAGCATGTAACATTGTCTAATTTATCTCTACTAATTATATTCAAATCAAACCCCTTGTGTAAAAATTGATCCAACTTAAGTGGTCACTCTATTTTATATAGGCTCAAATAGAGGAAAATAGAAAAATCTTTTCAGAAACTATAAGGCATTAAGTTTAGATATTTTCTGTATCACATTGCCTTACGGACATCTTTTAAGTTTGTTCAAACCATGGCCTTGGGGTCAAAATTGACCCTGCCTAAGGGTCATTTGATTTAGGAAAGACTTGCAAAATAAAGATTGCCAGAATCCACACAGTTATAAGTTTGGATCTTTGGTTTGTATGGATTTGGAATTTTAGTATGAAACATTGCCTATTGTGGATCGGAACCATGTTTTCATATTTTGAACCTCAGGTCAAATTGTTCCAACACAAGGCTTTACTTGTTGTTTTATTTTATATCATATGTAAACTTTTATTTAGATTTGAGATAAAAACTTCTACTTCTATTCTATACTGCGTATTCAGTATATGCATGTTTTTTTTGTTAGGCAATGAAAGCAATATTTCTCAGGTGAGTGATCCAGTGCCTTCATGTCCCTCATGTTTTATTGTGTTCAGACATTTTCAATTATACCATATTTCACCTGACCTTGTACTTAGACATTTTTCGTTGAAGACCTTTTTCATTAAATTATTTTTTTAGGAAAAAATATTTAAAAGAATTTACAAGTAGATAAAAAATATTAAATTGTAATGTTAGAATTTGTTTCTCTAACAATTGTACAAAATTTTGTAATCATTAATTTTTACAAAATCTAACCATTTTTTGACTTGGAATCATGGTTAAAGTTTATCATTACATTTATCAACATTTCCACTTATGTCTTCACCAGTATGGTTTAAATATCAACAAGCGAGAGTTACAGTATAGACCAAACGTCATAATGGGTATAACTGTTATATAAAATTTGCCTAGCTGTCTGATTATAGAATACATAATCTCATATAGTATGAAAATATTAATGTTAAAAGGATAAAAAGTCAAGCAAGGGTCACCAACTTAGATATAAATTCCAGAGATTTGTATGTGTATTTTGAAAAACTCTTCAGTTTATGTCTCTTTTATTCTGAACAAAGATTTATTGTAGCTTAACATTTCCCATTATTTCTATATTGTCTTTTTTTTATCATGCATATTTTAATAAAGATTTCTGTGTTTACCCTGGCCTACTGTCTCCTCTTTCATCTGAGAATAATCATTTTAAAAAGTGTAACACACACTATTCAGCTGAAACTAACTTAGAAAGAATGAAATAGTTTTAAACCCAATAGCTGGAGATGTTTAATACTACTTTTCCTTCTCTGGGTTAAGTAAATGCTTCTACGATTTTTCCAAACAGGGACACAGCTTCGTTGATATCATTGGGCATCCTCAGCATTTTATCTGACACAATCCTTTTCAGCTGAGCTTCTGTTTGTAAGTCAGTCCCTTGAACTTTTGAACTGTATATTGACCAACAACCCTATGTAGATCAGCAGGACTAACATCCACTTTATATTAAACTGTACCTGCAAATATTTTCAAAATTGAACTGTTTTAGCACTGAAATAAAATTGGATCATCTTGAAATGTAAAACAATAAATTTAACACCATATGAAACTGATCACACAGAGAAATGGCCGAGCATTATCAAAGGGTATATAGTTTTGAGATATGTTTGACGTTATCATACTTCATTTCTAGAAACCTGTTTTCTAGGTTTAAAACCGATTAACATCTCTTTTTGTTAATTTGATCGATGAGTTGCATAAGCTCTCAACATAAGTTTTCACGGTAAAAAATTTACATACTTATATAGATATAGATGTGTGTTGAAAAAGTCGGTGAAAAATCGTGTGTGACTTGAAAACATTCGTCGAACTTATATGTATTTACTGATGTAATTGAAATCGAATTTATTTACGTGACCACTTTTCCATACACATAGATATAGGTTATCCCGAAACTAAGGCACCTCGTATATAATCTCAAAGGGTTATTTTTTTTACATTTCAAATTAACTAAAATCTGAAAAATAGTCTTGAGCCTCTGACAAATGCAGAAAAAATGCTTTATAACTTCAGTCTATAATTAGCGACTTTTGCATAATATGCATGGATACAAATCAAAGCTCTTGAAACACTGAGAGAGAAGGATTCGGCACATCTTTTTTATTTCATGTGTAGAGTACCACTGGTCTCGGGAAGATCAAAGAAATTATTATCTCTGTCTGTCGGCATTACAGCAATGTCATTTGTATGGCATGATAATGAACCATTTTACTTTTTATCTGTTTTATCAAGACAATGTGTTATTAACACAAAAAACTGGCCTCAAAACTCCTCAACCATCTACAAATCAGCTAAAGTTCAACATTAAGTTCTGTCAGCCAAATTTATCAAAACCATTATATAACAGATCTGCAACATGACAAATGTAATCATTTAAATATCAAAAGCATTCACATTAAAAATATTCATTTGATCATTATCATGATCACGAACAATATCACTTATCATCAAATGACATCATTTGATTTAGATAACTTGAGCTGATACAAAGAGCCACATCACGGTGCACTGGACCAGAGCTTTGCGATTTCTATGAACACTTGTCATGCCAGTGGACAATAATGTTATGGTGTCACATGTATGTATTTCTAGCAAACACACAGTAGATTATGTGAAATTAATTCCCGTCCTTTATAACTTACTGAATAAATGAGGCACATTGTAAAGGAGGCCTGGTTTTCCACCTGGTGAATCATCCCTGTTCTGTCTCACTGGATGCTGATTCCACTCTCTTCGTATCTTATCCAAGTCTTACTGAAGCAAGCTTGTGAAGCAGAATCTCATACATTCTCTGAGAAATAAAACATACACAAAACTTTAAATCTACAAAACTTAGAAGAAATCTTTTCTTATACAAATGCACTTGACTATTTGCAATAATGTGTTGATTAATTATACTGCAGGATAGATAACAGATTATAATCAATAAAAAATAACATCACAATATGATTCTATTTGAATATACCTAATTATTATGAGAGAAAGAGAGAGATCCTTTCCATACATACATATGTAAGTGATTTGCGGTTGATAGAATTCCATCACTTTCCATTGACGAGAACAGATCTATCCATGACTGACACCCGCTTGGTCTTGCAGACCGCCACCAGCGTTCGATGCGCTGAAATGCAACATCCTAGCTTTTATTACACAATCAAATATCATTCCATTATAACAATTTAAGTAAAAACATAATATACTAGTATTTAAATGGCTATAACGAAAAGTAAGGCTCATGTGTAATTAGCGTGTATTTTATGTGTGTGTTAACAGTATTTCAGTCATAGAGCGACGTCCAGCTAATTACAGGTGGAGGAAATCCCGAATGCACAGAGGCACCAGGGTAAACCACCGACCTTCCGCAAGCCAACTGGAAAGCTTCCTCACATGAAAGTCCGAATGACCCTGCCGGGATTCGAACCCACGCGGTGAGGGCGGCCACGGAGGCCCCTTCTTTATTGTACAAAAATATCACCAAGTACCTGATTTGAATGTGATGAACCTATTATGACACTTTTTGCTGCAGCCATATCATCAGTATGGTCCCATCGAAACGCCTTCTGAATGTCCTCAACCAAAATATTTTCAGTTCCACCATCCATGCGAACACACCTTGGTGTTGCTGAGTTGTTAATATTTTATTTTATAGCATGTAAATAACCAATAAACAAGCATTAAATTAAATGTTCATGTTGAAATTTTTGCGAATATCAATTATTTTATTTTGTTGATCATTCGATCTGACTGCCATCAAACACTTTGAATACACCTGTCAGCTAAGACTCTTTTCGCGAAGCAGAAATTTAATTGCAGGATAATATTTGATCGTTTTGCTTATTTGCCTAATTTACATTAATACAATATCCTATTTTTATTGAATTATGCGCATATATGTTCGAACTAAGTTTTTAAAACACAGTAAATGAAACTGTATAAATCTTTCAAAAAGATAAAAATGATAAAGTTAGGAGGTCGTGTATTCAAATCCCAGTCGCAACATGAAATTGTAGTGTTATAGCTCCCTTGTTTGGTGATCAGCAAATAAGGGAAGTTGCACGACTGGTTGGCCCAGTTACATGATAATGTGACTGGGTGTGGTATTATGTCACATGTCTACGGCGTGATTGTGCAGTGTGGCAAACTATATGTGTCTCAAGTAGATATCGTCTCTAAATTATTAAACTACTGTTGGTGGGACGTTAAACCCAACAAACAAAATAAAGAAAACTTTGATACTTTCGGTCGATGAGAACGGACAAAAATATAGTGCACATATGATAGGAACATAAAAGGATTTATGCCAATCAAACTTATCCTTGTTGAAGCAAAAATCAGAATTATGTTTCTTCTGAACGCAAATTAATAGTTGATAAATACGTAACTGAATAATTTAAACTATATATGCTTAGTAAAGGATTCACTCCCCAATTGAGCGATTTAGATTAAGCGACTTTATCATCAGTGTTTTTATTAGAAGGTATATCATGTAATACGGTAAAGTTCGGAAGGAAAAATTACACAAAGAAAAAATGATGAAGAAAAAATGCATACATACCATTTATTTCACAAAGGTATTTTAAGAAGAATGTCGCTACAATTTTCGGATCATTATTCGAAACTGCTACATTGAACCATAGGATACGACGCGAAAATCTGCAAAGAACGTAGGCTAAATGTAGTACATTGTAAATCAATATATGTTTAGATCACTTGTGTTATCCACCTTTTGATAATTTTGAATCAAAAATGCGTTATTGACTATATAATGCATATTATTAATTTATGTATCCAATAGCAACCTGAATATTAATCGACAGATTATGTACACAGGCCGGTGCAAATTATATTCTACACACATTGAAATATGCTTATATATTAAACGTGTATTCTACAGTCTAAGCAAGTAACTAGGGATATTACTGATGAACGTTTTATTACCCATCAATGGCACCATGAATAGGGAAACCATATCTCTTGAGTTTATCATACCCATCTATATGGATAAGGTAATTCGGACCCTTGTTAATGTAGGTCCTACGGTCTATAATGCGGTTTCTTCTTCGAGCTACACC
>CM037787.1:5164290-5214290 GCA_021229015.1 Solen grandis
ATCTATTTGGATATTTACCCTCATTTAATAAACGGTAATGGCTTACATAATGGCCTGCATACAATAAGCGAAGTTTGTTTAAGCATTTTGTGATTGATATCACCTCGACCTCTAGTGTATCTATATTTAAATTGGACAGAATAACAATAATCTCCTGTTCATTTACAAAGATGTGATTTATATTTGATTAGGGAGATATGTATGGGAGTGAAATAAAACATACTTTTATCTACGTCTGACACTATTAACACTTGATTTTCATTTTGAAGAGGGGTAACGATATTATATATATATTTTTTTAATTTGCTTAACAAACATTCTAACTATTTCCATTTGAAGAAAATATGAAAAGCTTAGATCCGTAATCGAAAATTTTAAATTATCGTAAAATGTTCTTTAGTTAATTTCTATGCTTTTTACTTACTTACATAACTGTTAAATTTTATCCAATTCGTATTTGTGTTTGTTTTTGTTTCTAAAGCTACTTTTCTCTCCGTCGCGTTGACGTGGTATATTGCGAATATCATATTGAAGCAGCACTAAATAAAGTTATTTCTACGTTCAGATGTTGTATTATGCCTAAAATACGTTTAATATAAGTATAAACGCCAAAGTGATCATTTACGGTCTTTTGTGTAAAGTGAATTCCTGGCAATAGATCTGTTACGTTTTCCGTTATACCAATAGCATCTAATGCGCCATACTAGTATTCGTTGTGACTCGAATTCAATGGTTCATTTATGAAATTTCTCATGCAATATAAAGATAAATATCCCTTACTTTTTCGACCGTTGGCCATTTTGTTTTCACCTGAACTTCCTGTCTAAACTTAAAGGTGAAGGTCACTAAAAAGTTGAGGATTACTGTAAGTTTTGATTGGTCGTCTTAAAAATCGAAAGTATCCCTCCGGAAAAGAGATCAGCTTGTTCGCTTTGTATATACATTCCTAAGATCTCGATTTTTTGACAGAAATATATTATTACATGTCTTCAAAATAATTAACTCAACTTAACAAAAAAACATATCTAAAGGATAAAAAACACATGTCGAATTTGAAACCTACAAACCCCCTTAGACCCCTTCGTATCCTGGAAATTGCAAATTCGTTACAACGTGATGTACCGGAGCATAATTTCAATACTATATGGTTGATGCACCCCAAACTTGTTTTGTATAGTGGATGAGTATGATTTGATCATTTGATGTTCACTCTTTCTCTGACAACTGCTGGAATGCAGGTGACTCAAGTGTTCCGAAGAACACCACCTGATGAGGCGTATTATGTTGTAAACTGGTCGTTCGTCTGTCCGATCGTCAGCAATTTCATATCCGCTCTATATATTTTGAACGCTTGAAAGACATTCATAATACTTGGGTCAAATGTCCTCTCATCAAGATGCAGAATAAACACTAAATATAATTAATACACCACGGCCGTGTATCTTTTTTTAAAAGATACTTCTTGTTATTTATTTTTTATTATTAATATCTTGTAATTAGTTATATTAGAGATTGTTTAAAAAATTTAATTTTTCCCAAAATTAAAAAAAGGAATTAATAAAGATTCTGGCAAAAATGTCTGCTACGGGAAAAGTCTTGTAGGTAATAGATAAGAGCTACAGTAGGTTAATATTCCACCTGAATGAGGAGTATTATCTTCCAGATCCTTCCAAAACTAAGTAAGTGCCTGAAATGTCATTAAGTAAATGGTTTTCAGTAAATGTCAAGATATCAAAATCAATGAAATTGTCTTTTATTTAATATTTTTTCCCTAATATTTCTTATATTTTGATGCAAAATTAAAATACAATTCTGGTCTTTGGTAACGTTCTACATCTCCGGATAAACTTAATAATAAACTCAGGATGTGACAATAAAAAATAAGGTTGAGGGTATTAGAAAAATCGTTATCATCCAGATCATTAATTACTTTAAAATATGTGTCATAAGTCAACAAAATAAAACAAAAAAACTTACATTTAAGATATACATGTACTTTGTAAATAAAGGAGACACATATTTGTACAAATATGAAAGATAATTGTATACGTGTATGTGGAATTACATACTGTTAAATATATATATAGAAAGACTTTAAAATTGTACGTCGTCTACTGAAATGTAACCCGATCATCGTTCTCCACATGTTCACACTTCTTTTCAAATGAACCATAGTTACTTTATAAAGATATGAAAGAAATTTAAGTAAAATTCCTATACACCTTCATAGTGAGTGTTACAATATACAAACACGAATAACTGTACTAAACATATGATAAGCAGGGACACAGTCTATCTTTTGACTTAAAAAATGGCCAGTAGATTGTACACATATTATAGAATAAAAGCAAATTTATTTAGGCGTGTGCCCAAAACCAATGGATTACATTTAGACTGACTTTGATTCACAAGAAACAAAATTATTGTGTATTCGTAAAAAAATAGTGATAAAAGGATGAAAAACAAATAAAGTGCATATTAATCTGATCTCATCTGATACTGCCCTGAATTACAATGTTAAAGACGCTTTATGTATATTCATGTGTGCATTCATTTTTAAATTATATAATTTGAAATGTTTTGATGGGTCAAATTAGAAAATTAAATCAACAAAGGAGATGACTGAAAACCCTTAAATGCCCAACCAATGACAGTTTGCTTAAAACGGTCAAGTGTATAGAGAACATTTATTCTCTTTGGTACCAACTGATGCTGATCCGTTAATAAGGTGTAAAATCATTTTTACAATAATTAATACCTAAATGCACATATGTCTAATAAAGAATATGCTTTATAATATAACCTATATATAAAGTCTTATCTATATTGCTTCGAGACATTTTCCATTAAAGACGAAGGCAATGCGTAATGCATATATTCAAAATAGTTCATGGTATATAGATAAATTAGTTAACCCAATATATATATATATATATATATATATATATATATATAGAAACGTTTTTGACAAGAATATGCCTTTAATTTGCTTTCCAAGATGGCGGTTTTTGTTTACAACATGAAGGAGAAGACGCAGTTCTGATTCCAAGTCCTGTTTTCAAGGGGTTAAAATTTTATTTTCCTCAATTATACCAGTCAGACAGTTAATTTTCTACTTACAGTCACATTACCGCCTCTTATCCATACATTCGCATTGAAAAATAGTACCACTGGTTGTATAAGTCGAAATTGCAATTTTGATAGATGTTGGATATATTGCAGGATTTGGTATAATTACATTTTCTGGGCACATAAAACTGCAAAAAAAAAAAATAAGTTTAATAATTCAGCATTCATCAGTACAGAAGTTCCATTCATTAAACTATTGAATGTTACGTGAGCAAAATCTTTCCGATTTTGTGTCTAAGCAATTGTCAGATGTTTCAGTTTAATAGAGATCACCAAGGTATAGGTATTTCTTTCCTTTTTTTTGCAACGTTTGGTGTGCTTAATGCAGTAAATTTGTCGAACTGTGTAGCTGCTGTTCTGATACGTAATTACCTATAAATAACCTTTGTTAAAGCACATTTGTTTTACAATTGTGGATTAAGCTCAATCGGTAACAGCGTCGTTCAGTATTTTTCCCTGCAAGGGGTCGTGAGTTCTAGCTAGGAACATTTTTTTTTTTTTTAAATTTAATTCTTTTTTTTCTTCTAAAATTCTTTGGATATATATGTATAGTATGTTGTTAATACTAGTTTTTATACATCCATTATTTTTGTTTGCTTCTTTTGATTTAAATCATATACCACAAAACCCTGATATTAAATAAAAAAAATAAATAAAATAAAAATCGACCTCTCTATATAAAAATAATATATAGAGAGGTCGATGTTTTAATATAAGGGTCCTGTGCATAGAGGTAAGGTTATCAGGTCAAAACAGTAGAAAGGAGAAAGAGAGAGGGGCAGTATGTATGCTTATTGTAAGCCGTCAATTAAGACATTTTGTTTTAATCTTTTCTTGTTAGAGTCTCAGTGACTGTAGTAGCTCTAGTCGCATCTGTCCGTCACAACTCAAAAGACCGTCCCCGGTGGCCGAGTGGTTAGAGCGTCCGCCTTGGGAGCAGGAGGTCGTGGTTCGATCCCCAGTCGCGACATACAAAAGTCGTAAAAAATGGTACTGTTATAGCTCCCTTGCTTGGCGTTCAGCATATAAGGGTAGTTGCAGGACTGGTTTGCCCGGTGTCAGGATAATGTGACTGGGTGTGGTATCATGCCATATGTCTACGGCGTGATACTGCAGTGTGGCAGCACTATATCTGTCTCAAGAAGAGATCGTCTCAAAATGACTGAAATACTGTCGGTGGGACGTTAAACCCAACAAACAAACAACAAATAAATAGAAACTATAACAAATTGCAGAAACCAAAGAACTGTAATTCTTCCCCGTCACTTTATCAATTACCTCCCTTTTCCTTTTTAAATAATACTTCTGAACAGAGCCCAGAGAGTATCGAAAGTCGAAAGGTGGAGTTGGTTCTCCATATATTGACAGAGACCATGAACCATAATCAATTATACCTGAACTTCCCTTAAATTTCACAGTGTGGAAAAAATCAACGACAACACGTAGGAAAAATTATTTTTTGTTATTACTTCAACGTTTCGGCTAACGCCTTCATCAGGATAACAATAACTTTCAAACATAAACAACGGAAACGTCACCATGAATAACGTAACGTCAAAAAAGCGGGAAAGTGCAGACGTTATGCGTACTATTTATAACGTCAAAATGAGATAGGTACTGTTTCGGATATAAAATACAAACATTTCCTATAGCTTATTACAATAAAAAAAAACATTAATAGGAAAAAACGAAAAACAGTACCTACCATACAAGTAGACATAAGTGACACATATTAATCTACTGTATAAAGTAGTTTCGAATTTAAACCTTCAGGAACATGAGTTCTAAGTTTATGTATCCAAAAGGTTTCTTTGCACAGGCGATCAATGTTGCCATTGATAATATCAATAGGCATAAATGAGAAATCATTTAAATTATGATTTTCTAAATTAAAATGTAAAGCAACGGTAGAGGAAAATGCAGGGTCCATAAAATTACGAATATCAAACCTATGACTGTTCATACGTTTTGAGACATTTTGCTTGGTCTGACCAACATATTGCATGTTGCATTTTGAACATGTAATAAGATAAATGACATTTTTAGTTTGACAGTCTGTATTACAACGCAAATCAAATTTTTCTCCTGTAACATGGCTAGAAAAAAACGAGCCAGTATTTATACGGGAACAGTGAGAACACTTAGGTCTGTTACAACTTTTAGAGAGAAAAGTTTTAGATTCATTATGCGTAAAGTTTGAATTCACTAAATAGTCACGTAAACTTTTGGGACGCTGGTACGCAACAATAGGTTTAAAATTGTTGTGAACATATTTCAGATTTTCCCTATTCGATAACTTCAGAAGGTCCCAGTATTTATGTAGAATACCGCCTATATTTGGTAATGTTGTATTATACATAGCAATGAAAGGAATTACACTTTTCTTTTCACCAGTCGCAGAGGCTAATGCATCCACTTGAGACATACGGGACACATTATTAAAAGCTTTATCTATCACCGATTTTGGATAGTTTCTGTCAAGGAAAAAATTCCGTAGTTGCTGGAGAGAAGCGTTGAATTTCGAATCATTAGAAATAATCCTCCTGTATCGCTTTGATTGGCTATATGGAATTCCGTCTTTACACTTCTTAGGATGACACGATGTATAGTCGAGATATTGGTGGTTATTTGTTTCTTTCAGAAAAATGTCTGTTTCAATTTGAAGAGATTCTCCTTTTATTACTGTTACATCCAAAAAAGAGACAGACTGGTCAGATATTGTACATGTAAAATTAATATTCGGATGAAAATTATTTAAGTTGTCGATAAATGTTTCTAACTCCTCAAGTGAATGATCCCATATAATAAAGATGTCGTCAAGAAACCTTAACCATACAGAGGGTTTTATTTTACATGTCTGGATGAAATCCTGTTCAAGTTTTCCCATGAATAATGACGCATAGGTAGGCGCCATCGAGCTTCCCATTGCTGTACCCATCTTCTGTAGGTAAAATTCATTGTCAAATTCAAAATAATTATTTTCAAGTACAAGCTTCAGTAAACGAGCAATTTCATCACTCGACAATTTGTTGTGGTGTCCATCTTGTTGCAAGAAAAATTTACAAGCATTTATGCCGTCATTATGGGGAATGTTAGTATATAGAGATGATACATCTAGAGTTGCTAGATATGATGTACTACTCTTAATTTTAATATTCCTCACCTTATTTATAAAGTCGGTGGTATTTTTTTTTTCTTAAATTTCACAGGCATTCAACAAAAAGAAATATTGAAGGGCTTAACTTTATTATTCACACGTTTTAACTTTCACTTCTTACAGTATTCTCATGATTCATAAATAGTCATCAACGAAAATAAGTTTTGATTCTGTCTATTGTTTAAGAATATTTTTTCCAGCATATCGAATATATTTGTTTCCCCATAAAATTTCTTTTCTAATATAGATTTTTTTGTACACTTTGCTTCAAGTTTCTGTTTAATTTTATATGATTTTCCAAAACATCATAATAGAATGGAAAACAATAGTATTTTGGAAGATGTTTTATTTAATCTGTATTCATTTTAAAAACATGCATATTATAACCAATCTGATTTCAAGTAATATGAATGATTTCTCAGTTAGCGTTGTCTTGGTATTTAAGAGAGTCTATCCTTTCCATTTTTAAAGATTTGAAAAACGATTAAATACCTAGACATCCATTGATTTTGGGCCTCATTAAAATATATATATTTGTTTTAGATTTTCTCTTTTAATTGGCCATATGAATGGTTATATCAAGGTGATATCTTTTTATAAAAACATACTTCGGCATTGGTATCGACTGGATAAGACAAGCCAATTTTGGTAAAAACAAGGATTTCATTTTTTTTCTCCGTAAAAGTTAATTTACCTACATTTTCATATATTTTTCATTTAATGGCATTCTTCTGTTTCATTTTACCAATTAAGTTTCTCACATGATGCTCTGATAGTACCAAAATGTACGCTTTATGTCTTCATAGTTGTTTATTTTTAAACTGTGTGCCATAAATTTCTAATTATGATTTTTGCATTTGCCGAGTTACATCCCTTCTGTTTAAAAATTATTTTGTTTAAGATTTTTCCTTTAATATCAGAGTACCCTTTTTTAACATTGTGTAAAATAAATGTTGTATCATCATCTAACTGACTAAAAAGTATAAGTTTGTGTTTTAAATCTTATGCCCGACAGCTCGTTAGACATTCGGACTTTGTTGTCAAGGATTTCAAAACTAATAATTAAATATAAAAAGAAGATAGCGAACACCATTGTCTAATTCATGCACCACATGTCATTGAGAAAATCGTGACTTCTAAGTATAGGTTAGGTTCTGTGAAGAAAGTTCCTCATGATTTGGAGTCCGGTGGGAGCGAGCGACCGAGGATTCAAAGTCATGAAGAACTTTCTTCATATATAGATCCTAACCTACTGAAGTTGGCCCCTCCCACCTTCTGCAAGAATATTAAGGGCTGAACGGAAAACTGTCGCAAGTCAAATTTTTATCAAAAATCACTCTTTTTTTTCATTTTTAGCTCGTCTGTTTTTCGAAGAAAAAAATACGAGCTATTGTCGTAACTCCGGCGTCCGCGTTGTCGTCGTCGTCAGGCGTCGTAGTCCGGAATCTTAACGTTGGCTATAACTTCTCTACTATTCCATATACAACTTTCATTTTTGGTATTTTTTTCCTTTCATATTCATCTTGACAAGCACTGATATTTCACATGTGAATGCCTTGTGGTAAGACCTTTTCATCAATGTTATACTTTTGGAATTTTGACCTTGACCTTTGATCTTTGACCAATTTTTGAAATGTTTAACAAAAAACTTTAACGTTAGCGTAATTTCTTTACTATTTGACTTACAACTTTTATTTTTGATATGCATATTCATCTTTGCATGGGCTATTCAGATATACTTCAACATTTCATCTATCGACCTTGACCTTGAACTTTGGCCTATTTTCGCTGTAACTTTTGAAAACTTTTAAATGCCTGTCATTTCAGAACCGTTACCAACAGGGTACTGATATTTCACATGTGAAATCCTTGTGGCAAGACCTTTCCATCAATGTTAACTTTTGACCTTGACCTATGACCTGTTTTTGAAATGTTTAAAAAAATAACGTTGGCCATAATTTCTATACTATTTAACATACAACTTTTATTTTTGGTATGAATATTCATCTTGCATGGGCTATTCAGATATACCTGAACATTTCATCCATTGACCTTGACCTTTGACCTTTTTTGCTGTAACTTTTGAAAACTTTAAAATGACTGTCATTTCAGAACCGTTACCAACAGGGCACTGATATTTCACATGTGAATTCCTTGTGGCAAGACCTTTTCATCAATTTTACACTTTTGAACTTTTGACCTTGACCTTTGAACTTTGACCTATATTTTAAATGTTTAACAAAAAAAACATTTACGTTGGCCATTACCCCTTTACTATTTGACATAAAACTTTTTTTTTGGTAAGCATATTCATCTTTGCAAGGGTTATTCAGATGTACCTCAACATTTCATCTATCGACCTTGAACTCTGACCCGTTTTTGTTGTAACTTCTGAAAACTTTATAATGCCTGTCATTTCAGGAACCGTAATTAACTTTGACTTATTTTTGAAATGTTTTACAAAAAATGTTAACTATTTGGCATACATCTTTTATATTTGGTATGCTTATTCATCTTGACAAGTGTTATTTAGATATCCCTCAATATTTTATCTATCGACCTTGACCTTTGACCTTGTTTTGCCATAACTTTGGAAAGTTTTATAAAAAAAATTCTTTGTCATTTTTCAATATTAAAAAAAAATGTACACTGGTTTGTCATCATACGATCCTGTGCAGGTGTGATTTTGGTCATGATCTTTAGGCATATAAAAAAGAACATTTTTGTGTTGTATACATTCTATTCCATGCATAGGTCAAGGTCATCCTTCAAGGTCAAAGGTCAAATTTAAAGGGTATGGTATTTCAGCTTTGCATTTAAAGGCTTACAGTTTTAGTTTTGATTTTCAAGATCAACTTTTTTAAATGTTTAACAAAAAAATGTAACGTTGGCAAAAAACAGACGAGAGTAGGCACCCGCATACGGTTGACAATAACAATCACCAATACATAAGTATAGAAAATATTGAAATCCAATTCTCATTCAAGTAAGTTTAATGCATTAGTTGTAAAAGTGTTGTATCTCTATACTTATTCTTTTGTAAACGGAAAACTGTCGTAACTTGAGCTACATACAGTTTTCCATTTTTTATGTTCATATACTTGCAACAGAATCTTGATGGAAAACTGTTGTAAATCTGGTTAGGTTTTTCATTTTATAAACAAATAAATGATTTATCATGACAAGTTAGCATACTTTACACTATTTCAATTTGATGATATTGAGAATTCAATAAATTTCATTTTAATGACTGAAACTGATGGAGCAACAGCCAAAACACCCCCAAATACAAGTCACATCATGGTAGTCAAACAAAAATGTTATTTGTTTTGCTTAAGAAAGCATTCATCATCTATCTACAGCTGTATCAATGTTCATCTTAAAGAAAGTAATTTTGCAGAAAACAGTTCACCTTTTTACTGCCATACCATACCGAAACTGTTTGGAAATGACGGGAACCATCATATGTGAAACCATTCTGGCTCGAATTCCACCAACAATATTAAGCGTTAAGTAATACTTAAATTCTTAAACAAGAAAGATACACATTCCACCATTACTATTTTATGAACTATTCGAGTACATGGCTAAGCTGAATTGAATTATTACCTAAATTATCAAAAATAATTGTTAAAAAATGAAATATTTGAATATTTTATTAGACAAACAAGTTTAATAAGTTTTTAAGTATTACTTGGCGCTTATAATTGTTGATGGAACTAAAGCATTCAGAAACTTTACTGAACTATTTACTGTAGAGCTGATGTATATATCCAGAACTTAAAATTAACTTATACTTTTCTGCTTCAAAGTGAACTTAGAACTGAAAATTATACATAAAAATGTATTGTCACAAATGACTGCACGGTTTCCCCAGGGTATATTCCTTATTTTACAGGCTGGAAGGGTTGATTAGAATAACAGACACGAATTATACATTATCTTAATTCTACGGTTGCTATATCAATTTGACTTGCTGCAGTCATGCTATAGAGTTTACAGCAACCACAAGTCTAGCATACAGTGACCTTGTATTTGCCTTGTGGCTGCTCTAGGCTTTTATGAACTTTGCGGACTCACAAAAAATTCCATGGACACCCTAGGGCTTTGGTGCAACACATGGTTCACTTCCTTACACACACCAAACACTATCCGTATGGCCTCCCATAGCAGTATGCGCCTTGCGTAGTGTCAATACAGTTAGCATACATTATGAACGATTGAGTATATGAATGGGAATTATACCTATAACGTGCGCACGTAATAGTTATCACATTCGTACGTGATAGTCAACCAATCAGAATACTAGGAATGGAAGTCATTTTTTCATGATGGAAATCGAAAATAGAAAGCTGTAAATCTGTGAATTGTTTGATTAGTTTAAACCACCATGTCAATGAATGTTGGGCCATGTTAACAAGAAATTAGAAATCAAAATGAAAGTATCTGACTGAAATTTTTTATTAAAAGGGATATATCAAACTAACCTACAGTTTTTGTTTCTTTGTTGGGTTTAACGTCCCAGTGACAGTTTTTCAGTCTTTTGGAAACTACATCTACATGATACAAATATAGTGCTGTCACATTGCAGGATCTTAATGTAGACATGTGGTATGAAACACATCCAGTCACATCATACTAACACCGGGCCAACCAGTCCTATAATTACCCTTTTTTATATTTATGTATGTTAAGTACCAAGTACTGTGGTACATATCAGTGGCGGATTAAAGAGGCGTGCACCCGGCGCGCGCCCCCTCTAAAATTCCCCGACCATACATAAATGTAGGCATATAACCTCCCAAAAACTCACAAGAATGCGCTATTTTACAGCTTTAAATTTTAAAAGAAAATCGCACAGGATTTCCCCAAGATGCCTAGTCCAACCGGAACTACACCTTACCACGGCACTGGCAAAGCGGCAAGCCGATTGCATTGTTACTGCCTACATTTTTTTTTAAAAAATACGCCCTCTAACCCGAACTCCTGGATCCGGCTATGTATGTCAAGAGGGATATTAAAGGTTGTAGGATTATTTAAAACAATACTAACATCTGATGAAGTAAATATTAGTATAATGAAACTTTTAATAAAATTTACAAAAGGAAATGACAATGTTTACAGTCTTAGTTTGCGTGTTGATACATCTTCATAAGCAACAAACTGCATGAAAAACTATCCATCTATACATGTTAAAGCATTTTTCACAAATGCTATAAGAAGAGAAATAGTAAATAGCAGCTTTTGTAAACTAGATTTTACATAACCTACAATCAACTTATAAAATGAAATTAGCGACTATTACAAAAACACTGTTGTTAGCAAAATAAGTATATTATTGGGACTGGTGAAGTAGTAAAAATGCCCCTCGCCTTTTTTTGCATATCATATATTTACCTTTCACAATTAAAGTATATAAAATAGTGTTCACATGCAGTAGCTTTCGCATGTGAATGCAGTAGCTACATTGTTCACATGCAGTAGTTTTTGCGTTTGCACGTGGTAAATAAGGTTATCGTATGCTTAGATATAGATATCACTTGTGCAAGCGACATCTACTGCGTGTGCATCCAGAAGCTATCAAGTTTTCACACAATGGTTATCATGCGCGCGCCCGATATATATATATTATATATATAATATATATATATAATATATATAAATGGTGTTGAACTCTCAAAATTAAGTCCATGGTCATATAATGGTAACCTACGACTGGACCTCACTGCCCTTATGCTTGATAAATGAAATTGATAGAGTCTGAAACTGTAGAATTGGCATTTTAGATATAATTAAATTTGGCTGAGCCTGTAGCCATAAACATTGCTTTAATTAAGTGAGTTAAAATGAGTGAATGACCGAGGGAGAATATAAAGTGAAAATTTAGCTTCAATTATTCAAAGGAAATAATTCTAAGACTTACAGATCAGATATACCCATATAGCGAATAAGTGCGCACGTAAAACTACTACGTGCGCACGTAATAGCTTCTACGTTCGCACGGAAAGAAACTACGTGCGAACGTAAAAGCTATTACGTGCGCACGTAATATAAAAAAGTATCTTCCATGTCCCATTTATGCCACCGTACAAAGGACTGGCGGTAAATAAATTAGCTAATAGCAAAACGGACGATCACACAGCTTCAGTTTTCAGCTTTGTACTGGAGGCCTAACATTTTAGCGGTAGTGGCGTTTGTTCAAAATTACTCTAAATATATTGAGATGGTTTATTGCTGCAGAGGGTCAGAACTGGGTGAATGGATTGATTTTCATTTCACAAAGACATCTGAATGGTTGATTTTTAACATTATACCATGTTTAAAAAGCTATTTTATTTATTTTGACTAGTCCTAGTTTATCATTTATATTAAAAAATATGTCCGCTTTTATCTTCATAACACTCGTTAAAAATCAGACTATAAGTAATAAATGTTTTCTTGAAAATTAGTTTGTGCAGAGTGTTCAAAAGAAGTAAACAAGAGTCTTGAACATACTGGCAACAATAATATTCAGAGGTAGGCGTGGTTACTACGCATGCGCAGACCATAGATCATTCTTAATAAATTAGACCGCTCTTCATGGTTAAGAGCCAAATAGAACGTTGTTCCTGAAATAGTTGAAGTAAAATTCAAATAATAGAGGCTTGTGATTGGTTGAGAGACCACTAGCAAAATAGGCGAACACTAAATAATCTATAACATCTTGGATTTGACGGATATTGTGACCAGTGAAACGGATTTTGATAAAACCTTTTTGATCTAGATTTAAAATTTTCGGTATTTTATTAAAATTTTTAGACCAAATTTGTTAAACTTATTTAATTTTCAAGATTTTCGGGTTCTCTTTTGTTTGAAGAGAACCTAATACATTTTATCACACTTGGTAAAAACTCACTTCATGCCTTTTTTTTTTTAAGTTTTGACAAAATGCATATAGGGTGAAATGGCTTTCCGCTTAGTGGCCATGGTCAGTTATGAAAAATCTCGATAGGGGTTTCCCCAAACATACTTATGTTTGAAAAAGAATACATATATCTTAAAAGTTCTTGTTTTTTACCCCCGCCACACGAAAATGGGGGGGGGGGGGGGGGGGGGGGGGAGAGAGAGAGAGGCTTGGAGTAGTCGTCACCTTGTGGTCGGTTTGTCGGTCAGTCGGTATGTTGGAATTTTGTTGTCCAGAGCATAACTTTAATACTATTCAAGGAATTTACTTAAAATATAGACAGTTGGCAACTAGAAGAAGTGTCCAAGAACTGTAACTCTACCTGGTCCCATTTTGGAATTCCCCCCCCCCTTTATTTAAATCTTTTTTTTTCTTGTCCGGAACATAACTTGAAAACCATTCAAGAAATTTACTTGAAACTTAAAGTATAGACAGATGGCGACTAGGAGAAGTGCACTGTCCAAGAACTGTAACCTTTCTGGTCCAAGTTTATGAATTATTTCCTTTTCTTTTTTGTCCGGAACATAACTTCAAGGTATTGACTTGAAACTTAAAATACAAATAGACTGCGACAAGAAAAGTGCAATGTCCAAGAACTGTTACTCTACCTCGTCCCATTTCTAATTATCTTCCTTAGTTTTTTTTTCTTGTTTGAAACAGAACAAAAAAAGAGACAGGTGGCTACTAGGACGAGTGCAGTGTCCATACTGTAACTATATTTGGTCCCATTTTTCAATTATCTCCCTTTGATTAATATTTATTTTTTGTTTCGAACATAACTTGAAAAAATACAAGGTATTGACTTTAAACTTAAAATATAGACTGATGGTGACTAGGAGAAGTGCAGTGTCCAAGAATTACATCTCCACCTGGTCCAAGTTTTTAAATATCTCTTTGTAGCATACTTTTGAAGAATTTATCTTTGTTTGTACTAAATGAAAGTTTGTTCGGTGCAATATTGCATTGCCAATGATTTTTAGTACTTCACACAACACTATTTTACATAGACTGGAAATGCCACCGTGTTCAACAGCAGGTATCAAGTTTCATCGACATTAGATCGTATATGGTGGTTTGGTTGGTATACCATACAGCAGATAAAATACAATCATTGCCTTGGCGTTTGCTTGTACCATATCATGCTTAGTACATAATGCACACAAAATTTGCTTTTTATTCTGAATAATGATATGCGTACAGCCAGAAAACCTTTTTGGGTCAACATTTTTAATTATTGTATGATCTTTGGAAAGCAGTGCATCTTCCCCATGTATATCACACTAAATTTTATTACACACTTAAAAAATTACATCATAATTCAATAATGTGAACAACTACACTTACATGGTTCGTGTAAACTGCACTTATATGCTTGCTGTCTGTCTACATTTCATGTTTGGATTCAATGTTTTTATTGTTTTTTTGTTATTTTTTTTTTTTTTTTTTCGTTTTTTTTTCTGTTTCTTTTAACTTTTAAGCTACTTTGCCAAACAACCATAACTATCTCTATATCTGAACTATGCACAACTTGAAGTCTGCCATCTCCTGTATCAAAGTGTTTTGCGGGGTATTAATCACATTCAGTGATAGTTCTAATTAGGTAATGCGAGGAACATCTCTGCCAACATATTTTAAATCTGGTCATGAGTAAATAATCTAACAATGACCCAGGCGCCCAAATAATCTGGACTTTGCATCCTTGGAAAATCTGTACATATTTTTAAATCTTTCCAGTGGTTTTGAACAAGAAAACTCTTCACTTTTTCGTGGAATATTCATTTTATGAAGCCCATGTAAGAAAAGTCTTTATAAAGTTTTAATTAAAAAAGTAATGGCCAAGCGGTTATAAGACGATGTAATTTGAATACGTTCGGTCACATTTAATGAGCAAGAGGGCCAGAATGGCACCAAGCCCCGTTTTCTCGAAAAAAAAAAAGATACTTAACTACGTGTTTCATACTCAAACTAAACAATGACCATTAGTTTAATAGGGAGTGAGTATGATACTAAAATCTGAGTCTGAGATCGTACTTAGTATTCATATCTCTCACACGTGTGCCGTCAGTCTGAATATTAGCATACAGTCTAACTCAATGTTTTACTGTTTGTGTAAAAAGTTAACTGATTTTAATAAATAACGGTTGAGATAGATTTCTTGATCTATTCTAAGACATAAACTTGTGTTCTGATCCTTGTTATTAGTTATAATTTTTAATACTATTTTTCTATACAAGTAATTATTTATATATATACACGAAGTATTGGACCTTATTTAATATAATTAAAAATTTAATAAAGAATTTTCCTTATCCTTATTTTTATCCTTAAAATATTCTCTAACCTTAACTTTTTTTTTAAAATTTGATCTAAATGGAACCAAACGTAAGAAAATCTTAAAAAATGAGAAAAATATTAAAATTTTGCGTAAGTTTGTTGCAAAACGCGTGTAGCACAGATTCTCTACATATAGTATAAAAAGTATCTTTTTTATTTTTGGTAAAAAGCATTCAAGCTAATTTCTACAAAAAATATGAAATTATGGAAATGTAAAAGAAACAATGTGTTGTTTATTTCAAATGTTTTCACAGTAAATATGAAAATATGCTTGTAGTGTAACCCGACATTTAGGTCAGTCAGGTTTGATTTGCATATACACTCGTATGTACTTTTGGGATGAATTGACCTGATAGTGACTATATCTTCTGCTCTTTTGAAAATAAAGGCTCTACACCTGTTCACCAATAGTTCCCGAGGCCCCTTGAAGTATAATCGTAAAACGTACTAAATACTCATGGATTGTCAAAAGAATGGATGAAAATGGCATGTTTACACAAAACATATACAAAATCTTAAAGTTAAGGAGCGCCTGTGTTTCCTAAAGGCAAATATAAGGAAAATTACAGGTCGTAATATATTTCTGAAAGGTTAGTGGAAAATTTACAAATTAATGAAAATCTTATTGGAATTTTAGTTTTAAGGAAAGTTTTAGCTATTTAAGATTTATCTTAGAGTTATGATGTATATTGAATATCGCCCCAGTATCGTGACTTAAACATATATAAACTACACGATTTTGTCATATTCAACCAAACTTTCACGCTATTATGTAATAATTAGCATTTAATAATTATAATGCAAGTCACTTCAAAGTCAATATTTTCATTATAATAAGACCTCCAGACAAAACACAAACTGATACATAATTAAAAAAAAAGAAGAATTTTTTCATGACAGGCATATGTACAGTCAGTCAATACTCATGAGGCGCAGATCAACGTCATGAAAATGTTTCATGTAATGTTACGTCACTGCTTCTCATGATAGTCTCCTTCATGCAGGAAATATTTTCCACATATTTTGAAACATGTCACGAAACCATTCACTACCTTACTCTGTTGTTGAGCCGGTTTTCCCCGGAAGTGTGCTTTCAGATACGGGAAACATGCAAAGTCTTAATATACTAGGCCAAGTGAATATGAAGATTGAGTTAGTCCCTGGAAACTTAAATTCAATAAATGTTGACTGTGTAGTACTCGTTGTATGACTGGGTGTGTTGTCTTGATGTAGAACATCTTTATCTTTGTTTCATATAGATCCCTGCGCTTCTTATGATATACATGCAAGATATCTCGGCGGATTGTCTGAAGCGAGATGTAAACCGAAGGTGAGTAAACCATCTTAATATTATAAACCATATTTGATATCATTTACCAATTCATTTACATGGTTTATTCTGTGTCTTATTTATGAAAAGAGAGGAAGCATGGAAAAGA
Source organism: Solen grandis (assembly GCA_021229015.1). Classification (NCBI taxonomy): domain Eukaryota; kingdom Metazoa; phylum Mollusca; class Bivalvia; order Adapedonta; family Solenidae; genus Solen; species Solen grandis. Next base: position 5,181,293 of record CM037787.1, read on the forward strand.
CTTTCTAAATAAAATCACATAAGAAATATATCTTGCATTAAGAGGCCATACGGGCCTGACAATGTATATCGATATTACGTCACTAATATCCATGAATTAAATGTGCATCACTTTATCCATATACTTTGTTGCATAGGCATTTTATCGGAAGCGAGCTGCGATGATTTTTCCTAACCGTTGACATCAATTTGTTTTCAGGTTTCTAATAATGGCCTCATGAATCATTCCAGGTTATTAAGCATCTAGTAAAGTGGGATGAGCCGACGACTTACTAAAAACTATTTTTCAGCAACCTCGCGATACCGTCTGTCGTAATTTATAGCGTACTGTGTTCTAGCTTTTGTTGTATTTTGTAGGTTTTTCGCCCTCGTTGTAAATTTTCTTCCTACTCAGCGTCGAATATGCTATGCACTTTGAAGACATGTGACCAAGAGATGTTCTATTCTTTCTCTTTCTTGAAATTATCTGTGGGTGCCATTCCCGCCTGCACTCAAAACTACCTGGCAGTCCGTCGAGTCGCATCCTCGTTTAACATCGCATTTTTTTAAAACACACCCGGTTATCACAGGAGAAACATTTGATAGTTGATTTGTATCTCTGATGATAAAGTCTGCTGCTGCAGAAGTTCGTGGATTTTCTTTATGTTTCTTCTACTTCGGTTATCAAAATTATAACAAAAGTCAAACCCCTCCTTCGCCGAGTCGTTCGTGATTTACCACTTTCATCAAATATTTCATTGTGTAGACTTTGAGTTTAATACAGCCTGGGTGTCTTTCGATGATGGTTACAACCGAGAACTAAATGCATTTATTATCTTTTTTACCATTCAGTAAATTTCCTTTCTATTTTTATTTGTGTTTTTTAGTCGAGATAATTATGTTCTTATGGCTTACATAACTTTTTTTTAAAATAAACTTCATCTTACAACTTTGTAGAAATCATTGTTTTATTGTAAAATTCTATTCTGTTTTAAATGGCACTTTGACTCATACCGTGAAAATGTATTTTGTACCTTATATTTAGCAAATTCACGAATATTAATTCAATTTGAGAGTAAAAACGCAGGATAAAGCAATTCTATCTGCGTCTTATCTGTCAAATCCCCGCACCTGTCCACCTTGCATTTCCAGATCACTACGACTTTTGTTTTTCAAAATGGATTTGCATACACTAAATGAAGCGGAAAAGTTACGAACCTGTTAATATATATATATATATATATATATATATATATATATATATATATATATATATATATTGGTATTAGACATTTCAAACAGAAACAATAATGGATAAAAATATACATTTTGCTTTCCAAGAGGGCGGCTTTTGTTAAGAAAATGTAGGGTAAGAAGCAGTTCTGAGTGAATGTTTCAACTCAGAGTTAAAAGCTTCCAATCCTTCGTCGATTTTCCATAGTGTTTTAGGTCGTAAGAGGCTCGTGTATAAGTCGCAAGAGTCTTGTGCGGATATTGTAGGATCGTAAGATACACATACGAATTTTACCAGTCGTGAGAGTCTCATATGAGACTCGAGTGATTAAAAAAGATCGTACGAGCCACGTAAGAGTTGCCTACGGGTATCGTAAGAGCTCCTTACGAGTTTTTTTTTTTTTTTTTTTTTTAAATTCCTTGCGACATATGTACGATTTCCTGCTTCCCTCGTATATAATATGACCACACACACACACACACACACACACACACACACAATTGAGTTGCAAATGTCAACGAGCACCAATTATCATACGATTTTATTATTTATATGAACGGGACAAAGGCATAACTAGGTAACATTCTGAAGTAGTCCTTTTATACAGATACCTGATAAAGAGCAATAACTGAGTTATAACCTATCATGATCACATCACCTCACTATTTGTTAAGACCTGTGTGGGTTCTTTAAACCTTGCTACATTGCTAATGCAATACTTTAAAATAATTTATAATTAATATCAATTTTGTTTTATGGTTTATGAATATGAATACATAAATTAAACACTACGCCAACCTGCATGAATGCCATGTTCCTGTAACCATTCAATTTAAACGAGTATATACGTATCTAAGGAATAATTGTATATTTCTTTACGACAATAATTACGATTTTTCAAGTCTAAATACTTAGCTTGGTGTTACTGAAGGGAAAGAAACCACACACAGCCATCATCACTAGACGATAGATATAAATAATTATTTATTTTTGAAACGGTTCTGGATGGGCACGTGCATTTTTCTTCCCTAATTCAAGGACATTTCCTCTGCTGTAACCAAAATAAACCAAACCACGCTACATATGTAGCAGCGTATAACCGTAATGCATATTATGGCATGACCAAATAATGGTCATTTCTTAAAACTGCGGTATCATTTTATTTTGTTCCTTTTGAATGAAACGCCGTTTTGCGTAGTATAAAAAACTGCTACCTTACATAATCAGTGCAGTGAGAATTTTCTGTACTTACATGGTAGGCTGCTAAATGAAGGATTCCGTCAACACAAAATATTACAGTTCATAATAGATAAGAGAGGTATATATTTGAAACTATACATTTTTTTAAAAAATATTTTGTTTAAACAGTTTTCTAAACTAAAGTACTCTTAGCAATAAATAAATGAAGTGCAGGCATTAGTAGTGAAGGGCAGCAATATGGTACCTTGATTTCCCCCCCCCCCCAAAAAAAAAATATGGTACCTGAGTCGAAAATTTATGGTACCGACGGAAATTTCTGGTACCTTGGGTTTATCGAAAATAGATTAATGGTATCTTATGTTAAATTTAATAAAACATTACATACCTGGTAGACCTAACTAGGATGACTTAAGATCTGATAGAGAGAAAGATTATGAACTTGCATAACAAACATTCCAATGACGCGATATTGGCATTTTGACGTCATGTATCATTTCCTAGTTAAAGGGACCACTTCTTAACGTTATGTAAGTTAAAGGGGAATACAATTGTAAAACTTGTCCTTTCGAGACATTTGGGTTGGCCCTGAAAAGGGCCGTTTTTTTCTTCTTCTTTAGATTTCGGTGACATCGTCCTCATCGTCTTTGATTTCGATGACATCGTCCTCATCGTCCTTAACTTCGATGACATCGTTTTCATGTTGATGTCTCAACATCTCCTGTTTATCTATGAGCATATGGTCTTCATCTTGTTGCTGCTGTCTCAACATCTCCTGATGTTCCATGAGCATATAGGCATCATGTTCATCTTGTTGCTGTTGTCTCAACATCGCCTGATGTACCATTTGTTCCGATTGCAGTTGGTATTGTGCAATATGGACTTGCTTTTATCTCCACTCAATGCGTTGTTGTCCGATCAACCCCATCAATTCGTTGACAAACATTTCGCGATCTTGATCAAGACGCTGAATACATTCAATCATATGCTGAATTGAGGCGGCTTGACCTACTTTCTACCGAGTGTTAGCGCACACCAATCAGACACACCAATCAGAGAACGTTATTTTCATTCAATGAAAATGACGCGAAGTTTAACCTTGAGTTGAGGTTGATTGACCTACTTTGTATCGACATACCAATCAGAATTGCTGTTAAACAAAAAATTTCAAGCCGCATGGTATTTGTGTTGACTATTTTTTGTAACATTTTTTATTGTATAACTTTTGTAAACTTTTGTTTTTATTTTGTATCTTTTATAAAATTTTGGATCATTTTTTAATGAAAAATAATTTTGAAGGGAATTTGAAAGAAAAAAAAACAGTTTTGACAATTGAGGTATATTCTCTTTCGAGACATTTGGGTTGGCCCTGATAAGGGCCGTTTTTCACAGAGTAGTGGTTATTCATGACTGTCTATGAGTTTCTTCAGCAGATATTTAACATGTTCTATGGTGATGAAATGTGCTTCAATGAAAGTTAAGATATCATCGTAGTATAGATCACTACAGTAGCATTCACTCAATTTGGCTACGATACTCCTGAGTGTTGTTGTTATTTTAAGAGTACGTTGGTATCGGTCCTGTATTCTTTCCATGTCAGACATGCAGTCGTTGTCCATGTTAGTTATATGTGACTTATCAATAGCACAGCCTGAAAACGAATGGCATGAATTCATTTGGTTTGATACTTTATTACTTGGTTTGACAATTGTAAAAATGTCCTTTCGAGACATCTGGGTTGGCCCTGAAAAGGGCCATGGTTTTGTTTTTCCCTACTTCTTACTCTTTTTGCTATTTGGATATCTTTACAATGGGCTCCATGTCCATTTCTTGAATGGGATCCACCATCAAGCGGACGTTTGTTGAATGATCTTGCTTTTTCTGGAATGGAAATGATAGGCACCACCAGCTTGTCTGTTTCCAATTTGATACGGCATTCCACGTCTTCTATTCTCTGTTGCAATTTGATGAGGTTGTTGTTCACTTCTTTGAGTTCCATGGTTGGGTAGTGTGATTATGATACGATGCAATGTGCTTTTATAGTCTTGAGGTGGATTGACCTACTTTCTATCGAGTGTTGGCACACACCAATCAGAGAACGTTATTTCCATCCAATAAAAAAATGACGCGAAGTTTAACCTAGACCTGAGTCAGATAGAATTGCCTTTGGCCTTGACCTGGGGTGGATTGACCTACTTTTTTCATAACTATATGTGTGTTGTTGTTTTTTTAAGAAAAAAGATGAAATCACAATGTCAACAAAAACTCTGGTTAGAAAAGTGTGGTGTGTGTTTAGAGGAGAGGGAGGAGTAGATATATCACATAATCCAGTGTCGATGTCAGCACATTGTATGCGTCAGGGGCTACGCACGGCTTCAGAAGTGTCCCTTTTGTAGGGTACCCTACCAAGTGTATACCTGGCCTGCCTGTGTTTTTGCTAAACATGGGCCTACAGTGTGTTCAGCCTATTATGGCATATGGTTTGACCGTGATGAGTCAGAGTTTGTAGGGTGACTCCGGGTCATTCAGGATGAAAAACCAAAGAAGGCCTTTTTCAGAGCCGTCAACTATATTCGAGAGGGAATGCATCACAATTGTTAATGTTTAAGATAAAAATAAACAACAACAAATCAGTTTTAGCATTTAATTGAACTCTATGAATATTGCAAAACAATATGAACAATGCAAACAATATGAACAGTGCAAACAATATCAACAACAAAAAAGTACATAACATAATGATGCACTTTCATGAAAGTAGAATTTGTCCAAACTATTAGTCAGTAATTCAAAACACGCACGACTATCACCAAACTCTGGTAGATGTTTAACAGTGCATGTTTGTTGGTGGTGATTACACACTTGTCTTCTCGCACGTTTGTACAGTTCTGCATAGTTCTGGTAAAACCAACATCCCACATTTGAATCGTTTAAATTGAAGTGAGGTTGATCCTCTGTACGGCCTTAAGCTCTAAGCACCCGTGTTAAATCACATCCCCGAACAAGAAAATGAAAAGCAAACAAACAATATGCTCCACACACAAACGTGTTGTATCCTTGAAGTCTCATGAGATTCCATGTGTAGGGTCCATGTCTTTCCAAGAAACGCTGAATGTCACGATGGTGTGGATTTTATCCATACGAGTCAAAGTAGTAAGTCGATTTATCGTTGAAAAACACAGTCTCCCAATGCTCACCAGGTTGGGTCGAATTGTGGGTATTCACTGTGTAAGCTTTTACATTCTCTGGTCTACGTTGTGGTAGTTGATCTTTAGCACACACTACGGCATTCCAGGGAGCTAGAATTGGTGAATGATACAAAATATACTGCAACTCAATCGTTTCCATTTTCCCAATCTTGTTTAATTCGTTCCGGCAGTTCGCACTCAAAAGCTTCCAATGGTGTGATCTTGTTCGTATCTACACTAGCCTTTATATTCGCCCACATCTGATAGGCATCAGCTTTCTCGACTGGTGTTAGATCCATGTTTTGTAGTTCAGCGTACCATCTTTCCATCACTTTATACAAGTCCAGTTTTTTTAATGCACTGTTCAGAAACATCTCGACCCACTCACTTTTGCTGGTAAACAAACACAGGTGATGTTGGGTCTGACTGGGATGATCAACAATGCAACCATAACAGTTTTCTTTCACGATATCAAACAGGTGTGTCTGCAGTTCATGCACCACATGATGGTTCAAACTCTTTACAATATCGTGTCGCCTGTTCAAGTTGTAGATTTCTTCGTACAGTTGTTTGGTCAGCTGTTCTCCGGATTCGTTCATGGTTAATAGTCTGTGATGACTTCTCTGAACCCGTTAATCTCTATCTGACTGTCGTATTCGGCATAAACGATCATGCTGATGGGGTCATCAAGATGTGCACGAAACTGAAGCTCGGTTCGCAAGTTCCCCGTTTTTATAGGATGCAACTGTCCCTCCTTTGATCCTTGATTTGGCGTTAAGTCAATGCCCCACAGTGTGTACCTCTGCATGTAATCGTCAATTGTCAGACCCATGGAGCGGTTTAAACCGAGTGATCCCGTGGCTTGATGCAGGGACATGTATGATCTCAAAATTTCCCCTTTGGGAAAGTTGGGCTGGAACGGCAAGTTGTTTGTTGTCTTTCCGTCTACACTTCTAAATTAGACAGGTTGAAATGTTGAAAATCAAATGGGTTAGTTGCCACATCGCCGTTCATGTCTGAATTCTTTACCATGCCCAGAATGATACGTTTTGGCAACTGTCCTTGAAATAAATGACCTTCGATCTTTGATCGCTGGCCTCCAGGAATGGTGAAAGTTTTCACCTCAGCTCGGCGACTTGGAATCTTCATGCCAAGTTGAGCGATGGTCTGGTTTAAGTTGTTTGCAACTACGGGTAACAGGTCGACAGTACAAACATTGAATCCAGCTTGAATTAACTGGATTTTTGGCTCTGTTCCAAACAGGCAGAAACTGACCGGGGTTCTGTCGAGTCGCAGTCGTATCTCTACACTATTGGGGAGTACTTGTCTTGCAAAACAGGTCTAAATGCAGACGTCCGCACATTTCCAGAACACGACTCTGGTGGATACGTTCTCTTCTTTTATTAAATCCTTCATTATTATCCGCAACTGTATGCTCTTGCATATGACCCGCAGTGTCAGGACGCCACATTTCAGTGGCGTAGAGCTGTGTTGATTTACTGTCCGTAGACAGTACATTTTTAATGTAGGCCCGGTACGCATACGTGTCAGCATTATTGGTGATCAGTTTGTTGTTCAGGTACACATCTATACTGCTAAACAAGTTGTGGAAGAAATTATTTATTGTGGATGTTTCTCCATTGGCAGCCAGATTAGTGTCATCAGGTTTGACTACTTTGACTTTCAGGTACAGGTAGCTCTGGTTGACATCAGTCTATTTTCTGATTGAGCAGGAATTACAAATTCAATGGGAGATGAATTACTCAGTGCAGACACAGGATAATGTTCTGTCCACTGTGCATCTTGCATTGCTGTCATGGTAAGTGGGACATGTGTCACATTAAGTTCAGTTTTGCTGCACTCGCAAGAGCCGTGTTGCATTATGTTGTTCAATCAAAAATATCTAACGGTCGTGATGAGATTTTTCTTTAATTGATGTGTCTCCTTGACGTGCTGGAAACAGAATGATGTCGACGTTTGAATGCCCGAGGCTTTATACTTCTCATAGTTTTCCGACCCACATCTTTCAACAATGCTTTACCCCAATTCTTGAACACTGTCGTTACATTTTGTCCAGACAGAATATATTTTAAGGCTCCTACACCTTGTTTAAAGCCCTCCTTTTTCAGAGTCTGTAGTCCTGAGTTTACGATTGGTTTCACCATGGGTAAGATTTTGCTGGTCATTTTCTTGGACATGGGGCCCAAGCTATATCCAACTTGTCGAGGTTCACCACGGAAAACTGGAATCATCGTGTCTTTCTTTTAAAATTAAGCTTCACCATCGATTTCCCGTGAGTGAAATGAACTGATTCCCCTGTGTCACAGGTTATATTGATACTGATCTCGTTGAAATATGATCTGCTGACCCGCATGTAGTGTAGATTTAGAAAGTCAAAGTGCATGTGTGAATTAGACCCTGCTTTAGTTTTTGGGTCAAATAGCACAACGCGTAAAATTGGTGCTTCGACATCCCCTATCAAAGTGTGTTCTCTCAGATTGGTATATACAAACAGATGGTTCATCTTCGTGAAGAGGTCCACACCGTACTTGAATCTGCTGTTGTCTCTGTCCGGAAATACCTCAGTACTTCCCTCTACTCCATATTTCGTAAGGTAGGCTGGATGAAGTTCCAAGCCGATCTTTGATCCACTATTACCGGTAAACTTGACATGTTTTGACAAACCGGAAAAATCAAGTCCAAATGTGAGGTTTCTTTGAGTTAAAATTGTTTTAGTGTCTTGCTGAATAGCCTTGTCTATTTCGTCAGTGAGATGTTGTGGTGACGCATAGATTCCTGCAGGAATGCAAAGTGGTATTGCCCATTTTTTACCTTTTAATTCAAAGCCGTTTGCACTTATGAAAATGCTGCAGCCAGTTCTGGATCTGTCAGTCACGACGTAGAATTTTCCTTCATCCTCTTCGATGTTTCTGACTTGTGTGGGAACGATCATTTCCACGAGAGCCACTTCCCAATCTTGTTTGTCGACATCACTGGTTTTTGCCAGCTTGGTCTTAAAACAACATTGTGTGTTGTTTAGGTACAATGTCATCGAACTATCACTGATGAGAGTGATGTAAAAAGAGTTCATGGTTTCTTAAATTTTAAACTTGGGTTTGGAAGAATGTATCCGATAGAAGTGCTCATCAGCAGCAACCAAAGTTCATGATCTGGACAGTTGAGACACAGGTTCACTAATGACACGATTACGATGATAAAGATGATCACAATTTGTGTCAAGAATGTGATTTTGTTGTTAGGTATCTCACTTTTTTCTGTCTGTATACTGTTGTCTACCTGAACACTGCTGGTATGAGACATACTATTCATGACGTTTATACTTTATACTAAATGCGATTTTGGAATCCAACTGTTAAACTTTGTAGGATATCCTAGCCACTTCACTTTCACTTCTTGAATAGAACTGATTTCACTTCGTATAGATCATCATATTTTATATGTTGAATTTCAGAAGAGATCCTTCGACAGATTCTCCAGCCAAGTCTTCGAGTTTTACGGTCAATGGATGTGTTTTGTTGATGCGAACCACTTTGAACAATTCCACTGTCCAGTTGGGTAGATAGCCTTTGCCAAATGTTTGCTTGGTTTTATTGATGCGCACTATATCACCCACTTTCAAATCGGTTGATTTCTTATTTTTCTTTTGATGGTTGCCATACAATGTCTGTGTGACTTCATGCTCATTTTCTCTAGACACAGATGCAGGGGTACGTCCGATGCTTCGATGAAAACGATGATTGTAGCCATGTACCAGTAATTGCAGTACATCCACATAGCCACGGGTCTTGTGATGAGTAAAATATTTCCACATTCTTGATTTTAGCGTACGTTGAAAACGTTCAACAATACTCGCTTTAGTCTCTGGGTTTTCAGACGTGAAGAAGTGAATGTCATGCTTGTCTAGAAGCTTCTCAAATTCTTTGTTAAAAAATTCTCGGCCTTTGTCTGTTTGCAAAGAGAGTGGTTTTCGGCCCTCTTTTAGAATAGACTGAAAGGCTTGGATGAACGTCTTTCCAGTTTTGTCTATGATTGGTATTATCCAAGCATATTTTGAAAACACATCAATAACACATAGTAAGTAGAGATATGGTGAATTCTCTTTGTACATATGTTGCATATCTGCGAGATCTGCTTGCCATTGATGATCGATACCCCCTACCAGTCTGTCAACGTCGAAATTTTCGTCGTATTGTTTTATGCAACGTGTAGGTTCTTTGACTTCTCAGCCAGTCTCGTACATCCTCTAAAGTGATAGATTTCATCTATTTTCCGCTGCCTTGTAGAGTCCACGAATTCCTCCAAAACTCGAAGGATTATCAGTATCATAGTACAGGTGACGAAGGTACGTGTCCTTTAGTTCTCGTCCCGTGACGAATGGGCTAATATTACCTCGGGTTCTTACTTTTTAATAGGTCTTCGTTTATTCGATGTAGCTGCGTAAAAAAAACTATAAAAAAATTCCTCCTCCTTCCCCTCCTCTTCTTTATCATCATCTGGTTTCTGTATGAAATTCCATCGACGTTTCTTGTGGGATGTTGACCTCTCTCAGTCCTCCAGAAAATTGCTCCCATCATCGTGGATTTGACCCTTTCCGTTGTCGAAGTACATCATTGACCAATAATATTTGAACCTTCAACGGGTTTCCATCATATTCTAACAGGCCATAATCATCCCAACTTAAGTGAGGATGGTCTTTCAGCATGTTTCACAAGAGAGTAGTCTTTCGCCGCATGGTCGTAGGAACACTGTCTAGAATTTGATCTTTCAAGGTCATCGGTTTTTCCTCTTTCTTTTCAGTAACAGTGCTCGTTGTTTTCTCAGCCATGTGTGGTCTGGAGGGTTTGAGTGTTTTTTTGTGTGACATTTGAAAGCGATGTAATACTTCTCCAAATTGTTGTGCCTTTTCTGACTCAGACAATTGATTGTCGTCAAGAACTTGATTCAATTCTTTCTGTAATGATGAAGACTGACTCACTAGAGGGGATGGGGGTAACCGAGGTCGTTGTTCCTTCTTCCATCGATTCATCTCTTCCAACAACCGAACCGAAACAAAGGCCATCTTCTTCATATTTTCCGAATGATTTCACCGGCAAGAGGTATAATTGTTTTGGCTAAGATTGGTGCAAGTGTCAACAAGATTAGAAAACCACCTTTCTGATTGAGAATGATTTTCTTTTTTCGAACTGACACTTTCTTGGTGGCTAACTGTCGGAGCTGTTTTCTCTTAGAATGCAATCGACGCTTCTGAGCCTCTGACAGTGGTACATTGCCTTTTAAAATGTTGTGACAACATTCAGCAATACAATCCACCAATTCTTTAGGTGCTTCTTGAATAATCTTCTTTCGAAATTTAGGCGGGGCTTCTGTCAAAGCAAGCAACATTTTGCCATGTTTGCGAACGAGTAGTTGTTTGCGCTTCATGACGACAAATGGTGATGTAAAGTTTGGTCTCTTTTATTTATACCACTGTTGAAGGGCTTGTAAAGCTATATTACCAGCACTACTCAGTGGTCCTGAATTTCTTATCGCAGCTATGACAGTAGTAAAGGAAAATGGAGACTTGGGTTTGTTGAAAATCTTGATGATGATGATGAAGATGAACGCCCACTTGAAGAATTGGAAAGGTGAAACAATTGTCGTCGAACTGAAGTGTTTGGAGAAACCTTCATTGATCCTTGTGGTGTGTAGCCAACCCAGACCTCATCGAACTTCTCTAAGAACGGGGAGTAAATGAGGTCAGTGGAGAACATTGGGTCACAAGTGGTGATGCTTTGGATGTTGTCACTGGTGTGACATCACGTCGAATTACCATGAGGACACTTTTGATGTTCCAGTTGATACAGAGCGTTTTCGTCTTACAGTGACAATTCGGTCATGAGGCAATGCCCGCTTCTTCCTTGTTTGTTTCCTTACTGGTGACTTGCGTTTGGTTGGCTGTTTTCGTGGTTGTTGTCGTGACCGTTTCCTGGTTGGTGACTTTCGTTTGGATGGTTGTTTTCTTGCTACTGAACCAAATTTTCTCACAGCTTTGGTCCCGTTCCATCGAAGCAGGGTACGAATGATGGTGCCTTTCAAGGAAACCTCCACCGCCAGCTTTTAGAATAAGTGTTCCTTTTGTGGTCAGATCCACATGTTGATCAGCTAACTGTCTTAAAATGTCTTCGTTGTGTTCCATAAAATTCATTGTCTGTTTTGGCACGGTTATTTTTTTCTCTAGGATGAGTCAGGCAGCTAAGGTAATCCATTTCACCATCTCTGTCAATCCTGATTCTACCAGTTCTTGTCGTTTCATTGCGTTCTTTCTCGACTCAACGGTTCTAGAGCTTTGATCACTGTATGTGGTGTGTTTTCCATGGTAGCTGTATCTTTAATGATGATCGGGTATCATGTTCCAGCCATTTTATACTGTAGTGTAGACGATCGGTCTTCGATCTTCACCTGTTACCCACCGATGGAACACATCTGTTCTTAAACGATTCAGGTCCGGTGTTCTTTGATGAAAGTCAATGATAAGAAATCCATGGGGTGTAAAGGTTGCATCTTGATACGCCACATCAAATGGGATAGTTGTATTTGGTTCGTAAGTGTTTTGATCTGACCTTTATCTCTTGTGTTTTGAAATAATACCATGTAGTGTGCATTCAATCTGATGGTACGACTAGCCTTGGATTGTTGGAACATGTTTTGTGTGATGTAAATGACGGTGGCATTTCTATGGTGTCCTTTTCGTGTGAACCATAATTTAATTTTCCCCTCATCTTTTTCTCCTAACATATAATCAAATATGACAAGGTGTGGTAAGGTTGTATCGTCTACTATCTCCTCATCATCCTCAGGGATACCCTGAATGAATTTTATAGCTTCACGTTCTTGTAACTGTGCGTAGGCACTTTGCCATTCTTTGTAACAACGGACAATGTGTTGTGGTACCACATGAAATAAATCTGTTTTGTACTCAATAAGTTTTTTCACAAATTGAGTTTTTCCTGAACCACTTGGCTCTGAGATGAAAATGTTACTAGGATGTTGAAAAAGTACTTTCCATGATGATCTAAGAAATATTAACAGCATTGACATAACATTTTATTTTATACACCATATCAAATTAACACTTGAACAACATCAGTCAAAAATGTAAAATATGACACACACCATGAATCAGTCTTTATACATCATCCATTCCGGCAATATCAAAGTATATCCCATAGCATTTAAAGCCATGTACACTTCGTCAAACAGTTCCTCGGATTGCCTTAACGACTGTTCTGATTGAATTCCGAGTACACGCACAGCCAACAGCACAGCTCTTCGCCATGGATTCCGAATTGGAGTTATATATTTTTTTTCCTGAAGTGAAGTATTTTCCTTTTTTGGCTTCTCATTCGTCTTGCAAATACTCTGTGTAGTATCTTATTTTGTAGGTGTCCCAGAGGGATTCGTCTCCCACTTCGAACCTTTGTAAGTTGACGAAATCGGGATCTTGAAAGAACTGTTCACTAGGATTTGGTCTCTTTTGTTTGAATATTGCGGCGCACTGTTTACCAAAAGTGTTAAAAACTTGTGCACAAGTGATATGTCCTGGAGTCAGTAAAATGGCACGTATATCCTCTGGTGTGTCGTTCCGGTAGTTAATCACAAATCTGAGATACATACGCTCATCACAACGGTTCAGTTTCTCCACTGTGTCAATGTTTATGGTGTCAATGTATATGTACCACACGTCAGGGATCAGGTTACATAGCAGCTTGTAAATGACGAAAATCCGTTGAATGACCAAACTTTTATAGCTGCATGGAAGATCACGCTCTCGAACATCATTAAAAATATCTTCAACTTGGTTTAAACAGGAGGGATCCTCAATCGTCTGGTGAAATATTCTGTTTCCAATGCCCTGTGTCCAGGTAAAAAAAAACTCGTCGCAAAATGCAGCAGGTTTCTTATTAGCTTCAACTAGATGTCTGTAGATAATCTGTTGCATTTCTACTGGTAGAGTGTTCATCGTGAATCTCCGTATGTTTCCTTCGTTAAGGCTATGCACACGATTACCAGCCAAATGGTTATGAATGTTGGTTACCGTACGGCACTGTCTTATATTTGTCCACGACCACGCGTTTTGTATACACCGAGCGGAACGTCTTGGTCTGTGTCTCACTGGTCACTTTGCGATTTCTATGTCTCTTCATATTCGATGACTGTTTTGTAATGTTCGCGATTTTGTAAAACGTCGACCATATTCTTAAAATTGACTTTCTGACTAGCATTGTAATCCAAAGTGATGCCTTTTACTTTGCATGTCTGATGTCGATTTCTTTTTTTTCATCGATATATTCATACCTATAGTTTTGCTACCCAAATACCACGAATTTGACAATGCGTCCATGTGGTACTTCATCTGTCCACTTTCCCGACTGACTATCTTCAATTGGAATGTTGTACTTGTCAGGGTCATGGATGTACATACAACTGTCTGTTTCAAAATACAGTACCCGATCTCCAAGTTTTTCCAACTGGGTGTAAAGTTCAAGTCGAGCATAGGACGTAACGAAGGCAGCTACCACTGCATTTAAAGATGAATGGGGCTGTGTTGCGTCTGTTTCATCCGAGTACTTCATCAACATAAAGTTGTCATGATCGAAAATCTCGGCAAACTGCACAGTGACATGACAGTCGGAGAGTAGGTCATACAACCGGTTTACCTTAGACACATACTCAGTCTTGGTTTGAATTCTTACCCCACAAGCAGTTCAACATGGTTTTGGCAAACGCTCTTTTTCCTTTGTTCTTTTTTTACGTTGTTGAGCCAGATACCCTCTATCTGAAAGTAATTTTATTTGAAGCGGGCTTCATCATCTTCTCTTTTTACCCAGTTAGGGTAACCACTTGCTTCTTGTTTCAATTTCAAGTATTTGTTAAAATACTGTTTATACACATCTTTACTCAATGTGTCACAGTGCCAGATGTGGAAGACGTCTACCAATTGGTATCCCACCTCAAGAGCTTTGGCTATTTCCACATGGGTACAGGTACCTATCAACAGGTGTTTGTATAGAGTGTGATTGCATTTTTAACACTCTTCCTCAGCACAGGTACGTCACAGTGTAAAGATCATTTTCTTGTTACAGTGAATAGGTAGGACTGGTAGCCACAGGTCTTGTGGTGGCATACACAACATTTGATGAGTCCCTTGTACTTTCCAATGTTCTTTATATCAATCATCTCTTGACTTAAGATGTTGGGATGTTGGGTATGCTTTGTACTTGTTCACGAATGGATACAGAGAGCAAATGTCAGCATACTTGATTTCTTCCTTGGTGGTTGTATCAACTTTATGGTACAATTTAACGGCATTGGTTCGTCCACCAAACAAAGTATCCCGAGGTATAATAGGTTCTTGGAAGGGAAAGAAACGGTTCACAGTATCTCTGTATTCTGGTTCAATCTTGCATTTCTGATCAAAGTCAGATTCTCACATTACAGCTGTGTTGTAACTTTGTTGTGCCAAGTCTTTCAACCGAAAGATTGTGGCATTGTATAACTGCTCCATAGTTTGAAGTGTTTAACCGTTCACAGTGTCTCTCCTGAGGTAACATTTCGGACATCCGTGTGTCCAGCACCCCACCCCATGAATTCGTATACGGTGTCGTATACGTCTCTTTGTGGAATTCGTCAACGTAATAGAGTCCGATTTGTACTTCACCTCCATTTAATGCATGGCGAATGTTCTTATTTTCAATGGAAGCAGTTGTTTCTATCCAGCGAATCCCTTTGATTGAGTATCGGGTCTTGTTTGGATACCCGTCATCAGAGATTACAGACAACGTCTGAGGAGGCACCGAGTTTTTACGACAAGCTTTGTTGCACACTTGAGCTAAAGTGGTCGCTTCCAGGAACGGATTAATTTGGTCACTGGCTAAACTCTCCACAACCTCGTCTCAAGATGTCCACATCTGATTTGCAGTACTTTTGCATTTCTAACTGAAAGTGAAACACAGCTTTTTGTGCCACTTTTCATTGTACCATTTCAGAAACGCTTCTCTCTTGTCAGGTTTCATGCTGTTGGGTAATTTTGCAGATGGTCTCATCAAATTCCATCGCTTCTTCCAGGCTGCATCGTCCGTTTTATTGAGTTTACATATTCCTACCACAATTGATTGTGCCAAGAACTTACTGTCATGAGCATTGTCTACCTTCACAATACTTCGTTTGACTTTGGTCATGTTCTCAATGCTCATGTGCGATCCAAAAATTATTTTGCTTCCTATACCACCACCCTCTGGCATGACATGTGTCTTTTCTAACTGCAGATGCCCGTCATGAATCTCAAACGTGTGGTTGCTCTGTGATACTTTCTGTATTTCGTTCAACAGCGTATTTCCTGAAATGTGTGCTGCGTTCCCGAACGGAATATGAATACCAAACGCTAGGTCAGGATGATTCATGGAGATACGAATTTGATCATTGTCATTGACCCGTGCTTCTCTGTATAACTGTTTGGCCATATCATTGAAAAGTTGATGTGTAAATTCAAACGGTTTCTTATATCTTTCTAATGTAACATCATACACGTGGCCATTCGTTTTAAACTTTCTTGAAGTTCTCTGTGACCGTGGCTGTATGGAATAATATTCCCGTATATCACTCTTGGTCTTTCTTTCAGGTAGCTCTTCATCATGCTTTCTTCACTACTCGACATCGTTGTGATCATAAGTAAGTGAGCAAAGCTTTTTTCAGACATCTAAGCTCCGCCCACCTGATCTCAGGCCTAAAAAGTGCGGTGTTACCCGTTCACTTCATCACTTGAAGCTCAAACCTGATTCCTGATTCAGACTGCTCTCTTCAGAATGTCTTGTACTGCATTTGAGTCGTGGGTGAAAGGACAACTACACGCTATCAGTGACCAGCTGATCAGACCAGAAACAGAAAGACAAGTGACATGCTACCGATGTCAGGAAAAGGGGCATTATGCATCGGCATGTACGAAGAAAACTTCAACATCTCAAACACGGGTGTGCTACCGTTATCATGAACCGGGACATTTTGTTTTAATTGCCCGAAGCCAGCAGTGTGCTACAGCTGTCACGAACTAGGCCACTTTGCATTCGCCTGTCCTAAGAAAGGGATGAATAGTATTTTACCTACAGTAAACGCATAGGCGGACAGTGAAATGAAGAAAATGGACGTGGTCGAGACAGTGCCACAGACGGAAAGTGATGTTGCGTTGCTAGAGGCTGTCTCTGAGTTTGAATAAAAAACCTACCGTAAAACCCAAGAAACGCAAGAGAAGCGTCAACACATGCATCATGTGTCCTGAGACTCACCCATCATCAAGCAGTACGGAGTGTAACCGACCAGCTAAGAAGCGAAAAAGTAAAATGTGACATTTGAATACTAGACTCGAAAACAAATTTGTGTTATGTTCATTTTTGCTGTATGACCCATGTTTAATTCATCGTTGCTGTATGACACATGTTTGTTGTTAAACACAATAAAAAAATCATATGACAATTGTATTAGGACCGTTTTTTTTTAAGTGTCTAGCAATCACTCAAATATAAATACCGCCAGTAATGCCTGCTGGCTTCTGGATATGCTAGGTAAAACCCTGACAAATCCGAGTACAATGGCAAAGAAGGTAAACTTGGATATAAGTTGACACCCTCTTCCTTGATTTCCACTGTCTTCTTTTTCTTCCGTAACGCCTTCCTTGCACGTCGAAATATCTTACGAAGGAACTTCATTTTGAAGAATGAATACATTCACTGCATACACATTTTATAGTCAATAAAAAGTAGGTCAATCCACTTCAGGTCAAGGCCAAACCTTACATCCTTTCATTGGATAAAAAATAACGTTCTCTGATTGGTGTGCGCCAACACTCGATAAATAAGTAGGTCAATTCGGTGCCATAAAACAGAGCACTTACTCTATACTTTATTATTCATGAGTGAAACATGAGATCGTACACACGTATGTCCACCCCAGATTTGCTAAAATTATTCCTCGACAATTCCAGCATGGAGGAACAAGAGAGCGACCCAGACAGCTGTCACGACCGAGTTGAGGTGTAGGATCAATATCTCATTCTTATACAAAGGGGAGATCTCCCTCATTACCCGTCAGTTACCTTTGAAGATGTACCATCTACCCTACTACAACAGAGATGGGGACACAGCCTGGACTTCATATGTGATAAGGATCTAATCTATAGTCATTTGCATCTCCTTGCTGGGTGGATGAAGAAATATTTGATAGGATGGGACTGTACAACATGTGGTATGGACCACAATTAATAAGAAACAGAACCGCCCTTTTCAGGACCAACCCAAATGTCTCGAAAGGATATGTTTTACAATTGTCAATAGTAGTATCCCCCTTTAACTTACATAACGTTAAGAAATGGTCCCTTTAACTAAGAAATGATACATGACGTCAAAATGCCAATATCGCGTCATTGGAATGTTTGGTATGCAAGTTCATAATCTTTCTCTCTATCAGATCTTAAGTCATCCTAGTTAGATCTACCAGGTATGTATTGTTTTATTAAATGCAACATAAGGTACCATAAATCTTTTTTCGATAAAACCCAAGGTACCAGAAATTTCCGTCCGTACCAGAAATTTTCGACTCAGGTACCATATTTGTTTTGTTTTTTTTTTAAAATCAAGGTACCATATTGCCGCCCTTCACTACTGACATATAAGAAAGTTTGCTGAAAACACTGTTGCAGATCAAAATAACTCTTATGTCATACTTTTTTTAAAGTGAAGACATAGTTGTAAAAATTTTATAACAACTTAAGGGACATGCATATCGTCCCGATATGAGTCAAAATCGAAGTATAATGGCTGTTATTATTGTTGTAAAGTGCATGTTCTAAGGTGTAATAAAAGCAAAATGTGGATTTTTCGATATAAATAAGAGCTATAATTCAGATATATTAGTGCGAGTAAGATAAATTTGCCGAGATGTTATTGCTAACCACATTGGCTTTATCTTTGATCAACATTGCTAAAGGAAAATATGCTAGAATATAAAATGATTATGGCTCGACGTATATATAAACGGAGTCCAAAGATCAATATAGCTCACTATCTGATTCCTCTGTTTCACACATGCTCTAACATATTTAGGCATGTGCAGCGAAAAGTCTCGGGGTCATACAGCCTGCCCATCAGTATAAGATACGATTGGTTGAATGCTATGCCAGTATTTAAAGCTATGTTACATTCTATAGCATTATCATATTGATAGGTTTGGTATTTTAGGTTTTCCGTCATCTGAACGATCAAATCTTTATATGCCATATATATTTGCTAAACAAAAATATATATCTTTGATATAAAAACAAAATTAATACTGTATCTAAATTCATACATACCAAGGAGAGTCCCTGCTTTGGTTGATTATTTCCCATGTTGTCCTCCCTTGTCAACAATTGTCACATTCCTAATTAAAAACAAAAAATCATAGCCTCTTTAGCTCACCTGTAACTCTAAGCTATCTACAACAATGGACATTGATCCTAAGTTTAACTATATAATTGCTTTCGAAAACCTAATTTTAAAGTAAGAAGAATTAAAAAAGACGTTAATTAAGAAAGGGCAAACATACCAACACAACTGCAAAGAATCATAATTGATCTTACACGGGTCAATCTTACTAACCTTATCTAACACTGAGTTTTTAATAAGTTAGATTATTTACGAATAGTGCTATTACGGTAACTTTGTTTGTAGAAACATTTTTATAAATAAGAAATGTAAGACTTGTTCTTATCTTACTTAAGATTTTGAATATTACTAAACTTTAAGTATTGTTAGTACCATGTTTTAGATTGCGTAAAAAATGTACTCAGGAATATTAATTCAATATGATCATATGTGTATGCTAGTGTGTAAACGAAAACATAGAATTTTTTTTTAGGGTGGAAAACCTTTAACCCAAAGTTCCTGGTGCCATAGAATAATCATGCATAATTATGATTAACCTGGACATTATTATCGTTAAACACTAGACAGCTGTAGTACCGAAGATTCTAGAATGTAATAAACACAATACGTCATAATGGCCAAAATGATTAACACTGATGAAATTGGGACGGAACCTTGTAAAATAAAGTCAACAGTATATTGACTATAACTCAAGACCTACTGGTCTGATGTTAGTAAAAAGATACCCATATACCCATGAATTAATAAGGATATTTGAATAGCATCATTCTAGAAAAAAATGACTGAGTATAAACAAACTTATTTAACACCTAAGACAGATACATTATAGACAAATGAATGGCGGATTTCAACGATCCTGTAAGCTGACACTGAGAACTACGTCTTTTATGGGCTAAAAAAAATACAAGTAAGTGTCATTAATCATCTGTTCCTTTAAACAGAGGTACACATTAAAAATTTATATTCATAATTATAACTTGAAACGGATAGAATACAGCATAAATACAGTAACAAGATCATTATTCTATTAATTAAATAAAGACGGACACAAATCTCACATTGAACTCCAGAAATATTGGTAATTAATACAATAATCTATCTAACCAAGGGGATAAGTTGTTATAAAGGTAAGACTGCAAACTCGTTTTAAACAAAATGAAAACTTTCATTGATACATATATGGGATAACTGTGAATCCGTGGAGATTTTTGGTTTGTTTAAATTGAAAGTTTACAAACTTATGCCCAAACCCGCTATTGTTGATAAAATCCGCAACATGAAAAGCTAGAGCTAACGGCGGTTTAAAAAAAAATTTGGATCATAAAGTTTTGAGAACTATTTCATGCAGAATATTCTTTAAATTGGTAATGACAATTATAAGTATCTGTGGTCAGACAGGCACTCATCTAGGTATATGTTTTGGGCAAGTGTTCGTAGTCCAACGTATGAGCTAACCATCTGGCCATAAGCCCAATTTACGTTTCACATAAGCATCTGGAGTTTAGTTTGGGTTTGGTTTAGAAGTTTTATAAGAATGTGAACTTGAGCTTGAGCAAATGACATAAGGCACGCTATCTAGAACCATGTATATATCCATTTAGAAATTGTATAGAATTATCCCAATATATTTTGTATATGCTATACCGTAGTTCAAAAATATATATTGCTGGCTAGGACATAAATAAGTGAGTTTACGCTAGCAATATTTGCTTCCAAACAGGTCCTAAATGATACAATACACACAGATGCTTAAACTATATGTGAAATTGACACTTTAAGCAAGTTTTATAGTTGATTCAGTTTTAATGGTTTCGATGGTTTGCAAAATACATATGAACAAGAATATGAATTAATTCTGTGGATGTACTATTTGCCACAATGTACAACTTTTGTTTAATGCCAACCATTTTCGGAATATTACATATGTCGAAAAAAGTGTTATTTATCAGAAATATTTTAATGTTAAAAGTAAGAAAATGGCTTCGAAATGGAATTTAATGTGATACTGGCTTTTAAAAAACTTCCAGGAAATATAAATATGTTTATTTGCATACTCATGAATGTAAATGAGAACACATATAGATATGATATGAGTCGTTGTTCAGTAAGTCTTTGGATTAGACAATATATTACATTTTAAAGGCATATATGTGATTAAGCATATAGTTTTGTAGTAATATCATGCACTCGATAACAAAAGGTGTTTTTATGGTGCCTTTTTAGCTCATTTTCGTGGTTTTATTATACACGATGGAGATGTCTGATGTGAATTGAACAGCAGTAAACATTCACATGCCCTAGAAAATATATATGTATGTCAATCATTATGATATGCCTATATGCTGTTCACTCTTCTCATCGCATCAATTGCAGTCATTCAGCGGTTACTTGTATACGTATATAAACTTTTATTTATCAATGTTTTTCCAGATAATAATAAAAAATAACATAAACGGAAGTAAGGTCGGGAGGGATGTTTCTGTTGGACTGGGCGGACCTTTCCCCCACGTACATTCTAGAAAACAGGAACAACTAACTACATAACTCACTTATTTATAACTATTTGGACACTGAACACCATTGTCGGCTATTTTCTGCTATAACCAGTTATGATTGAACTTGCAAATGTATCGATCTTGATATCATATAAAATAATAATAATAAAAAAACGTTGAACTATTGAAACCGGTTTCGATATACATATAAAAATTTCACATTTTCACATAATTTAGTTTTAAATAAATTACCGCTCCATTTATATTTAAACGTGATATCTTATTTTGAAAATTGCAATTAAAATAATTATTTAAGTAGTATTAGAATTGTTTTATTCATCGAAATATGTTTAAATGGTCAATTATGCTGCATACTGCATTAGCATGACAAAATGGAACAGCACTTAATGTCATAAATATAAACTCTCAAACATCAGACATTGATAAATGCGGTGTATGTAATGTGTTGTATACATGCAAACATGTAAGTACACACAGATATACACAAAAAGAGATAAAGCTTAACTTGTAACATCGTGTATCTAAACACTTCAATGTAATGGGACATATTTGCTTTAGGTTATCTCAACGTTATCTCGATAAATAGATATATGATTAATTTTCTTATATGGGACACATCCATGAACGGGTTGTTCTGGAAGCTGACCTACTAACCAATGGTCTATTACTGCTGTGGGTTCGAATCAATATCTCGTCACTAGACATTTAGCCGGTGAACCTATCCGTAACCGGCGCAATACCTTAGTGCTAGAGTCTTCGCTTTGGGAGGTCTGGGCTTCACAACCTAGACGATGCACTTTACGCGCCAAACCAGACGTATTAAATATGTATTACCTGCACTCTTGCATGGTGCTCGGCAAAATGGGGTTTGATATGGAAACTCGGTGTACTTAGTACTGGTTCTACACTGGACCAATGTAAATGATAAAATTCAATTTTATTTTAATTCAATGTATGGCTTATATTATACAAGTGTTCTTTTAACATAGCAAAACCTCATTATACTTAATTACTCTAAACAAACAATTATCTATCGTTGTGATATATGTATGAATACTTGAAACAGTAACAGACACAGCAGATGCTTATGAAACTGAAAGTCAACAGTGAAACTTTGTAGACTTTCGCTGGCCTTTATTTGTTTGTTTGTTGTTTTTTTGTGTTTTTTTTGTTTTGTTTTTTTTTGGGGGGGGGGCATTCTTAAAAAAAATATGATGTGCTTCTGAGTTAGAATTTTTAGAGTCACATCTAATTGCTTAAAAACAATTGAAAGTCAAAGCCCAACAATTCAATTAAGTGTTCGGTTATTTATCATTTTCTCATTAATCTTTATCTGAACTATTTTTATCTGATATCTGACTTGACGCAAACAGTTGCCGTAAAAAAACAGTGAAGTTACATATAAGTCAAAAGAGTTTTTCATGAGTACATTATATGTTCTCATTCTCATGAAACTATTTTAATAGTTGCCGTAAAAAAACAGTGAAGTTACATATAAGTCAAAAGAGTTTTTCATGAGTACATTATATGTTCTCATTCTCATGAAACTATTTTAATAGTTCCGATCAGTATCTTCATAATGTGCACAAATACAATTAATCGAGAGATACACGTTTCTTTGTAATTCTATAAAAAAAAGAGGTGGAAAACAGAAATAAAGAGCGTGTAAGTGAAAATATAAAATGAATATTTTTTAAAATATTGATTAGGGTAACGAACATTTTTTTTAATTATACTCCTGAAGATATGCTTTGGTTATTACGTATTTAACTAGTACATGTATCTAATTACTCTCCCGAAATAACAAAATAATCCAAAAGGAATGAACAGCATTGACTTATCATTGTTTTTGTCCTGAAATAATTGGAAATTGAAAACGAAAGTTGAACATATTTCATTGTCTTTTATAATACCTAGAAGTTAAATTTATTTAAGTCTTCATTTGGATAATGAAGACATATCCATTAAATAAGTCAAACTTAAACACTTACTATTAGTCAAAAGAAACATCGATAGACACTATTTTCCGACTTTCTTCTTTGATACGGTACTTCCAGATTATCAAGACCTATAATCTCGTAGAAACTAACGTTGAAATGGTATTTCGCTAGACCTTCAGGATAATAATAACAATAATATTTGCAATAATAATAGTAATAATTATTATAATTGTAATAATGATAATTGTAATAATAGTAATAATAAAACACTATTATTATGATGATGGTGGTGGTGGTGATGACTATCAACTCAATGAAAACAATAAAGAGATATAAGAATGTATGAATTTTAAAGAAATCAGTTTGCAGTTACTTCCCTTCCATATTTTTGCATTGTGGCGCATGTTTTTGCGCACGTGATACAATGTCGTATAAATCATCTGAGCGAAAAGAATTATTATGTCACCCAATATGGCGGACATAACTTACGCCAAAAGGTACATATTGGAGCTTGTTAAGAAGTCTCCCTTTTTATGCTTTCTGTACTTTTATTTTCAAATTTTGTTTAGGCTTACACAGAAATCTTTACGTATGATAGCATCTGCCCATCGTTTTTTTTTTGAGAATATTACCAAAATAAAGCTCAAAGATGCGGTCGGCCCCTGACAGACCTCCATGGTATCCGATTACATATATGTATAGTTATCTTGAAAAGAAGTTATCTTCAACAAACTTTCTGTGGAATCGTTACTGCTATACGCATAGAAAATTCGAAAGGAACATCTCCTAACTATCAAATTATACTTTTGATAGAGAGTAGCTGCAATATTATCTAAGACAGCTTCGAACGTGAGATAGGTTTTTTTCTGAATTCTTATATACTACTCAAAGTTTGCTAAGCACCACCGGCTATTTTCCCATAGAGTCACATGAAAACACATGCTTAATGTAATGCTATGTACCTGAAAGGAAATCGTTAGCTGACCATCATTTTTACGCATAGTTTTTGTCAAAATGATAGAAAAGAGACTCAAAAATGAGTTGCAACGATTTAGCCAATTCCTGTCATTAGTTGGCAAATTCACAAAAGTGTGTTTTTTGCAAGAAATGGCATTTTATAAATGGAAGTTAAATCTTGTGATCAATACAGAAAAAAATGACCATGAACAGGTCAACATCGTTACAAATATCCTTAAAAGTATTCCATTTAGAAAACAGGAATATTTGAAGATCAAAGTTCTGAATTTAGCTGACTTTAAATTTTAAGGTGTTTTCTCAAAATTTCGCACAATTATGATTGATTCCCAGTATTGAGGATCCGAAAGGCTTATCTTTTGTAACTGGTAGTAAGTTTGGTACATAAACAATACTTCTGCATAAAAGCAAGATTTGTTTTAATGTAAACTTTAATGTAGCATGCCTTTAAAGTCGCTTGTCTTAGAAGGTAAATCTATGGGAAAATAGCTGATGGTGCTTAGCAAACTTTGAGTAGATTTATTTGTATATTAAACGTACAGTAGTATATTTAGACCGACTGCCACTGTTTCGTAGAAATTTCTGCCGAACTTAAGTGGAATGTAGAAAATATTCGAGAAAATAGGCAAAGTAATCCAGTTTTCCTAACCTCATCAAATGTCAAGACGTTAAACAATATTTTTCATGATTTCATATGGGATGTGAATAATACGATAAACGACCTTACAAACAGATATGTAGATGGTGGTTTAAAAATGACTGATATTTACAGTAATGAAAGTTTGCCTTGTGTTTACCGTGCGGCAGTCGTACGTTCTTATAAATTTCAATTGACATTTTGACTGTGGAAATTCTGCGGCGGTCCTAACTTTCTACTGACCAGAGAAAGTTTATATCGTACAGCCGCCATGGCAAATGTAACTGATTTATATAATTTTACGGGATTTAAAAAAAAAATATGAGTCGCAGTAGGAGGAAATGAAAATAAAAACCGGAAAACATGGCAGTCGATAAAAAAAATAAAAATAAAAAAAAATCAATTTTCGATAATTAATTTTATTTTTACCCGTGTTCAGTCTTCGCGTGTTTTTGCAAAGTACTAATACATTTGTGCTAGAAACCTGAAAAAACACTAGCAAGAACTATAATAAAATTTAATACTTAATGTTTGAAGATGAGAAACAATTCTGTTTGATAAAAAGAGAAAAATAGCCAATTCGAACAAAACAAGTGATAACTTGTCCATGTTAAGGGAGAGATTTTATTTCTGTATATGACAAGTTTAATTTTACAAAGGACTTTTCTTCAATTTAACATATTTCATTGAGGTCAAAAAAAAAAGAAAAAAAAAGAGCAAGTCCTCAAAAATCTACCTGTAAATTAATAACATATTTGGTTGTTTTAATTGAAATAGTAGATTTACTTATCATGATTTGAACTTACATTGTAGAAGACCATTTGTTATTTCCTGTAATTTTGATAAAACAAGGAAAATACCAATGTAACTAACTATGCTTTACTTGCAGTATCAAGTTGAATTTGTAAAATCAAGACATTTTATTACTTTGACTAGAATTCAGTTTTTCACATTACCTCACTCACAAGAGAAACCACGTCGAATGGCTTTTTCATAGTGTTATCTGTAAAGTTAATTCAAATACAATTCCATTATCTACGCATACACTTATTTGTGAAATATCTGTCTGTGATTTGCATATAAATGCTTACGACACTTTTGTCCGTATGTATGGCTGTTTTTATTTAATTACCATAACAATTAAAGTAAAATAGTTCATATTTTGATTATAACACAAATAATGTACAACATACATTAAGCGGTTTTTGAGTCGTCATTACTATGGTATTTGCATATTGTTACAACCAGTCCAGTGGTGGTTTACTTGTATGGAAAACTGATTTATTAGTGCAGACAACTTGTATCAAATATCTATGAAACCACATGCACACTATGTATTCATGAGATAATTTGTGTTTACACAGTCCTCTGTCAAGTGTTTAATCTTTCAGACTTGGTTGTTAACCCAGATAACTTACTTCGTAAATCACATCATATTATTTACCTTGTTTTGGGTTTAGTAATCAAATACATGTATTTAATCTTACAAAAAGTATCAAAAGACCGTAATACATTTTTATTCATTTGTCCTATCACGTAAAAAGCGTGTTTTCAACATTCAAGACAACCTTCTCCCTAACTAAATAACATAAGCATAGAATGTTATTTATATCCCTATTTACTTTGTAGAAATATTACTATAAGTACATGTAAATAGATAAAATTTGTTAGACGAAATAAGTTTATTGCAATTGAAAATACGTCTTCTGATAACCCGCGGCTGCTGATTACTCTATTCACCGTTTAGTGGTTATGATCGAGCGCCGATACAGTAATACGATTGGATGCAGGATAACCTTGTCCTACATGTATATAGCATTGACAAATTCGAATTATCATATCGTGATTTCCTTTAATTTATGCCATATATTCCCCGCCACTAATGTTCTTACCAACACATGGAGAGTATCAAAAATGGAAACGTCATTTTGATTTGTGCTTAAAAACGGCAACTAGTTTAAAACCCCACGGTTGATGAATGAAGTGTAACGGTGTGTGTCCGACGATACTGAAAATGAATTTATCCTAACATAAAAAATTGAAAGTAGAAAACAGTTAAATAAATTTCAAACATAATTACTTCAGTTTATTAGTTTAGGTAGTCATTCAGTATAACAGATTAACACTTACTAAATCAAACTAAAATAACTTACTTTTAGACAAAGGTGAACACTGATATACGCTATTTTCCTCAAGCACGTTTCGTAACTGTCCTTTTTGTTAACCGGAAAGTAAGATAACCAAGACCTAAAATCTCGTCAAATATGACGCGTTATCGATAACTCACGAGAAGTGTAATAACCTAATCATATGGATAGCTTTCAAAGAATCCAAGAATTCAAAGCGCTGATAGCACTGAGGGAACAGGGTTTTTAATGTGATGATGTAACATTTATTTTGTTTATCAAAATGAATATAGTAAACGATGATCAAATGTTTAAGCGATGCCAATACACACAATATTATAAACCCGCTTTAAATAACCCTGCATGAAAACGGTCGTTACGAGAAAAGATGAACACATCACTTGTTTTAGTGGACTGCTGACAATAAGCCCATCGCGACAATTACTTTCCATCTTTCTCTTGCCCACAGTTTATATGATTTGTATCAATACGAAGTGTGTGTATCTAAATGAAAGGAAGCAAATCTAAAAGTCTAAAAGCAGTATTTCATTTTCACTTCATTTTATATGCATGTGTACTTGATCTTGGTAAACTGATGATATTTAATATTTCAAAAATGTATATCTTTAATATTGCTATATATATATATATATATATATACATGTATATATATGTGTCGGTGGGTGTGGGGGTGTGTGTGTGTGTGGGTGTGTGTGTGTATCATTTTTGAAGAAGAAATAGAGACGTGAATAAAACTGTTTTGCATAATTGAAGTTCCACTAGTGGCGAAAATTAAATCATATTGTTCTGACTGTATTATATTCCTTGCTATTTGTAATTCCACATACACGCACATGCTTCTGTACATTCATTCGCAATCATGCACGCACTAACACATGCACTTACGCACGCATTAGCGAACTTTAATGTATACATTTAAACACACATTCATGCACGCCTGCACTGTTTCTTTGTATACTGATATTGTTCTTGACCATATAGAAACTCTTACGTTTCGTTTCGGTAAGTGGTTTCGCGTTTATATGGTTGCAAACCCTATTATATATGGCTTACTTTTTCATCATTCATCTTTTTTTCTTAATTTTATTTTACCAGTAAGGGTGCTGTTATGATAGCATGTTATATGCAAACTATGTTTAATCGTAGTTTGGTTTGTTAGTCATATGCATGTCGCTATGATAATAATAATATGAGTACAACTTGAATTAAATGAGGTAGGAACTAATAATAAAATATATTTTAATATATATCATTTAAATTTCAAAATTTCACGAAATTCCAATAAATTCAAACAAAATAATATGATGACATATTAATATTATATGTCGATCCAAACGTCAGCGTCGGAGACCCAGGGCTACCTATATTACATCTGTCAGCCGTGGGATACTTGGCTAGCACTTTATCGTTATATGAAAATTCACAGGAGGTACGTCGACCAATCAAATTGCTGCTTACACAAATGAGTACTCTTCAATTGGAGACCTAAAATCTGTGAGTCGGAAAATGGCTGCGCCCATTGAAATATGTGGCCTATGTTATTCGAACATAAAAAGGAAGAATTATCGCCGCATGAACTCAAAGATGAGCATTGCACAGTTCGGTGGATTTTTTTTTCACATCTTGCAATTTCATGCAGTGGTTCAATTTGCAATGTTAGTGCCAATAAACTTAACCGTATTTGTGCCTTAAATGAGGATGAAAAACTCGAATGCAGAAAATCCGCAACGGGAGGGATCTGTTGTATTCAAAAACTGCATGAACTACAAGGTATAAAAGAAAAACAACAGAGAAAGACTTTACCCGGTGAACAGAGCAGTGTGAAAGTTACGCCACTTGGTAAGATACCGTTTCTACTCGAAATATTGGGTTTCGTACATTATCTATATAATTCTTTAAGTATGTTGACAATAATTTTTAAGATAATAAGTTATACCTTACAGATGGGCGTATGTTTATTCATGTAAATATATAGAAACAATAATATTGAAGTGGTTGCTTAAGAGTCTGTCGTTAACCATCGTCGAATATCTACGGCCAATAGATACATCAATTATAGGATGTACTGTATATACTGTATAGAGACCAAAGGCTAGGTATCGAAAATATTTACTTCCACAATATTAAAAGAAAGACTATATTTATGTACCATGTATAAGAAAAAAAATCAGCCTCCCCACCCTTTTGTTTTTCAAATGGGGGTCAAATGACCCCATTATATATAATAAAGCGACACATTTTGAAAAAGTTGGTGTCATTTACAAAATTTATAGGTCAAAAGGTGCAAATTTGTGCACCATGGAAAACCCTGTCTCATATATTGTAATGCTGAATAAAGGCATAGTTGCTTGGTGAATCCTGCTGCCAGTGCTACACAAAGTGATATTGTGCTGTATAGGGATCACACAAGTCATCTAATTGCTCAAACCTTTTTATGTTGATGTGTCACCTCTAGTGATAGCTAATATCTAGTTAATGTTTATAAAGATTTTTTTAAGTAACTAGATTTACTGATATTCATGAATATTTAATACAAATTGAAAATAAAATGAAATGTGGACTAATTTTGTTTATAATTATTTTGTTTGCTTCAAATTACAAATTAAATTATCAAAATGAAACTGCCTCTTTTTTCAGGTACCAGTATTAAGCACAAAACGACACATTGAGTTGAACTCTCCCACAGGTGCAACACCGAAAAGCAAAAGAGTTTGTTTATAACCTCCGTAAAGGTAAATGCGCCGGCCAAGACTAGAACAGTATCTACACAGACAACCCTAATGAAGGAAGATGCACCATATGGTAAAGCTTTTAAGTCTATAGAAACCACAGTAGCAAGAAAAAAAAATGATGTTAAGGTATGTTGGATGTTTTTTTCATAGTAAGCATTATAGTAATTTGGTCATTTATCTTTCTTGAGGTAAAACATGATTACAAAATAAGCATTGCACACTATTTGTGTCAATTGTTGTGATGTCACTTTTCCACCATGTGTTTGTGTATCCATCTATCCGTCACACTTTTCTGTCACGTTTCTTTCAACAAGTAACACATGTGTTCTAAGGAATACTTCTGGTTTCATTTTAATAAAAACAAATAAACACATTTTAATAGAACATAGAAGATACAGTGTTTTATTTTAATTTCCATATATCTGATGATTATGTAATCCACTTTCTTAATATTTACAAAACATCCATTTCCGTATGTATTTTAAAGAATTTTCTTTTCAGCTAAAAATAAATCTGTACTTATTTATTACCAATCACATATAATTAATAATTTAATCAACTGGTACAGATTCATTAGAGCATCTGTCCTGTACATAGGTATATAGATTTAGGTAACCAATCATCTTTGTAATACAGATTGATCCAAAGGTGTCCATGATATCATATTAAGTTAAACTTAATTTGTAATAGAAAAATTACATACAGTAACATGTTATTAATTATGTATACCGGTAAAGCATTATTCTTCCAAACTTCTTTGTTTTTGCAGGTAACAGTTGTGTACAACAACTCAGAAAGGTCAAAGATAGTAACAGATCCCGTGGAGCAGGTTACAATCAAGGCCATGATGAACAGTAATGGACCAAATGCTGTTGTTAAAAATCTGGCAAAATCTGATAAATATAAAAACAGCATTTTCAAAGGAAGTTTGTAAGGACATAAAAAAGAGATCTCTGTTCTCTCAAAGAGATCAGAAACAGTATTTAAGGTTCAGTCCAATTATGACCTTAGCAATTTCAAATAGAAGGAACATTTAGAAGTGATTGAACAGAAACTACCAACACTGGCATTGATTTTGAATTGTGTTGCAGGTGAACAAAATTTGGCTCCTATAATAGTTGCTACAAGTGTACTTTTGTATGCAAGATGTCAACTGCTGAATCTTTTCCAGTTCATCCTTGGCATGGTATTTGATTCCTGTGGCTTGAATAAAGAGGTAAGATAAAAAAAAAGTAGTACAGTGCATTTTATAGACTTAAATTAATTTAATTTTTACCCATTATGTAGATAAAATTTGCTTGTCTTGCTATTATGTTACACCATAAGCAAAAGGTACAATCTTAAGGTGAGTAACCTAGTTTTTGTGTACTCTTTATAGCCACTAGCTCAAAAAGTCAAGGTCACAGTGTCCTTGAAAGTAAACTTTGTTTCCGATCAGTACCTTAAGAAGGTTTGAGCCAACATTCAAACTTGATAGGGTGTTTGGTCATGACTAGTTGGTGAACCATATTGATTTTGGGGTCACTAGGTCAAAGGTCATATTATTTCCAAATAACAACTAGGGAAGGCTTGCTTACTGTTTATTTGAAACTTTATACAATGTTTGGCTGTTTTTTTGAAAGCCCATATACATTTTGAGGTGGTACCTCAAAGGTCAAGGTCTGCATATGAGGGGGGGGGGGGCATATATGTTACAAACATCTCTTACATATTTTTTGGTTTTGTAGCAAAGTACTCATAATGTTCACTGTTCACTGAACTGTAAGAAATTTATCACTATTCCCTAAATTAGGTTTCCAGTGTTGTAATTTATAAACAAACACATGGTATTTAATAATAAGAGGGCAAAAATTGCATGTATCATTAGCATTAAAATCTTAACTAGTATCATTATCATTGTAATAGCTATGACATATAGCCAGATTATCATTGACCCTTTTTTTCTTTAAATTATGCATATATTGATTTATGCAAATATAAATCATAATTTAGGACATTATTTAGTTACTGTTTTCCTCTGTTTTTTTTTTTTTTTTTGTTGTTGTTTTTTTTCAAAGGGTTTGAATATCATGCATAACATGGGCTTGGCTGTCTCATACTCAAGCATACAAAGAAAGATGAAACATCTGATACATTTACAAGAAGAAAATGTTGAGAATCTTGTTCAACAGTTCCTTCAACAGAAGTGTCAGACTCTGGACAAGTCAACTGTGGCCAGTGTTTCGGATGGTTGTATTGGAGATAACAATGCAGGACTTCGCTCTGTAAAGACAGTTGAAATTCTTGGTGACAATTTTGATATCACTGTTTCACCAGCCCATATGACCAATGAGAACCAACGAAAGAGCATGCATTGTTTTTTTACTATGGTTAAGCAGAGAAGGGTGACTTATGAGGACTTAAACATTCCTGGTTCAGAACCGAATCAGCCAGAAATTCTCCAAATAACAACAGACAAGTGGCTTCCGTCTCAATCCCAAGTGGATATGGTGCAACAAAACATCATTTTCCATATTTCACATCCTTTTATGGAACTGACACAAAAAAACTGTGATATTTAATTGTGATTTAATAGACTCAAGTGAGAATTCTTTTGGTTAAAGTTTTGCATGCAAGTTACTATCAACCTTGTATCCCAATAACCATTCATGGTATTGACTTAGAAGTTTATGAATATGTTAAGGAGCATCAGACAACCAAGGTAGAAAACTCTTGATGGAATATATTACAAATTATGGCCCCCTTTTAACTTAAAAAATATGGTTAAAGTTGTGCATGCAAGGAATTTCATGTTTATATTTCAGTAACCAGGCCTGGGTTTGATTTGAAACATCTTTAATATGTTCAATGGTACCATACTATAGTGGCAGATAGGTTTTGACTGAATATAATTCAGATTAGGGCCACCTTTTGACTTAGATTTTTTGGTTAAAGTTTTGCACGCAAGCTTCTATCCAGTTTATATCTCAGAAATTGTTTTTT
>CM037787.1:5214390-5264390 GCA_021229015.1 Solen grandis
CCATGTTGTAAATCTGGATTACCTCATGAAATTTTATGACCAACAAACCATTTATCTCATGAATACTTATGAACAAATTTATTACTTGCTGAATATTAATGTACTTTACTTTATATTGTATATGATTGTGTAGGGCCTGATCAACATTATTGTATGAGAAAACAGAGAGCCTGATCAACATTATTGTATAAGAAAACAGAGCCTGATCAACATTATTGTATGAGAAAACAGAGAGCCTGATCAACATTATTTTATGAGAAAACAGAGAGCCTGATCAACATTATTGTATGAGAAAACAGAGAGTCTGATCAACATTATTGTATGAGAAAATAGAGAGCCTGATCAACATTATTGTATGAGAAAATAGAGAGTCTGATCAACATTATTGTATGAGAATACAGAGAGCCTGATCAACATTATTGTATGAGAAAACAGAGAGTCTGATCAACATTATTGTATGAGAAAACAGAGAGCCTGATTAACATTATTGTATGAGAAAACAGAGGAGACTCTGATCAGACAGCTCCTGGGAGAAACTGTCTGATCTGGGTCTGCACTGTTTGCATCAGTCCACTGTATATGAGGGAAAAGGTTTACCTGTATATATATTCCAGTTTGAAAATAGATTTGTACTGACAATCTGTTAAATATTAAGCAAATATGGTTATATTCACTCCACACCTTATGATGTTCAGTAGATTATGATTTTTTTTCAATGTCAGTATTCAAAATTGCTTTTGATTTTGGATCCTTAGGGATATCTTAAATGTCTTGATCATTTTATTTCAGTGAAGACAGGACTTGAATTTTTTTAACCTTCTTAACCTTCCTAGGCCAGTTTACAAAGTCTGGAGAGTGGTTAGATTCACACACAATACCTTTTTTTCTCTGTTTTACTAACAGTGTTTCTTTAAAAGCTAAAATATGTTTCACAGGTTTAATTTTTTTCTGTTTTACAAGCAATTTTTAAATTGTTTACAGGTTTGTCCGAGGCCTCATTTCAGAGTTTGCCCACTTCATTCCCCACTCTATAGACTTCATTGACAGTATACATGCACTGGGGATAGACAGGTAAGGGAACATAAGATCTGTAAACCCTTTACATCATGAATATTCATGTATAGATTAATGACTAGATGATTATCATAATTGACTGAACTTTCAATGGTATATATGAAACATGAGCTTAAATTGAGACGGAGAAGAATTTGGACTAGAATATTGTAGGATCAAACAGAGGAGACCCTGATCAGACAGCACCTCCCAGGAGCTGTCTCATCTTGGTCTGCTCAGTTAGCCAGTGCATTTAACCCTTTCTCTCATATAGACTCATTTTGACGCACTCAGTAGGTACCACATAATGCCTGATCTGCAGAAAACCACAGTTAAACCTTACCAAATTTAATTACAAAATCCTCATTTCCAGACCACTGAGGAGCAGCGAACAGCATAAAACCTGATTAGCCTGCGAGTTACTCGCAGGCTGATCTGGTTTTATGCTGTTCGCTTAGGTCTTTTCATGGTTTCCTCCATGAGGGAAAGGGTTAAGATGAGTGTATATGAAGTAAAGGAGTACAACATGAAATTCTAATTCACCTGTTGTTACTCACAGACTGGGACATCCCATTTCATCTTCACCCATTTCATCTACAAACCAAATTTGCATTTCGTCTAGAATTATAATTTTTAGCTTGACTTTTCAAAGAATAATGAGCGCTATCCTAGTCACCCTGGCGTAACACTCAAGGTTAAAGTTTTCTATCTTCTTATATCGCCACAACCAGGTATTCACTTGAAACTTTGCAAATGTATTTGGCATCATATTTTATCTCACTGACCAAGATCCATAATTCTGGCATGGATTTTTACTGAATTATTTCCCTTTGTAAACTTTGAAATTCCTGGTTAAGTTTATTTGTGCAAATTCAGTCTCCTTAACCATCAAAGGAATTTCACTTGAAACTTCACACAAGTCTTCAGGGTTATAATTGTACAACACTTACCAAGACCCATAACTCTAGCATGGCATTTCACTGAATTATTCCCCTGTGTGAACTTAGAAAATTCCTGGTTAAGCTTGTGCATGCACCTTCAATTTCCACAACCACCAAAGGTATTCACTTGAAACTTCACACATGTCTTAGGGGTCATCATTGTCTAACGGGGTGAATTGTATTACCGGTAGTTATCAGTGTTATATAAGTGCTGACATCATCACTGAAATTTGAAGCTGACACTTGTTATCAAAAATGTCAATCTCCTACAGTAGTGAATTATGACTTAGAAAACTTGGAGTTCTTGAAGGAGTGTAAAATATATAATAATATGTAAATTCACCTTATAATCATGGTATCAGCACTAATAACTTATCCAGATTAGCTGTTCACACCAATGCATCTACTAAGGGAGAAAACTTGCAGGAAGATCTCTTCATACTCATAGTTCCCCCGGGCCAAGTTCAGCTGCAGCATTCCATACGAAAATACAGCCATAAATATTTCAAAGTCATGTTATTGCTTTGATACTCTGTATACTTGTTCAGCAACATAAATGCAATGAGTAGAAAAGAACAGACACTGTTATGTATTTTGACAGCTGTATGTTCCTTGAAAGATTCAGCATGGCTTTTTTTATACTTTAAAGCACTGAGAATAGTGGAGTGTGCTGTCTCCCTGACAGCTCTTGTTACATAATCCTATTTCGTCTACAAATTAAAATCCCATTTCGTCTAAATAAAAAATACTTATTATTTTTCATATTTATGATACTGAATTACAAGAAATGAGAAGAAATATGATAAAATATTCATGGAATGAAAGGTTAATACACTAAAGTACAGTCATAATTATGATGTTGTTTGAATCCCCCCACACACATACACACACACACACAAAAATGCAAGAAATAAAGGATACTTAAAATTTTTCATAAAATGAGAAGAAAATACTCAGTGTCATATCGTAATCACATGGTAGACAAGTTGGGAATCTGTCTAGGAAGCTGTGAAATGTGATTTTTTTCATCTTCAAACCAACATTTACATAGTAGACAAACTGGGTGTAGACAAACTAGGATTTTGTCAACAGACTGACCAGGTTTTATACTGTTCTCTACTTCTCAGTATTCTTCGGTTGGAAAAGGGAGTATAAAACCTGTTCACAATAAATATTGCTCTCTGCACATCTGATTTGTGTTTCATAGTGTTCATTTGTGTAATATGGCATTCCATGAAACTATTAACTTTTGTTGGACATTTTTATTTCCTGGAGAGTTTTATCCACAAATAAAAAAAAACCTGCAAAAGACATTCGTTTATAATGATTTTACATTTCCTAGAACATGAATCAACAAATAACCGTATATATGCTATTCCATTTTGTATATAATCAATGCAATTTAATGTCAACGAAAATTAATGATTTTACAGTACTTGAGTAGTAATGGAATATTCTAGTTACCATGGCAGTAGTTCCAATTAACAACAGTCAGATTATATTGATCACAATTTTTGTGCAAAATGTACTGTTTCTGTTGGTAACTGACCAGTATATCTACCTTTATTTATTAATGTCATTATTCCTTGTTGCTATGGCATCATAATTATCTATTATAAGAGCAGCCATAGGTGACATATAACAAGATCTTGTGTCTCATTATCTCAAACTTCTACAGTAAAATAAGTCAGGTTTAAAGAAACATTGGTTTTCTGTATCAGGTTTTGGTCAGGAGTACTTTTGTAACTCAAGTATAACCACCCTGATGATTCTGAAGCTTTGGATTTACATGTTGTTCTGAATTGTTACAATTTTAAATTTTAAAACATTTTCATTATAAAGTATTAATTTCTGCTTACTTCCATTAACCTCATTTTATTCAAGTGTTCCTCCTCCTTGCAGTCAGGTGTACGTGGAGACATTGCGTCTGCTGCACCAGCAGGTTGTCATGGCAACAGAGGAGCAGGTTGGCAGCAGTCACCAGTACTACCTGCTGATCATGAGGAAGGCAGCCCTGGAAAGAGATATACAGCATCATGTAGGTAGACTGGGGCGGGGCCCATATCACTGTCATTTAACCATTTACCTCATGAATATTCATATATAGATTTATGACTTGATGATTATTTATCAATGGAACTTTAAATGGTGTATAAAAAATTATTTTTTTTACCATGCAGTCTATAGAATCTGATCTGCAATATTGTATGAGCAAACAGATTGGTATGTAATCTGGGGTCTTCTCTTTGTGCCAATATATCAGAATGAGTCTAATATGTAATAAAGAGTTAAAATTTATAAATGGACACACCTGTGTATAAATACTTCTGTAATACAGTCAAACTTGTATTAAGCAGTCACCCAAGGGACGGGCTTAATTGGCTGCTTAATACAAGTTGGCTGCTTAAGACAAAATATAGTATCGGCCATTTTTTATAGTACATGTCAATGAATATATGCTTGCTTGTATGTATGTATGTATTTATTTTTACCTTTTTATATGTATATTATACCTATACACAAACTCTCTCTTTTTTTTCTCCCCCTTTCAATTTTTAGCTCACCTGAGCACTTTGTGCTCAAGTGAGCTTTTAGGATCACCCTTCGTCCGTCGTCGTGCGTCGTCAACAATTTTCTTTAAACGACATCTCCTCTAAAACCGCTGGACAGAATTTAATGAAACTTGGCAGGAATGTTCCTTGGGTGAGGCTCTACAAAAGTTGCTAAAATAAAGTTGATCCATGAAGAACTCTGGTTGCCATGGCTACAAAAAGAAAAATAATTTGAAAATTTTAAAAATCATCTCCTTCAAAACTACTGACCCGATTTCAAAATAAATTGGTATAGATGTTCCTTGGGTCAACCTCTACCAAATTTGCTAAAATAATTCCGATCCGTAAAAAAACATGGCCGCCAGGGGCGGGGCTTATTTGCCTTATATGTATAAAGAGAAACCTTTAAACAACATCTCCTCTGAAACCACTGGACAGAATTTGATTAAACTTGGCAGGGATGATCCTTGGGTCAACCTTCACAAAAGTTGCTAAAATAAACTTGATCCATGTAGAACTCTGGTTGCCATGGCAACAAAAAGAAAAAAAATATGAAAACTTTAAATATGAAAACTTAAAAAAATCATCTTCTTCAAAACTACTGGCCAGATTTTAAAATAAATTGGTACAGATGATCCTTGGGTCAACCTTCACAAAAGTTGCTAAAATAAACTTGATCCATATAGAACTCTGGTTGCCATGGCAACAAAAAGAAAAAAAAATGAAAACTTTAAAAATCATCTTCTTCAAAACTACTAGCCAGATTTTAAAATAAATTGGTACAGATGTTCCTTGGGTCAACCTCTACCAAAGTTGCTAAAATTATTCCGATCCGTAAAAAAACATGGCCGCCAGGGGCGGGGCTTATTTGCCTAATATGTATATAGAGAAACCTTTAAACAACATCTCCTCTGAAACCACTGGACAGAATTTGATTAAACTTGTTAGGGATGATCCTTGGGTCAACCTTCACAAAAAGTGCTAAAATAAACTTGATCCATGTAGAACTCTGGTTGCCATGGCAACAAAAAGAAAAAAAATATGAAAACTTTAAAAATCATCTTCTTCAAAACTACTGGCCAGATTTCAAAATAAATTGGTACAGATGTTCCTTGGGTCAACCTCTACCAAAGTTGCTAAAAAAAAATCCGATCCGTAAAAAACATGGCCTCCAGGGGCGGGGCTTATTTGCCTTATATGTATATAGGGAAAACTTTAATCAACATTTCCTCTGAAACCACTGGACAGAATTTGATTAAACTTGCCAGGGATGATCCTTGGGTCAACCTTCACAAAAGTTGCTAAAATAAACTTGATCCATATAGAACTCTGGTTGCCATGGCAACAAAAAGAAAAAAATATGAAAACTTTAAAAATCATCTTCTTCAAAACTACTGGCCAGATTTTAAAATAAATTGGTACAGATGTTCCTTGGGTCAACCTGTTTATCTCAGGTGAGCGATTTAGGGCCATCATGGGCCTCTTGTTATCTCTTTCTCTTTCTGAGTCTTATAACAAAGTAAATATTCAACTGATAAGCACATGTATGAATATATAAAAAATAAACATGTATCTTAAAAAAGTTAAATAACTCATAAGTGGGCCAGACACAGAAACTTGTTTTGATGTTGCGTTGAGAAACCAGCAGTAACAGATATTGTTAAATAGTCATTGGGTGTTGTTCACCATGAATTTTTTAGCTCTAAATATTCGCTCTCTCAAACTCTTCAAGTAATTCCCGTTCTCTTTTTGAGATATTCTGGATCTGAGTTAAGCCATCGTTAAATTCAGCTGCGATTATTCCTGAGTTTTTCCCAGCTTCAGGATGTTTCAGAACTTTCAATCTGTTTTCTACCGTCAGACATTTTCGTTTAAGACATGATGGCATATGCGGACACATTACCCTTATGTTCTATGTGTCTAAATATTCCATTTTATATCACTAGTGATTTCTTGTTTTTATTAGCAAACAGTCGATGTTT
Source organism: Solen grandis (assembly GCA_021229015.1). NCBI lineage: Eukaryota > Metazoa > Mollusca > Bivalvia > Adapedonta > Solenidae > Solen > Solen grandis. The sequence goes on from CM037787.1 coordinate 5,220,919, forward strand.
TTAGCTCACCTGAGCACAACGTGCTCATGGTGAGCTTTTGTGATCGCCTTTTGTCCGGCGTCCGGCGTTCGTCGTCCGTCCGTGCGTCTTGCGTCAACTTTTCCTTTAAACAACTTCTCCTCCTAAACCACTGGATGGATTTTGACCAAACTTCACAGGAATCATCCTTATCATGACCTCTATCAAAGTTGTTCAAATTATTATACCCCCCCGCAACGAAGTTAGGGGGGGGTATACTGGAATCAGGTTGTCCGTCCGTCCGTCCGTCTGTCCGTCCGTTTGTCCGTCCGTCTGTCCGTCTGTCCGTCTGTAGACACAAAATTCTGCGGACTACTCCTCCTAAACTTCTGGAAGGATTTTGATGAAACTTGCTGGCAATGATCCTTAGACATTGTATTAGCGCGTTATCCCTATTTACCAAGTTATGCCCCTTTGATGATTTTTGCATTACAAACTTCTGCGGACTACTCCGCCTAAACTACTGGAAGGATTTTAATGATACTTGCTGTCAATGATCCTTAGACATTGTAGCAGCGCGTTATCTATATAGCATTGAGTTACCTCCCCTATTTACCAAGTTATGCCCCTTTGATGATTTTTGCATTACAAACTTCTGCGGACTACTCCTTCTAAACTACTGGAAGGATTTTGATGAAACTTGCTGGCAATGATCCTTAGACATTGTATAAGCGCGTTATCTATATATCATTTGGTTACCTCCCCTATTTACCAATTTATGCCCCTTTGATGATTTTTGCATTACAAACTTCTGCGGACTACTCCGCCTAAACTACTGGAAGGATTTTAATGATACTTGCTGTCAATGATCCTTAGACATTGTAGCAGCGCGTTATCTATATATCATTTGAGTTACCTCCCCTATTTACCAAGTTATGCCCCTTTGATGATTTTTGCATTACAAACTTCTGCGGACTACTCCTTCTAAACTACTGGAAGGATTTTGATGAAACTTACTGGCAATGATCCTTAGACATCTATATAGCATTGAGTTACCTCCCCTATTTACCAAGTTATGCCCCTTTGATGATTTTTGCATTACAAACTTCTGCGGACTACTCCTTCTAAACTACTGGAAGGATTTTGATGAAACTTGCTGGCAGTGATCCTTAGACATTGTATAAGCGCGTTATCTATATATCATTTGGTTACCTCCCCTATTTTCCAAGTTATGCCCCTTTGATGATTTTTGCATTACAAACTTCTGCGGACTACTTCGCCTAAACTACTGGAGGGATTTCAATGAAACTTGCTGTCATTCAACCTTAGACATTGTGTAGCGCTTTTTCTTATTTATGTCCCTTTGATGGTATTTGTTTTACAATTTTCTTCCATTGATAGATTTCAGTGAATCTTAATGATATTTATCCATAGACATAGGTATATCCATAGGTATGTGTTACAAAGGATCACTAGATTTCCATGTAGTTGGCACATATGTCCTCTATATACGTATTAAGATGGAGTGTTGTATGCAAGAATTCTGATTTCATGCTCCAAAGCCATGTTTGACAAAAACACTTGCGGGGGGGTATTAGTAAGCCCTTAGGCGACAGTTCTAGTTTTGATTGGGTGAATAAGTAGGTCACAGGAGCTAAATATAGATTTTAAAAATGAAAATTTAAAAAATCTTCTTCTCCGAAACCACACGGCCTAGCCTTTTGATTTTTGGTATGTAGCCTGATCTTATGACTCTCTACCAAGATTGTACAAAATATGACCCTGGGGTCAAAATTGGCCCCGCCCCAGGGGTCACTTGATTTCACATAGGCTAATATAGGAAAAACTTGAAAAAATCTTCTTCTCCGAAACCACAAGGCCTAGCCTTTTGATTTTTAGCTCACCTGAGCAGGAAGTGCTCAAGGTGAGCTATTGTGATCACCTTTTGTCCGTCGTCCGTGCATGCGTGCGTCCGTCCGTCGTCAACAATTTGCTTTAAAGAACATCTCCTCCTGAATCGCTGAAGGGATTTTGACCAAACTTCACAGGAATCATCCTTATGATGCCCTCTATCAAAGTTGTACAAATTATTCAGATTGGTTGAAAAAGAAGGTCACAGGAGCTAAAAATAGATTTTAAAAACTCAAACTTTGAAAATCTTCTTCTGCAAAACTGCAAGGCCTAGAGCTTAGATATTTGGTATGTAGCATCATCTTATGGGCCATTACCAAGATTGTACAAATCATAGCCCTATGGTGATAAATGCCCCCGCACCAGGGGTCACTTGTTTTACATAGAGTTATATAGGAAAATCTTAAAAAATCTTCTTCTATAAATCCATAAGGCCTAGAGCTTAGATATTTGGTATGTAGCATCATCTAATGGTTCATTACCAAGATTGTTCAAATCATAGCCCTATGGTGATAAATGCCCCCGCACCAGGGGTCACTTGTTTTACATAGAGTTATATAGGAAAATCTTAAAAAATCTTCTTCTTAATCCATAAGGCCCAGAGCTTAGATATTTGGTATGTAGCATCATCTAATGGTTCATTACCAAGATTGTTCAAATCATAGCCCTATGGTGATAAATGCCCCCGCACCGGGTCACTTGTTTTACATAGAGTTATATAGGAAAATCTTAAAAATCTTCTTCTGTAAATCCATAAGGCCCAGAGCTTAGATATTTGGTATGTAGCATCATCTAATGGTTCATTACCAAGATTGTTCAAATCATAGCCCTATGGTGATAAATGCCCCCGCACCAGGGGTCACTTGTTTTACATAGAGTTATATAGGAAAAGACCTAGAGCTTAATCTATAGATTTGATGTGAAATATTGTCTAGTGGTCCGTACCCACATAATTCATATAGACCAATCATAAAAAAAATATTTTGCAATATTACTAGTTTGAGAGATTATGACTAGATAATGGTTAAAATTTGGCCCTTGATTGAATCACTTTTTACTTTAAATCACATACTTGATATATGTTTAATATTAAAATCAGTATCTACGATTAAATAAAATGATAAAAAGACTAAGAGAATATATTGAGTCAATTGTATATTAAATAAAGGTTTTCTTTAAGAAAGATATGAAAGTACAGATAATCGTATTGTTGGTAATAAAAACACATTCGGTCGTTTTAGGTTATAATATTATTAACCAATGAAAAATTAGGAAACTATTCAGCCCTCCATTTCTGGTTTCAGTTTGGTAGGTATACGATTCTCTTCAGAAATTTCAACGAATTATCGAAGATCATTAATCTAACAGACCTAAAAAGCGATTGAAAAGTAGGTCAGTAGGTCAAATCTTAGAAAAACCTTGTTTACACACTGGAGGCCACAATTTTGATTCAATCTTCCTCAAACTTGGTCAGCACAAATGTCCTCAGGTGAGCGTCTTTAGGACCATCTTGGCCCTCTTGTTAGTATGTAGCATGATCTTATGACTCTCTACCAAGATTGTTCAAATTATGACCCTGGGGTCAAAATTTGCCCCGCCCCAGGGGTCACTTGATTTAACATAGGCTAATATAGAAAAAAACTTGAAAAATCTTCTTCTCAGAAACCACAAGGCCTGGAGTTTAGATATTTGGTATGTAGCATGGTCTTATGACTCTCTACCAAGATTGTTCAAATTATGACCCTGGGGTCAAAATTGGCCCCGCCCCAGGGGTCACTTGATTTAACATAGGCTATATAGAAAAAAACTTGAAAAATCTTCTTCTCAGAAACCACAAGGCATAGAGTTAAGATATTTGGTGTGTAGCATTGTCTTGTTGATTTCTACCAAGATTGTTCAAATCATGACCCTGGGGTCAAAATTGGCCCCGCCCCAGGGGTCACTTGATTTAACATAGGCTAATATAGGAAAAACTTGAAAAATCTTCTTCTCAGAAACCACAAGGCCTTGGGTTTAGATATTTGGTGTGCAGCATTGTCTAGTAGATCACAACCAAGTTTGTTCAAATCATGGCCCTGGGATCAAATTTGGCCCCACCAAGGGGTCACCTGATTTTTACATAGGCTAATATAGAAAAAACTTGAAAAATCTTCAAGGTCTGGAGTTTATATATTTGGTATGTAACATGGGCTAATAGACCTCTACCAAGTAGAGTGTGGTAGTGTGTAGCATTGTCTAGTCGATTCTTACCAACTTTGTTCAAATCATGACCCTGGGGTCAAAATTGGCTCTGCCCCAGGGGTCACTTGATTTTACATAGCCTAATGATACCAGGTGAGCGATCCAGGGCCATCATGGCCCTCTTGTTTGATCAAGCATTTTATAAAAACACCTTTGTCCACATATAATTATGCATTCATAATTCCATCATTAACAATGATCGGCGATCATCTAGTCAGCCGAGCAAATCGAACGTAGAAGAAGAGACAAAATGGGAATAATTAAAACACTCACTGATGGTTGATTGGTTAAGCTAGTCCTTCGCAAACGTTGGCAAACACCTTAAATTTGCCAGCGGAAGCGTGCCAATTATGCCTGCAGGTGGGGAGGCAGGGCATTAATGGGCACGTGTTCAGTGCGGGATCACACCATCTGACTGACCGCTAATTAGGACTCCTTTGAAGTAGGATTATTCCCTTTTAAGTTGACCGTTGACCGCATATGACAAGTGACTGCTAATTACACAACAATTAAAGAAGAATTTGCTTGGGAGGACCTGACATGACCGCTAACCTCATAGTGACCGCTTAATACACGTGACCACTATCACAATTTTGACTGTATTTGAAACAATATGCCCAGCCTTGTAAAACTGCAAGCTTGAACCAGACTTTGGGTTGCATACAATTCATGTTCTATTTCAGCTTTTTTATTTGTCTGTATTTTGAAGTCATACTCAGGAAATATATATAGTCTTCTATTCACCTTTAAATTAGTTAATCATAATTATTGTATTTTTGATCGCGGAAAAAAAAGTTACAAACAAATGCTATCCCATATGTAAGTTCACTCAGTATTTAGTACAAAGGAAAAAGTATTAGTATTTTGAAAAAAGGAAATAAAAATACTGATCATTGAATTTAAAGGAGAAAAAAATAGAAAAAATAGGCAGAAATAACACTTTAGTCAAGTGTAACACACATCTCTTTGGTTCAGTAGAGTTGCAGCATTTCTTTTGTAATAAAAGCAGTGTTATCTTTGTGATTTATGTTTCCTGAAATGAATATATTCCTAGAGCTACAATCTTCTTGCATTGTTTGTAATTGATATGAATTCTCTTATTAATAGTGGTCAGTAATTGATAATGCTGCTGCTGAAAGTGATTTTATTGAGGGTGAATTATTGCAGTCACCTTGAAGTTTCTACACAAGCTGGTCACCATGGCAGGAACGATAGATGACAGCAGCTGGACACTTGGTCATGGCATACTGGACATCTGTAGGAACCTGCTGATATGTCATGGCACTGACCTTTACTACACAGGTGAGGGGATTATGGGAGTGATGATGATGATGATGATGATGATGATACAAAGAGGAGAAACCGGTCGTGGTGGCCAAATGGTTAGAGTGTCTGCCCGGGAATTGAGAAGTTGTTGGTTTGATCCCCGCTGAGACATACCAAAGTCATAGAAAAATAGTACTGGTATATCTCCCTTGCTTGGTGATCAGCATATAAGGGTAGTTCAAGGAATGTGGTATCAGTTTTGCAGCACTATATCTGTCTCAAGTAGACATAGTCTCCAAATGACTGAAATACTATCAGGTTGAACATTAAACCCAATAAACAAACAAACAAAGAAGAGAAAAGATGTTGACTGCTGGTGAGGCTGAGAAAAAACATCTCAAGTTAATACCAATATCAAGTTCAGTTATATGATTTCCCGTATTTTTAGCAGGATTCATCTGTTACATAAAAGTGGAGCTCAGGTGAATCTGGGTATTAGTGACAATAAAATCATTTGCTTGATTTGTAAAAATAAACATTCAACATCTAGAAAGATTTTAAGTGTTAATTATACAGTTGAAAATAGAATGTACAGAGGCTAAGACCAGCATTATTCAAGACTCTTCCAGATGTGACCCTAATTGCCTGTCATAAGTAAATCATGAGATTAGTTTTTCATTACCATGGTTACAGTTAGTTAGTTCTGTCCCAGGTGTAGATGAAACAAGTCTGAATTATTGTGCAGTCTATGACATGTAAAATTTTGGACATCAGATGCTCAGACTTACCACAGAGATTGACTGTGATCAGAAGGTATACCATGGCCTTGACCCAAGGTGATACACAACAACGTCAAGGTCACAGGGATTGTAAATGATATAATCGTGGCAAGCCAAATACATAGTAACCATTGTACATAAGAAGCTCTTAAGTGGCACATAAGTTGTTGCTGATCAGAGGTTTAGAGAGGACTGATTTAAGGACATTCTTAAAAGGTCATGGTCACATGCATTAATTTCATACCTCTTACTAACTTTGGAGAAAATCTGCTGGACCTATAAGTTGGCACTAAGTTCAACCTAGACAGGTCTATTTTTATCATCCTACCAACATTTATGTTGCTATATTAACACATGAAATGAAACATTAAACAAAACTTAGGACCATTTTAATAACTAGAAAAATTTAAAAGCTAGGCATCATTTTAGTTAAGGAGCTAAAAAACTTAGTCAATGCAGAGATGTGAATACCAAAAGGAATAAGCAGTTCTGAAAATAGAAAATTATCATACGTATACCCAGACTTCCTTGCACGCCTTCGGCTGTTATCGGTTGTTTCTTTAATCGTCGATTTTTGCTCTCTTGATAAACTTTGGCAATATCCGTTGATATAGTTTGTGGGCAACTCATCGGCATAGATGTGAGTACTTACATATAATATAGCCTTGTGGCATGGGTAACTAATTCTTTAGACATAATTCAACTGGTCATTAAATGTTCTAATTTTAAGGGAAGGGATCATAATGAAAAAGTTGTATCAGGATGTTTTCTTAAAACAATATTTGATAATATTGACATAAAGTTCCAGTTTATAAGAAAATATGAGTAACGTTATCAACGTTTTACATACCTTCATATTCTAATCCCTCTAATTTTCCGTTAAAATCCTGTATCTGCGTTTATTTCCACAGAGAACATGTTAAAGAGTAAAATCCATAACATATTTACTGATAAGAATAAAGTTTATTGTTTGGTACCATATGATTATGTAATTTCCTGTTTGGGGTCAATCAGGGGGTATTAAAAGGGTCACCCGTGTTAATTGATCCGTGTGTATGCAGAGGTACCTAAGTGGATGTGGGATTTGATGGGCAGGATTTATGGCCCTCTGTGTGACATGTCAAATCTCAAGACAATAGCCAATCACAAAAAAAGGTGACACTTAAGATGTTTTATAAATTAAGAATTCAGATTTTCTGTCTTGTGACGTTTAAATTTATTTGGAGTTACACAGGGTGTAATAATTGTGTCAAAAATTACATAGAGTATTTACATAATTTGCCGGAAACAAACTGATATTGTTTGTGTAAAATAATATTGATTCCGGAAAGGCGGAAATAGCCACAAATGCTTTTTTTTTCCCTCATTTTATAAGAGTTCTGAAGTTATTAAAATTTCAGTTATATATCAGCTATATATGTGTTTATGAATGTGCCAAAATTTCTACGAGAATGGAAAAAATGACATAAAGTATCTGCAAATATGTGAGGCATAAGAAGACAAAAATGTGAAAGGTGGGCTTTGTTCGAGTAACTTTATTTGTGTGTGTGTATTTTGTTTTATTTAGAGATTCCTGTACCTCGTTTTAGAGAGAATAAAATTTTTATCGTCCTTATCAAGACTGTAATGTGACATTTCATTCGATTCATTAGAAAATATAAGAGGAACACATGCGTCAGAAAAATTAAAGAAAATCAAGTGAAACCAAAAAACGAAGTGTATTTAATACTGAATTAGCTTTAAAAGTCTATAGTGTATCGAAAAATTCAATGTTTTGGCAAATAGATCAAATGAATATAGATCCTTAGGTGTTTGAAGAGAGTGATAAAATCCAAAAAAACCGGTTAAATTGAAGTTAAAAACTAACACAAATATATCTACTTCATTGATTTCAACATTGTTTTAGAGAAAATCTTAACATCTGTTTGAGACAGTATGATGATATTTCATTTGATTCGTAAGAAAACATAAGAAATAAACATGTGTCAGAAAATTAAAGAAAATAAAATGAAATTAAAAAACAAAGTGTATGGAATATTGAAAATAGCTTTAGAACTTCATAAGCTTTCGAAAATTGCAAGGTTTCAGTCTATCTATCAAATAAATTAAGATCCTTAGCTATTTGAAGAGGGGCTAAATTTGGTGAGTGATTTTACCACTTCGCTAAACAGTGTCTACTCTCTAAACACAATGTGCTGGATTATCACATATAAGTAAAATATTAACACACATATATCTAGTTCATTTATCTCAACCCCCATTTTAAGCGATTTGTCAGCCGATATTTCACGTATTTGCAAATGCTTTTTGTTATTTTGTAAGATTATCATCACAAATTCAAGATGGCTGTCGCTCTGCATTTTTTCCCCAGGATGCATCAAATCAAGCATACGATACATCGAGTAACTCGTGGACATAAAGTTTAACTGTGTGACGTCACAGTTTCCAATCCGTTTAACCCTTTCCCTCGTAGAGGAAACCATGAAAAGACCTATGCGAACAACATAAAACCAGATCAGCCTGCGAGTAACTTGCAGGCTGATCAGGTTTTATGTTGTTCGCTGCTCCTCAGTGGTCTGGAAATGAGGACTTTATAATTAAATTGGTAAGGTTTAACTGTGGTTTTCTGCAGATCAGGCTTTATGTGGTACCTACTGATCAGTGCGTCAAAATGAGTCTATATGAGGGAAAGGGTTAATGTACCTCCTAGGTCCATGTATGTTAAAAAAATATTGATAACAAATTCCTCTTTTATTTCGAAGTTTGGATCAAACTACTTTAATTGTGAATGGTAAAAGTTCCTAGCCTGCCTATCTTTGTACAACAGATTGATGTCAAGTTAGTATATAGGTAGTCTTTCAGTAATGAATGTATTGAATAATGAAAAATAAGATAATGATCTTTTTTTTCTTTTTTGTGTTTTTTGTTTAAATTTGCCTTGGGCAAATCTTTGAATATATGATGATCTCTTTTTAATTCAAATGGTCATTAGTCAACCATTGCAAATAATTTCATGGCTTGGTGCAAAACGATGATAACTACAATTATATAAAGAAGCAGTTACAATAGTTTTGAACCAAGCCTGTAAAGTCTGTTGATATGTGTCTAGTATCAGCCTTTTTTTTTTTTTTTTTCTCTCTTTGCTCTGAAGAGCTGCCATTTAAGATGAAATCAGTCTCATCAAAAACAATCCTGACATGGTCCCTGACCTAGTTTGCTTATACATGTGTACTTGATTGCATACAGGCAAGGCTGCCAATGGGTTATTCAGTAAATCAGCAGTTCAGACAGTATGGGTGATACTAATGTCATGGCTGTTCCATTCAGCCTTGTTATCGCGTCCATTCAACTTGATATGTGAAGTGCATATACCCAAAATTCAATATTTTTATTCTCTTTACTATAAACAAAGTTATGTAAACTGTTATTTAGTTAAGAAACAGAAACATTGCTTAGTGTTTATTCTCTCTGCTTTAATTTGTTTCACTTGATAAATTCATTTACATTGTTGGCATTCATCCAGTTTTCATACTTATATAGTCTCAATTGACTGCCAATTAAAACTTATTCTACAATCCTTTGAATAATCAACAACAAAAATGGATCCTTTACTACCATTCCTTTAAAAATGAATTGGGCAATTGTATCATTTTAAGGTAATGTTCAATAACCAGCCAGAATATCCCAGACACTCTGGAGTAACATATGGACCTTGAATTGATGATAATTTGCAAAATTCCATCCCCTAATTCTAACAAACATACGCCAATCTTTATCAAACTTATTCACAGTGTATATGGTCACATTATCTTGGCCAAGTTTGATAACCAGCCAGAATGTCTAAGACACTCCAGAGTTTTGGCCCTTGAATTTATGAAAAAATACAAATTTAATAGCATTAGCTCTCTTACTCTAGCAAACTTAACCCATTTTGCCCAAACTTGCTTTTCACAATGTGTATGGGCACAAAATTTGTGATAACCAGTCAGAATTACTGAGACACTCCAGAATTACCGACCTTGAATTAATGAAAAGTAGTGTCCACTCACTAACACTGACAAACGTGAACCATATCTTTACCAATATTTGTCATAATGTATAATGGCACAATATCTCACCAAGTCTGTTGATCAGCCAGAATTCCCATACACTCTAAGAGTTTAGGCCCCTGAATTGATAAAATTGTACAACAGGTGTATTTAATTATAACCAACGCTCTTGTTTGATGTATAAATGTTGTAAGTCCCTTGACTCAATAAGGTGCTTGTTCTATTTTAATATTGTGGAAATGGACTGAGATCACAGCATAGAATTCCATCGATGTGTTAGACTGTTCCACGCTAAAATTGAATTTAAAGTCTGTGATGGATCTTACCTTATCTCAGTATATGCAGATGTAGTTTATAAGTATAGATTTGAATTTAATCAGTGTATGTGATTGAAAAGTTTAAAACAAATGAAAAGTAGAAAGGATGAACAGCGTTATATACAAAAACAATAATATCTGTACGGCATGATAAATGTTTCAATATCATATCTTGCCAGAATCTAACATACTGGTAATACCACGCTTCTCTAGAGGGATTAGGCCCCATGTTCTCAAATTTCTCAGGCTTAAATTTGAAAATCATTCAAGTTCCTATTGAAACTAATTTGGCATAGTTTGAGTATAAGTATGAAAACCAAACTTAAGTAACAGGTTTTTTGGTTTTTTTTTCAAGAACCTGGGTTCACTGATACTGATAACAGAAAATGGGGGTTGATAACTTTTTGGAAGATTGTTATATAAAAAGACATATAGGTGTTACTCTGGTATTTATCACATTCAGCGATAACTCTTTTTTTTCTTTGTCTACATAAAAAAAGGAGAAAAAAAAAGATACCTAGATGAAAACCAAACATTACTATTTTGGTTGCACAGTAAAGATGTTATGATAATTGTTTAAATAACTTTGCAGATATCGGGGACCTGCTGTACACGATAATGACGTCGTACCATGACACAGATGTACAAGACAAGGCCAGGTTTTACTACGCTCTTATCACAGGCGTGTCGGATAAAAAGGTACACCCCTAGAACATGTTCAGGGAAACCATTATGTTTTATATCCCAGCTTCATGGAGTAATTTGGTTGCTTCATAGGAATTACACATGTCACGCATGTTGTTGAGTCGAATTGCACCTCAACCTGTTTGACAAAAAATTAAAATTTATTTTCGCGTTGTTGATTCAAGGTGTTGTTTTGCAGGGGTATTTGTCACCCTCGATGATAACTTAAGTGATACATCAATATTTGCACAACAAAGAAAAAAACATAGTTTCAAATATGATTTATAGTTCAGTAAATTGATATTTATCAGGTTTTGAATTTGTACATGAATATTCATAAGGTAAAGATTAAAATTCTGTTTTTAATTAAAAATTATTGAACTCTTTTTTTTTCAAGGCACCGTGTTTTATAATTTGATCCATTATAAAGAATGCCCTTAATATTGACCCTCAAATATTTTTGTCCTTGTTCAGCTGCAGACGGTGTTACAGGACAACATAGGAGGGCTGGACATGGTGGACAATGCTCTGAGGTCCCTGCTACCAGGTGGGCATGTCCTGGAATTGTTTGTCCCTCAGCTGCTTTGATTCACCTTAACCCTTTCCCTCAATAGACTCATTTTGACGCACTCAGTAGGTACCACATAAAGCCTGATCTGCAGAAAACCACTGTTAAACCTTACCAAATTTAATTATAAAGTCCTCATTTCCAGACCACTGAGGAGCAGCGCACAGCATAAAACCTGATCAGCCTACGAGTTACTCGCAGGCTGATCTGGTTTTATGCTGTTCACATAGGTCTTTTCATGGTGTCCTCTATGAGGGAAAGGGTTAAGTTTACCGTGTTTTACTTATGAAAAGTCTTATTAGAATGAAGCTATGTTTCATTGACAGCAGCAACTTTTCATTTATATTTTTGTTATAGGCACAATGAATTGCAATGTTGTTGTTGTTTTATGCCAAAGACAAGGTTTAATGATGATACTTCTTCTTCTTAATGGTATTGATTAAAAGTAAAACTCATTTCTTCTTCCTCCATCAATATACTGGGCCCTCTCAAGAGTACAATCATACATATAAACTAGCAGTATTAATCTTATAGACTGGTTTGCCCTAAAGTTGGTCACAGTCATCTTTTTTCTTTCCATTGCAGAAAGATGGAACATAATTACATTGATGATATGATCAGCATTGTTTTTTATCTGTTATAAAAATGATGCGTTTGAAGTACCAAAATATATACTTTTGAAGAAACCTCATGCTACAACTTATTCTAAAGTTTCAACTATTTGGAATGATATATTGCTGAATGATTTTTATATGTTGATGCTTTATTTTCTGAATTATTTCAGGAAAAACAGAGAAAACTGATTTGGCTAAAATCATTCCTTTAGAAGAACAGCTGTTTCATTTTGAAAGGTAGGTGCTTTTATTTTCAGCTTCCAGAGTGTCATACAAAAGAAAACCCAATGATAGGAATAGTTCTCTTCATCTTAATCCTTTCCCTCATATAGACTCATTTTGACGCACTCAATAGGTACCACATAAAGCCTGATCTGCAGAAAACCACAGTTAAACCTTACCAAATTTAATTACAAAATCCTCATTTCCAGACCACTGAGGAGCAGCGAACAGCATAAAACCTGATCAGCCTGCGAGTTACTCGCAGGCTGATCTGGTTTTATGCTGTTTGCATAGGTCTTTTCATGGTGTCCTCTATGAGGGAAAGGGTTAAAATCAGGAAAATGTACTATATATGGAACCCAACACCTTCAACGTAAAGGTCAACATGGCTGATATATTTATAGATTTTCGGCAAGCTTTGTTTTCTGAACATCTTTTTATCTGGAGGGCCAGTCTGTAAAACCATAGATCTATTAAACAAAGATTGGCAACTAGAATAAATCTCACAAAAGTACGTAAGATATTGTCAATGCATGCAAATCATGTTTTCAAAAATCTCTTTTGCTGTTGAAGATATGTGAAAGTAAATTGTACTTTACAAGAGAACATTACATTACCATCAAGATGATACATTATGTATTAAAATAAGTCTAGAAATAAAATGTTTCATGCAAAATAGAAAAGTACCTGCATGATGATAGCTTTGTAAAATGACTTGTTTTTCTGCCACACTGGTTGCATTAAATCATAATCTAAAATAATTCTTAAAATAAATCAAACTGAAAATAATTCCTAGCATAAGAGAAAAGATTATTTAATAATATTGTTACTTTTTCCGTGGTGTTTTTTCCATACTTTTCTGAAAGCCTGCAATATTTAATGATGTACTGAGAGTCTGTATATTTGTTAAGCCTATACCTACAAGATCAAGTCATGAATTCTTTAACTGCACTGTGGTTCACGATTTCCTGGATTGGACCATAACTTTGAATTCATTGCAAAATAGGACATTTTTGACATTGAATTTGAAAAATGTTTGAATGTTATTTCATTTAGAGAAAAGTATGGTCTATTCATTTAGAATTTAAAATTTAATATCATGACTTTCAATTGAACATAGTTCAAATATTTCTTTCCCACAGATCATGTTTTCAGCGTATTAAAGGTTTTGCTTCTGTTGATTACAGATTATCTCTAGAAGTGACTAGTGATGTCCACTCTGGGTCAGCAGTCAATGTTCTTTCCAAGTCAACTAATATCGGTAAGTTTCGTATTTAGAGAACATAGGGTTGACACTGAGAAAGAGAAAGTCTGAGAAAAAAAAAAGGTTGTGACCTTTAGTAAGCACTTTCATTATTCAAGCCTAAATGAATAAACTGCTTTCATCTCTTTATCAAATCATCATCGTCAGAACCCAGAGTATATATTCTCTTATCACTACTGTATATATTGTGGGATTTTCAACTGGCAAAGCTTTGTTTTCATGAATATTAAACAGTTACCTCCTGACCAATGAAACCACACACAATATTTTGATGCTCTTCATTAAAGTTACAAAAGCAAAAGCTGACTCATCGTTTCTGCAAGGTAAACTGCTATGAGTAGAGAATTAGTGTTATGTGACCTTAAAATGGTAGAATGAAGCTGACTTTGAAAAATCTGTGCCATTTCATTGATCAAATCATCCCTGTTTCTCTGTGCTGTATTAGCTATGGATCCAGTGAAATGCTCATTTAATGACTCAAACTTTTGCATATCAAATATTCATGGTCGACTTATAAACCAATACTTCACTTGATGGAAGTAGAGACAAACATTACTCAGCCTAGGTAACACAAATTGTGTCAATCCCTAATTTTATTTCACTTTTTTATGCCCCCCCCCCCCTCAATACCAGGGGGCATTTTGATTTTGGTCTGTCTGTTTGTTTATTTGTCACAAAACATTAACTTTGGCCATAACATGGAAGTCCTTCCACTTAGAACATCAAAACTTCACATGTGCATGCACCTTGATGAGTTCAATCCACCAGACCCACTTAGAGGTCATGGGGTCAAAGGTCAAGGTCACCATGACCTAAACTTGCAAATATTAAGCTTGGCTACATTATGAATATGCTTCCATCCATAACCTCCAAACTTCACAGGTGTATGCACCTTGATGAGCTCTACCTGCCAGGTAAACTTGACCTTCAAATGACCTTGACCCCCAAGGTCTATTGCCCCCGGGAAGCATGGCATTCATTTGAACATAGAGCTTGTTACAAGTTTGTCCATGCAGTTTTCATCTCAGTATTCCTGGGCCTAGGAACTGCAAACTTAGTATGGAGATTGGTCATGACCAGTAGATGAACCCTATTTTTTTGGAGTCACTTGGTCAAAGGTCAAGGTCACAGTGACCTTGATTTACTGGGATTTTATGTTAAAATGGTACGAAACCATTTCCGATCAGTAACTTAAGAAAGCCTGGCCTAGGAACTTCAAACTTAGTATTGAGATTGTGCATGACCAGTAATGACCCTTTTGATTTATGGGTAACTGGGTCAAAGGTCAAGGTCACTGTGACATTGAATGCGGAGATAGATTCTGATCAAAATGGGTTCTGGTCAAATCTTTTTCACCAGATTTTTTTCAGCATTTACACCTTTTCTGGATGCAATATACCAAGGTAAAACTCAAATGAGACATTGTCTGCATGCTTTCCACTTAACCCTTTCCCTCATAGAGGACACCATGAAAAGACCTATGCAAATAAAATAAAACCAGATCAGCCTGCGAGTAACTCGCAGGCTGATCAGGTTTTATGCTGTTCGCTGCTCCTCAGTGGTCTGGAAATGAAGATTTTGTAATTAAATTTGGTAAGGTTTAACTGTGGTTTTCTGCAGATCAGGCTTTATGTGGTACTTACTGAGTGCGTCAAAATGAGTCTTTATGAGGGAAAGGGTAAATGTAATGGTGCTGATTTCATTAAAACTGCGGTGCCCTTAATGACAGTGTTTCTTTACATAAATTTCCAGTTCATTAGGGCTTTCTGCCTCAAGCAGAAAGACCTATTGGGTTTGTTTTGTTTTTTCTTCTTCTTATTATTATTCTTCTACTTTTTTCTTCCTTTTGAGGTTCAAATTTAAACAGTTTGCCGATGAGCTAGCAGCATGAAATTTTAATAGTATGCACAGTGACTTTGGCGCTTTTGATCGTCATAATTTTTTTCTTCATGTGACGTCACATGACGTCAGGGCTGAAAAAAAGCTACAAAAGCTTGTTCGCGCTCCTTAGCCGTCATGATTGGACCGATTTACTTGATTTTTTCACAGAATGTATATATTATGTTCTTGTTGTGCAGGATTATATACGTTTTGCAATATTTGAAAAGATCAAGGATCTATGGCTGAACCAAGTTTCGAACTTTGGACCAGAAAATGTATTGAAGTATTACGAAGCACTCAGATAAGCTAGAAACATGAAATTTGGACAGAATATGTGTCCTATTGATTTCTTTCAGTTCTGAGAAGATTGACGTCGTATGACGTCAAATGACGTCATGACGCGTTATCAAATTTTTTATCCAAAATATACGGTTTTTTAGCACTGGAAGACAAAGTTTTTGACCGATTTGCATAAAATTTTCACTGAAGGTGCAACATAGCCTCTTATTGTCATCAGTCACTTCCTCTTCCGGAAAATAGCTAAGGTCAAGGTCACATGTCAATTATCGGTTTTTTCTTCGGCCTTCAATATCTCAAAAACGAAAAATATTTTATCGAGACACTATGCGTATAATTTGAAGTGCTTTGAAATGTTTTTCAGACGATATATAGTTTTTGAAGATCGGGGTTGAATCAGTTGAGTTATTGCAGAAAAACAAAAATGCTGCAACCCTAAGCGCACTTAACTACTTATATCTCGATCATTATTGATTTTTGTTAATAAGAGTATGAATATAATATGCAGATCAATGCCCGGCCGTTCTTTTGGTGTTTAAATTTTAAAGATTGACCTAATATTTATTAAGTTATAAGGAAAACAAAACGATATGAACATATTTATCCCCGATTTTTGCCGTGTGCTCAAGGTTTGACCGCCCGTATCTACAAAGTGTTTAAAGATACATACAATTATGAAGGGAGTGAATTGTGGGAAATCAAAAGACCTTTCTAACGGTACCTAGCTTTTTAAAATTGGACGTAATATAAGGAAGTTACATGAAAACTAAGAATTCAGTAAAACCATTCTTTCATGCACTCCCGCAGTAAGTCCCGATCACTTTGGGATTCCTTTTTTCGAAGAAACTATTTTTTTTTTTAAAATAACATATAGAACATTTTTATTTTTTTTGCATGATGTAATGCGGTTCTAATGATATGCAGATTTTAATGATCGGACCATAAATTATAAAGTTATTTGTCGAAAGGCAATAATAGACATGAACATCTTTTTGCCGACTTTTGCCGTTTTCTTGAAAAATAACTTTCTATATCTCAAAACCCGTAATAGAAAAGTTGAAACATGAAACACGTGAAATGTTGGAAATTTAAAGGCCTTTCTAATGGTACCTAGCATTTTAAAATTTGACATCGGACATCCTATAAGGAAGTTAGATAAGAAATAAGAAGTCATTTAAACCGTTCTTTCATGCATTTCTGCAGTTAGTCCCTATCATTTGATTGTTTTTGTGTCGCCTGCATAGCATGGCAGACACATAGGGATCACTTTGTCCGTCGTCGTCGTCGTCGGCGTCGTCGGCGTCACACTTTCTTGTCCGGAGCATAACTCGAAAAGTATTTGAGGTATCACCTTGAAACTTAAAACATGGATAGATCACATTGAGGTGGAGTGCGGTGCACAAGAATGATAACTCTGACTTTCGTATTTTCGGAGTTATTACCCTTTGTTGATTCTGAGATTTTATTTTTGTCCGGACCATAACTCAAAAAGTATTTGAGGTATCACCTTGAAACTTAAAACATGGATAGATCACATTGAGGTGGAGTGCAGTGCACAAGAATGATAACTCTGACTTTCATATTTTCTGAGTTATTGCCCTTTGTTGATTTTCAGTCTTAATTTTTGTCCAGGGCATAACTCAAAAAGTATTTGAGGTGCTGACTTAAAACTTTATAGATAGATAGATCTCATTGAAGAGGAGTGCAGTTCACATAAATGATAACTCTCACTTTCTTTTTCCTGAGTTATTGTCCTTTGTTGATTTCAGTCTTTATTTTTGTCAGGAGCATAACATAAAAAGTATTTGAGATATTGCTTTGAAACTTCATAGATGGAAAGATCTCATGGATTTGTAGTGCAGTGCATAAGAATGATAACTCTTGTTTTATTTTCTGAGTTATTTCCCTTTGTTGATTTTCAGACTTAATTTTTGTCTGGGGCATAACTCGAAACGTATTTGAGGTGTTGACTTGAAACTTCATAGTTCTCAATGGTCTGAGTGCAGTGCACATGAATGATAACTCTGTTTCTCTTTTTCCTTGAGTTATTGCCCTTTGTTGATACTCAGACTTCATTTTTGTCTGGAGCATAACACGAAAAGTATTTGAGGTATTACTTTGAAACCTCACAGGTGGAAAGATCTCATGGAGTGCATTGTGCAAGAATGATAACTGTTGTATTTTTGGAGTTATTTCCCTTTGTTTATTTTTTTGGATTTAATTCTTGTGTGGTGCATAACTTGTAAAGTATTTGAAGTGTTGCCTTAAACATTTATAGTAGATAGATCTCATTGGTCTGAGTGCAGTACACAAGAATGATAACTCAATAATGATAATGATGACTACAAACTTGCAACATATATATAATTAACGTCATAAGTGCTTAATGACGTCATAATTTTTCTTACAGTTAATGTTTTGAATTCATAGTCATTCTGACACTCCTCTGATGAAGACTGTATAGTCGAAAGTGCTCGGAAAAATTTTCATATTGCCTGTTTCCCCCCCCCCCCCCCCCCCCAAAAAAAAAAAAAATATATATATATATATATATATATATATATATGTGTGTGTGTGTGTGTGTGTGTGATTTGGTGTTATTTTGTACCTCACAAAATAGATTATGCTTTATCAATAATTTGTCAAAAGATCGATTTTCTAGTCAATTCATTCATCAAACATGCTTAAATGCAGGCGACACAAGTGTTCCGAGGAACACCCACATCTAGTTTTCTAAGAAACTATTAATTTTTGAAAATAACATAAAGAACAGTATTATTAGCGTCATGCAATGCGGTTCTAATGGTATGCAGATTTTAATGATCGGGCCATTAATTATAAAGTTATTTGTCGAAGGGCAATAATAGACATGAACATCGTTTTGCCGATTTTTTGCCGTTTCTTTGAAAAATAACTTTCTATATCTCAGAACACGTAACAGAAAAGTTGAAACATGAAACAAGTGAAATGTTGGAAATATAAAGGCCTTTCTTTTTTAAAATTGGACATCATATAAGGAAGTTAGATGAGAAATAAAAATTAATTTATACCGTTCTTTCATGCACTTCTGCAATTAGTCCTAATCACTTGATTGCTTTTTCAAAGAAACAATTAATTCTAAGCTCACCTGAGCACATGTGCTAAAGATGAGCTATAAGAATCGATGAATGTCCATTGTCCGTCCGTCTGACCGTCAATCCGCCGTCCGTCCGTCGTCCACAATTAGTTTGTTTGCACTCTAGCATCTTCATTTCTTAAGCAATCATCTTCAAACTTTGTGACAATGTTTATTACCATAAAATCTCG
Organism: Solen grandis; assembly: GCA_021229015.1. Taxonomy (NCBI): domain Eukaryota; kingdom Metazoa; phylum Mollusca; class Bivalvia; order Adapedonta; family Solenidae; genus Solen; species Solen grandis. Next base: position 5,240,276 of record CM037787.1, read on the forward strand.
GAAAAGTTTGATTATGGCTGATATCGGCTCATAAGGTCATGAGTTATGCTCCTTTAAATATTAAAAAATGCCAATTTTTAGTTTGTTTGCACCCTAGCATCTTCATTTCTTAAGAATCATCTTCAAACTCTATGACAATGTTTATAGCCATATTCTTTTGGATAAGTTCGATTATGGCTGATATCTGTCAATTAGGTCAGGAGTTATGCCCCTTTTGATATAGAAAAATGTAATATTTCACTTTATTTACACTCTAGCATCTTCATTTCTGAAGTAATCATCTTCAATCTTTAGAACAATGTTTATAGCCATATTCTTTTGATGTTTAAATTTGTGTGTTTTAAGGCATAATTTTTCATTCAAGTTTGACTTCAAATTTCGATAACAGGCTCTTTTTAGTTCGTGGAATTATAAATAATCTGATGGATTATGTCTTCAGTACAACTATGCTATTATTTTGTAACTTGTACAGGCAATGCCGATTTTTGTCTTTTTGGGTGGAGGAATAACTTTATATATCGCAAAAACAGATAGGTTTAAACATACAGTAAGTACATGTATGAATTCAGAAGACCTTTCTAACGGTACCTGGGTTTTTTAAATCGGACATCATAAGGAAGTTGCATGAAAGTAAGAATTTCTGAAGAAAAAAAAAATTCCTTGTGCTTCTGCAGTTGATCCAACATATTATTCTAAATTTTATTTCTGTTACATTAAAGGTAAAATGTGAAACAGTAATTTATTTTAATGCTCTGTGCCCCCCTTCAATTGAACAAGAAACTTCAATGAAGATATGAGAAATGAATATTTCGTAGAAATGGAAGCTTGTATACCTTTTTAGCATGTTAAGAGGACTAGTGATACTTCATTCCCTTGCAGAACACAAAGATTGAGTATTATTGTAGTTATCTTAAAGATGGTTCTGGAATAATTAGCATTATGAAATTATAACTGAAAACAGAGTCACATTTTCCCTTTTGAATGCAATGACTTTAAAATTTAAATTATGTTATATGACATTACAGATTTCCTCTGCTATTTATTTATGTTTGCACTCTACAGCTGCCAAAGATGGTGTATTTCAGAAAACTAAATAAGTATGATCAGGTTTGACATTGTTTGCAGTGCAGAAAGCCCTTTCTTTTGTCCAGAACAAAAGAAGTCTAGTTGACATTTATTTGAGTAAAGATTAAGTTTCATCTTTTTAGCAGTGTTAATAATTATCAGTAGTAAACCTTCACCAAGATAAGTTCTGAACTTTGTAACATGCCCACGTTATAAAGCCAAACATCATACATATAATAGCTATATAAATATTATGGCATATGAGGGGAGCATATATGTTTTACAAACATTTTTTGTTTGAAAATATTTAACAAGGAGCATTTCCGAAGTAATGACCACAGGTACTTATTAACTAGCCATAGACTAGTGAGGGCTTCAAATTACTTACAGATGATCTGCACACCCTTTTTAAAATAAAAAAAAATAAAAACTCATCAGAAAATGTTTCAAGAATGTGTATTGTTACTACTAGAAAACTGTTCTAGCCGGATTAATTAGCTTAAATGTATTATGTCGTAGCACAAATTGGTACTTTGGCTCTTAACTTAAATCTAAGTTAAAGTCTTAAAGCTATGTGGGATCAATTAGCTGAACAACCACTTGAGTTATGCCTTTAAAGGCAGACATTGATTTTTAGCCCACCAGAGCACAACATGAATAGTGTGATCTAATCTGATCACCCTGTATGAATAGATCACCATGTTTCTCTTATCTGTAGCAGTACATTGTCTGTCATGCATTGTCCAGCATCATTAATTTGCTTTAAAAGACATCATCTCTGAAACCAAAGGAAGTTTGGCATGAAGCACTAAAATTGCTAATATAAACTTGATCCATGTACTCATGTCAACCAAAAGAATTTTATTGAAAAGTCTTCTTCTGAAACCAATGCTAAAAATTAGTTGCTAAAATGAATTTGATCCTTTGAAAAATCAGGGCCCAAGTGGGGTCTGACTATATATAACAATTCAAAATTATTCTTCTGTGAACTTGTATCCAAAATACAGTTTCCAATAGCATCAGATAATTAATATGATGTGAAAAACTGATGGCTGCAAGGATTCTTTTTTTTTTTTAAGTTACAAAAATCCACAACTTTAGGTGGTGGATATAACAAAAACGATAAACAAGAAGCAAGCCAGTTGTTTGATTTCTGTGAATACATTTTACACTTTTTCTCTCCCCCAGAAAATAATGATGTCATTAAATACCTTGAGCACCTGAGTTATCTAGAGAGTACACTCAACATTAGCTGCTGTCTCAAAATGGTAAGGAAAATGTTCTCATTAGAGTTTTTTTTATTTTTCCTTTTTATCCTTCAAAGCATTTAGATGATTTTTTAGCTCACCTGAGCACGTGTGCTCAGGATGAGCTTTTAGGATCGATGAATGTCCGTCGTCCGTCCGTCCGTCCGTCCGTCCGTCCGTCCGTCCGTCCGTCGTCCGTCGTCCACAATTTGTTCGTTTGCACTCTAGCATCTTCATTTTATGAGCAATTATCTTCAAACTTTAAAACAATGTTTATAACCATAAAATCTCGGCCAAGTCAGGAGTTATGCCCCTTTTAAAATTAAAAAAAGCCAGATTTCACATTGTTTGCACTCTAGCATCTTCATTTCATGAGCAATTATCTTCAAACTTTAACAATGTTTATAACCATAAAATCACGGCCAAGTTCGATTATGGCTGATATCGTACCATTAGGTCAGGAGTTATGCCCTTTTAAAATTCAAAAAAGCCAGATTTCACATTGTTTGCACTCTAGCATCTTCATTTCATGAGCAATTACCTTCAAACTTTAAAACAATGTTTATAACCATAAAATCACGGCCAAGTTCAATTATGGCTGATATCGGAACATTAGGTCAGGAGTTATGCCCCTTTTAAAATTCAAAAAAAGCCAGATTTCACATTGTTTGCACTCTAGCATCTTCATTTCATGAGCAATTATCTTCAAACTTTATATCAATGTTTATAACCATAAAATCACGGCCAAGTTCGATTATGGCTGATATCGTACCATTAGGTCAGGAGTTATGCCCCTTTTAATATTCATAAAATGCCATATTTCAAGTTGTTTACACTCTAGCATCTTCATCTTTTGAGCAATCCTCTTCAAACTTTATGGCAATGCTTATGACCATAAGGTCTCGATTGAGTTCGATTATGTCTGAGATTCATCAATTAGGTCAGGAGTTATGCCACTTTTAATATTAAAAAAATGCCATATTTCACTTTGTTTACACTCTAGCATCTTCATCTTTTGAGCAATCATCTTCAAACTTTATGGCAATGCTTATGACCATAATGTCTCGATTGAGTTTGATTATGACTGAGATCAGTTGATTAGGTCAGGAGTTAAGCCCCTTTTAATATAAAAAAATGCCAGATTTCACGTTGTTTACACTCTAGCATCTTCATCTTTTGAGCAATCATCTTCAAACTTTATTACAATGTTTATGACCATAAGATCTCGATTGAGTTCGATTAATGCTGAGATCCGTCAATTAGTTCAGAAGTTATGCCCCTTTTAATCTTCAAAAAATGCCAGAAATCACTTTGTTTACACTCTAGCATCTTCATCTTTTGAGCAATCATCTTCAAACTTTATGACAATGCTTATGACCATAAGGTCTCGATTGAGTTCGATTATGGCTGAGATCTGTCAATTAGGTCAGGAGTTATGCCCCTTTTAATATAAAAAAAACATATTTCACATTGTTTACACTCTAGCATCTTCCTTTTTTTAGCAATCATCTTCAAACTTTATGACATTGTTAATGACCATAATGTCTCGATTGAGTTCAATTGTGGCTGAGATGGGTCATTTAGGTCAGGAGTTATGCCCCTTTTAATACAAAAAATACAAGATTTCACTTTGTTTATTCTCTACCAACTTCATTTTTTTAACAATCATTTTTAAACTTTAAGACAATGTTTATGCCTATAATCTCACAATCGGGTTCAATTATAACTGATATTGACTTGTAAATTTAGGAGTTATGCCCATTTCACCATAAAAAAAAGCCAGATTTCACTTTTACACTCAAGCATCTTTATTTCTTAAGCAATCATCTTTCTCAGGTGAGCGACCAAGGGCCATCTTGGCCCTCTTGTTAGGAATGAAATATAGCATCCTGAAAATAGAAATATTGACAGAATTCAAACCAAACTCTGCAATAATCATTTATTCAGCTGCAGCAGTGCATGTGCTCAGGATGAGCTATTAGGATCGATGAATGTCCGTCGTCCGTCCGTCATCCACAATTACTTTGTTTGCACTCTAGCATCTTCATTTCTTAAGCAATCATCTTCAAACTTTATGACAATGTTTATTACCATAATATCTCAGCCAAGTTTGATTATGGCTGATATTGGCCTATTAGGTCAGGAGTTATGCCCCTTTTCATACTAAAAAATGCCAGATTTCACTTTGTTTGCACTCTCGCATCTTCATTTCTTAAGCAATCATCTTCAAACTTTATTACAATGTATATTACCATAATCTCTTAGCCAAGTTCGATTATGGCAGATATCAGCTTTTAGGTCAGGAGTGATGCCCCTTTTAATATAATAAAATGCCAATATTCACTTTGTTTGCACTCTTACATCTTCATTTCTTAAGCAATTATCTTCAAATTTCATGACAACATATATTACCATAATCTCTCGACCAAGTTTGATTATGGCTGATATTGGCCTGTTAGGTCAGGAGTTATGCCCCTTTTAATATAATAAAATGCCAATATTCACTTTATTTGCTCTTTAGCATCTTCATTTCTTAAGTAATCATCTTAAAACTCTAGAACAATGTTTATAGCCATATTCTTTTGGCCAAGTTCGATTAAAGCTGATATTGGCCAGGTAGGTGAGGAAGAAGAGGGAGCATATTGTTTTGCAAATGTTGGTCTGTCAGATAGGGGTCACTTGGTCAAAGGTCAAGGACACAGTGACCTTGAATGTGAAAATTATTTCTGATCAGTAATTGGAAAATGCTTGGGCCCACATTCCTCAAACTTCATAGGGTGATTGGTCATGACTAGTAGATGACCCCTATCGATTAAGGGGTCACTTTGGTCAAAGGTCAAGGTCACATTGACCTTGAATGTGAAAATAGTTAACGAAAAATACCTGGAGAACGCTTGGGCCCACTTTCCTCAAACTTCAAAGGATGATTGGTCATGACTAGTAGATGACCCCTATGATTTTGGGGTCACTTGGTAAAGGTCAAGGTCACAGTGACCTCAAATGTTAAAATCGTTCTGATCAATAACTGGAGAACGCTTGGGCCCACATTCCTCAAACGTTCTGACAACTCTTGTTACCTTTGTTTCGGCAGTCATTTTATGCTTGTATAAAACCAAGCTTGTATTTAAATGTATTTATTGAGTAACAAGTTATTACAATAAGTGTTAATCCCTCTTGATGGTTTCCTGGGTTGGACCAGTACTAAGCTTGTTGGAAAGAAGTGAAAAGCCCATGCTTTTGGACCCTGGCGCCCTTTTATAGCCCATTTGATGTAAAGTTTGTATTTGAGTATACGGTCAAAACTGTCTTAAGTGGTCAGTCAAGGGAATAAGAGAAAGTGACCACTTAACAGAAAAGGTAATGCTAGCTTGATAATTTTAAAACTGACTGCTAAATGCAGGTTGGCCGCTTAATACAGATTCAACTGTACAAGTCTTCAAACCTTCCAATGATATTGTAAATGCAGAAATAGGTGAATATTATGTTGCTTACAACTTAAAAACCATCTGCTTTTGAACAAGACAATACATTCATTTTAATGTCTTAGGACATTGATTTTAGTTATGGATGATAAATACTGATTTTGTTATTTATATTAAGTAATAAAGTAAGTTAGGGTTTTCCTTAAGAATCAGAGTAGAAGGCTTATTTTAAATTGTAGGAGGCAGGGGCGTTTGGGGGTCCTTCATTTTCTTGTGATTTTTTTCATTTTCTTTGAATTATTCCCTTTTTTTTACAATTTGACAAATTTGATATGAGGCTGTCAAATGTGCTGCCAGCCACCTCTTAAGGAAAAACTGGTAAGTTTCAAAGTTGTATTCTACTAGTCGTAGCATGTAACACACGAGATACCTGTTCTCTCCCTGTCCCCAGGACAGCCAGAGTGAGTTCCCTGTGGCCCATGCAGTGTCCGTTCATATCGGGAATGTGGACAACTACAGCCATGTCTCAGGTATGTACATGTAGTACTCACAGTTTGTTTTTCAAAGAAAAAAATGGAGGTATTGTCGTCAATCTGGTGTCATTGTCACTTGTGTAATTGTTGTTAAAAACTTTAATCTTGGTCATAACTTCTACACTGTATAAAATTCATATATTTGTTCACTATCACAAGGGCTACATTCCCATCAAGGGCCATAACTCTTAGGTTCATATTGGTTGGCTAATTTCTAATACATGTATAAACTAGATTTATATAAAGTTTAAACAAAAATCTTCTATAAAGCCAGTGGTCAGAATTTAATTATTTCATTTAATTTTATTGGGTGCAAATAGCAACCGCATAGCCCTCTACCATAATAACGGATATTATTAAACAATAGCCAAATTTATCGCACAAATCAGACCCTGCAATGCTTGTATTCACCCTGCATTGTTTTGAGACTGTAGGGTCTGGTCTGATGCGTCAAATCTGGCATGGGAGTTGGACCTCATGTCAGTAGTCCCTCGTGTTTATATGTTGGACTTTCTAGGGCGTCAAGTCTGGCATGGGAGTTGGACCTCATGTCAGTAGTCCCTCGTGTTTATATGTTGGACTTTCTAGGGCGTCAAGTCTGTGTTTATAGTTGGACTTTCTAGGGCGTCAAGTCTGGCATGGGAGATGGACCTCATGTCAGTAGTCCCTGGTGTTTATATGTTGGACTTTCTAGGGCGTTAAGTCTGGCATGGGAGATGGACCTCATGTCAGTAGTCCCTGGTGTTTATATGTTGGACTTTCTAGGGCGTCAAGTCTGGCATGGGAGATGGACCTCATGTCAGTAGTCCCTGGTGTTTATATGTTGGACTTTCTAGGGCGTCAAGTCTGGCATGGGAGATGGACCTCATGTCAGTAGTCCCTCGTGTTTATAATACATGGGACTTTCAAGGAGTGTTTCTATTGTAATTAGAGATGGACCTTATGACACGTGGTTTTGATGGTGCATTTTGGTTGTTGTAAATGTAGGTGAAAGAAGGTCTGGTCTCCCCCGGTGTTTTCCCCCTGACCAAATTGGAGACCAGTCTGCCACAACGAGTTGGACAATGTACAACAATGAGGATGTAGTTCATTTGAATTAGTTTGTCATGTACATTATTAAAGTGATACATGTCTTTAAGTTCAGGGGTTGGCTAGTTTCCTTATATACTCTTTATACAAAATTTCAAACTCCATCTATGAAACTAATAGTTGGGATTTTATTTCAGTGGGCACAAATTGTCACTTATAGAACATTACCATTATTGCTCAAATAAATTTGATCCTTTGAATACAAAGCCCAGAGGGAGTCAGCTTGTTTCCTGATATATTCTATTAAAAAATCATCTTCTATGAAACCAATGGTCAAAATTTATCATTAGGCAAAAATGGCCACTTAAAAATTGATCCTTTAGAGAATAGGCCTCCAGGGAATCTGCTAGTTTACTTATATATAATCTATAGAGAAACTTTGGAATTCTTTTTATCTGAAATTTGAATCTGGTTGACGGTATAGTGCTCTGGTTTGTGTTCTAAGGTCACTAGGGCTCTCTGGTTTATCTAAAATTTAATTAGAATCCAACCTTGCAATAAAGGTATATCAGACATTGATGTTTTCACTGCATGACTTTTATCTTTTTGCTGCTTTATCTGCATCTGTCTCAATACATGTAATTATCTTGCATTAGTTTGTCAACGGCTGTCGTTGAAGAGATTCATCGAGATGATAAAGACCCACATTGTAGCCTTTTATCAGTGATCTGTATTATCAGCCATGAAGTCATTAATTTATAACTCTCATCATAGAAGAGTTAGAAGGGTTTGAAGGAGTTATCTTGAGTACTTCATGGAAGCAGATTTTATCACTTGAATCATTATCTTATACTGTTAAAGTTTCTAATAAGGTTTTCCAGTAGAATATTAAGGTTATTAGTGATACACAAGCTGAACAGACATCTGTTTGCAAGTTTGTCATGCATAGAGAGATTTTGATATAATTTTGTGCAATTGTTCCTCACAATGAGAAATTCAGTTTCATTGCTCAAAGTCAAATGGTATAATAAATCTTGTCCAAGCTGTAACTGCCTCATACATTGAGGGGTTTTTGAATAATTTATTCGGCATGATCAGGTAGCATGCAGCTACAAGAGCCAGATCCATAGCTTATATAATTTAAATATTAATCTGATGGACTCTGGTGGTAAAAGACTGAAAGTGCTTCTGCATGTGCAGCTTAGGTTGATATAGAGTAGTAGTATCTGACTTGCACTGATTGACCAGAAATAAGTCACAATTGAATAAAATCATGCAAATTCAAACAAAAATGCCAAAATTAAATAATGATCAATGAAACTAAGCTATTGGCATGATAAGAGCTCGACTATTCAAAGAATAAGGAGGGCTGTTCTATTCACCCAAGCGTCGCCATAACGGTTAAGTTTTTTGTACCACCTCACCTAATTACTGAACCCCTTAAGGTATTGTTTTGAAACTTGGAATACTTGTATATGACCACCATCTCAACTTGTAGGCAAGACGGGATAACTCTGTTGTGGATTTTGACCAAATTATGCCCCTTTTTCGACTCAAAATCTTGGTTAAGTTTTCCGTACCACCTCACTTTTTCACTGAATGCCTAAAGGTATTATTTTGAAACTTGGAATACTTGAATATGACCACCACCTCAACCTGTAGGCAAGAGGGGATAACTCTCTCATGGATTTTTTACCAAATTATGCCCCTTTTTGACTTAGATTCTTGGTTAAAGTTTCCATACCACCTCACTTTTTCACTAAACCCCTTTAAGTATTGTTTTGAAACTTGGAATATGAGACAGATTGATTGTACTTCTTTAGTGTCCCCGAGGGGTCACAAAGGGGTCTGGCCCCACCCCGTCAGTTTCACTTCTGACCTATATTTTAAAAACCATTGAGATCCCCACCCATAAACCATATATATTCTTGTTCCTCATGATCAGATGGATTGAATGAAACTGTATGATTGTCTAAGGAGAAACTTTGGGAGCATTAGTTACAGTTCACTGTTACAAATCGTCCATTGAGAGCCAGAAGGGGCTATCAGCCTTCTTTTTACATATGCTGATAACCCCTTCTGGCTTTCAACGGACGAAATATTACTTGTTTTCCCAGATCTCATTTATGTTTTTCTTTGAAACTTGTGTATCACTTTCATCACTGCTTTTGGTCAAGAGGTGATTACTCTGTCATAAATTTTGACAAATTTATGCAATATGTTATATTACTGCAATATTTTTCTATATTGACAAGCATTAGATTAGTCAAGGGCACTGTTTTATGGACAGCTCTTGTTGAAATTGACCCCTTTGTTATATCCTTCAAATTGTTTCTATGAAAGAAATATTGCAGCGACTTCAGATTTTCATGTTATGTCACTAAGGAATGTTCTATAATCCAGATAGAACAAATAATCAAAATATAGGTAATTCCAGGTATATATAGAATGGTATAATGGTAACTTTTTTGACTGAGTATAGATATTGTAAGGTCTACAATACATCAAATTTCACAGAGATTGATATTTGTGAATATAGTCATTCATGCAGTTAATGAATTTTATTGCTTATAAAGAGACGGAAAAGCAAATATTAGCAAAATTAATGTGAATATCATTAAAACAAAATTGTTAAACAATATCATTGATGTTTCTAGACACAATACTCAGTATGCCCCACATATATGTATCTACTTCAGATGACTTACTTTGTTACATTGGTAAACATAGCAGACTCAGATCACACAGCTTCATTTAGGAGCTATCTGATCAGGGTCTTCTCTGTTTGTTCATACAATTGTAGCTCAGATTCTATACAGCCTTCATTGCAAAGAAAAATCCATTGTTTCTTATACCATTTTGAGGTCAGGAAAATGATATTCATCAAGTCCTAAATTAGAGCAGCATACATATTCATGATGTACACTAGGATAAACAACTTGGATTTGTAGCAGGTGTTTTGTGCTTTTATTTTGTTTTAATTTCTTTTCCACAGATACTCGATTAGCGTGCATAAAAAAGTCAGGTAAGGAATAATTGTTTTTATTCTACATGAAATGTAGGTAAAATAAATTGGATATTATTGTATCTTATAAGAGTAATTTAATATATTGTCTTTTGCTTTATGCCATTTTTAGCTCACCTGAGCAACATTGCCCACTTGTTAGATTTTATCAGAGGTTAGTGTGAATTTTACAAGTTTGGCCTTTGATTATTTAGGGTTTTACAATAATTAATATCATAAAGTATAAATAAATATGATAGGGTGTACCTAATAAACTGTGATGGGTATGCTGAAGGCTGTTCAAAAAGTAGTGGCAACAGTGGCTGGTTATCCTTACCTTTCTCACTTTCCAAGAAATGTACTTTCCAAGAAATGTACTTTCCAAGAAATGTACTTTCCACCTGACTGTACACACTTTTCTACAGAACAAAAACCACTCAGAAAAAAACATTTTGGAAGCTCTCTGTAAGTTTACTGTTTATACACTGGTATAGAGTGCTTCCAGTTGTGTCATACAGTTCAAAGCAGCACCCATTTCAGGATAACTTTATATCCCCACATTAAGTCTGGAGGTCTGACCCTTGAATGATAAAAAAATGTCAGATTTCACTTTGTGCACACTCTAGCATCTTTATTTCTTAAACAATCTTCTTCAAACTTCATGGAAATGTTTATAACATAAATTTCTAGCCATGTTCTATTACGAATGATATCTGCCCATAAGGTCTGGAGTTATGTCACTTGAATAATTAAAATGCCAGATTTCACTTTGTGAACCTCTAGCATCTTCATTTCTTGAACAATCTACTCTGAACTTCTTGATGATGTTAATGGCTATAATTTTAACCCTTTCCCTCATATAGACTCATTTTGACGCACTCAATAGGTACCACATAAAGCCTGATCTGCAGAAAACCACAGTTATACCTTACCAAATTTAATTACAAAATCCTCTTTTCCAGACCACTGAGGAGCAGCGAACAGCATAAAACCTGATCAGCCTGCGAGTTACTCGCAGGCTGATCTGGTTTTATGCTGTTCGCATAGGTCTTTTCATGGTTCCCTCTATGAGGGAAAGGGTTAAGGCTATGTTGGACAATTCAATCAGGAGTGTTATTGCCCATGTACAGACTTACAATGGAAAATACTTGAACAAACAACAAGGCCTAGAGTTAGAATATTCTGTGTGTAAATGGCCTTGTGGACCTCTTCCATGTTTGTTCAAAGTATCTCCCTGCATGAGGTCAAAATTAGCCATGTCCAAGGAATTACTTGATTTTATATAGAATTAGAAAATTAAAATAAAAATAAAAAACTTCTTAAAATCAATAAGGTATACAACTTAGATATTTGGTGTGTGTCGTTGTCTACTGGTCCTTTACCAAGTTTGTTCATATCATTATTGTCCTGGGGTCAAAATTGGCCACACCCAATGTTCACTTGTTTTTTACATAGGCTTATATAGGGAGCTATAATCTTCAATTTTGGAGCACAGGTACAATTTTGTTTTTAAATTTAACTTTGTGGATGACCTTGATGATGATCCAGAGAACTACTTTTGATATTTTAAACTATAGCCTTCAAATTTGGACTACTGGTACAGTTTTGTGTTTGACATTGAACTTTGACCTTGTGTGATATTGACCAGCTATGTCCAAATTTGGCCCAAAGGTATACTCAAACTGTACTATGGTTGGTATACTCAAACTGTACTATGGTTGGTATACTCAAACTGTAACCTGATTGGTATACTCAAACTGTAACCTGATTGGTATACTCAAACTGTACTATGGTTGGTATACTCAAACTGTACTATGGTTGGTATACTCAAACTGTAACCTGATTGGTATACTCAAACTGTAACCTGGTTGGTATACTCAAACTGTACTATGGTTGGTATACTCAAACTGTACTATGGTTGGTATACTCAAACTGTACTATGGTTGGTATACTCAAACTGTACTATGGTTGGTATACTCAAACTGTTCTATAGTTTGTATACTCAAACTGTATCCTGATTGGTATACTCAATTTGTATCCTGATTGGTATACTCAAACTGTATCCTGATTGGTATACTCAAACTATATCCTGATTGGTATACTCAAATTGTACTATGGTTGGTATACTCAAACTGTATCCTGGTTGGTATACTCAAACTGTACCCTGATTGGTATACTCAGACTGTGCTATGGTTGGTATACTCAAATTGTACTATGGTTGGTATACTCAAACTGTTCTATGATTGGTATACTCAAACTGTGCTATGGTTGGTTTACTCAAACTGTACTATGGTTGGTATACTCAAACTGTTCTATGGTTTGTATACTCAAACTGTATCCTATTTGGTATACTCAAATTTGTATCCTGATTGGTATACTCAATTTGTATCCTGATTGGTATACTCAAACTGTATCCTGGTTGGTATACTCAAATTTTACTATGATTGGTACACTCGAGTTTTACTTTGATTGGTATACAGTAAAACTTGTATTAAGAGACCACCCTTGGGATTTTGTAAAAGTGGTCTCTTAATAAAACGGTCTCTTAATAAAATATGTCATTTTTTTATGCGTGAATTTTCTCTCTCTCCAATCTTAATTTGCTCATTTATACATGTATAAGTATGTTTGCATGATTTGTTTGTTTTTGCTATTGTTGTTGAAATATTCACTTAGGTGAATCTCTCTCTCCCAATTCCTCCGCGATTTTCCGTGTACTTTTACTTTTTGACAGTTCAATCACATTAATCCGTTCCTGTAAAGTTAGCACTTTTCGTTTCGACATGTTGATGCGTTGATTACAAATGCGGATTAATCTAGATGTTAATTCTTTTTTCTCCATTATTAGCTGATTAATACTGTTTTCTAAATAAAAAACTTCCTGTTTTCCAAATTGAAACAGTTTTCCTAATGATTCGAAGCGGCGCCTTTGATAGCCCCGGATGATAAAAGGAGTCTTTTTCTATTGTCTTATTGTTGTGAATAACAAAACTATATTTAGCAAACGCATGAAAAACCCCAAGTAACACAAACAATGGGGTCATTAACAGGTCCTTTGCAGCAACCCAGGGGGACTCAGGGTGAATCATTCAAGCGGAAAATACGGTACACACCTGGTCAATCCATAATTTCCTGGGGCTAAAGGTGGGACAGGGTCGCTTAATGCGTGCCTATTTTAGTAGACTCGAAATGATAATTAGTGGTCACTAGTCGTTTAAGACAAAAGTCGCTTAATAAATAAGAAATATAGAGTAAATATTTTCGGGGGTAAATAAAATGGTCGTTTAAGACAACATGTCGCTTAATAGACGTGGTCGCTTAGACAAGTTTGACTGTACTTAATTTGTACTTTGATAGGTACTCTCAATTAAGTTTTACCATGATTTGTATTCTTAATTTGTTCTTTGATTGGTATACTCAAGTTTTACCATGATTTGTTTACTCAAGTTGTACCATGTTTGCTGTACTTAGGATATTTATATGTAGTTGTTATTGTATTGGTACAGACAGCTGTAATGTCAGGATCAAGTTGAAGCCAAAAGTACCCCTGCCTCAGATATTCCCAGCCAGGTGAGTTTTCCTGTACATCCTTGTAAAAAATGAATTACTTTGATTTATACTAGTTTCCTAAAGATATGTAGTTGAAAGATATTATTTTCTTGTTTGTGAAATAATCATTAATTACAGCTAAATGTTCCTCTTGAATGCTCCTGGTAAGAACCAGTGCATCCCAGAGTCTGGGATAGTTGCCATTGAATCTTGCTCAGTGTTTGAACTAACCCAAGCAAGGTTTGAACTCACACAAGCATGGTTTGAACTAACCCTAGCAAGGTTTGAACTCACCTGTGAAGGGTTTGAAGTAACCCTAATTAGGTTTGAACTCACCTAAGCAGGGTTTGAAACCCTAGCAGGGCTTGAACTCACCCAAACTGGGTTTGAACTAACCCTAGCAAGGTTTGAACTCACCAAAGCAAGGTTTGAACTCACTCAAGCTGGGTTTGAACTAACCCTAGCAAGGTTTGAACTCACCCAAGCAAGGTTTGAACTCACCCAAGTAGGGTTTGAACTCAGTAGTGTTTTGATATGGAGTTGAGCAGAACAGTGTATGTAGCATATATGTACTGGAGGAAGTACTTGTATTTCTATGAGTTATATACTATCTAGAGTTAAATAGGTCTGTACATGATATATTTTGCTTTTCTATTGTGTTTTTAAACTTATTTTGGTTTGTATATATATTTTGCTATTCTGATGTCAAGTGCCCAATTGATAGTTCAGGGATAGCTTTAATGTGTATAAAAATTGCTTGGTGTGAGATTTTGACAAAATCTTTCTTGCTCAAATTTGCATAGATGGAAAAAATAGATATATTTCCCCATCCCCATTTTTTTGTAAGATGGACAGAATCCCTCAAATGGATTTGGCTTGGAAGACAAACTATTCATAATTTGACATGAGAATCACTCAGAGAATAATTTGAATCTGACGACTTAACACTTTACTTAAGGAATATTCACGTACAAACTTGATGAGTATTAATATACTGAATTATAATGATGAAGTAAACAATTTGGGTTTTCTTTTCAATGCAGACTATGTAGAATTTTAGCTACAATATTGTATAAACAAACAGGAAGGAGCTTTCTGGTCTGCTTGCCAAGGCATTTAAACTCGTTTTATGATGTAAAGGGATAATTAATGTTTATTTTGTATTATTCACACAGAAATCAGAATTGCAGGAAAGCAGAATTGCAGGAAATCAGAATTGCAGGTGTAGATTTATAAGTCATTTAGGACTGAATTTAACCCTTTCCCTCATAGAGGACACCATGAAAAGACCTGTGCGAACAGCATAAAACCAGATCAGCCTGCGAGTAACTCGCAGGCTGATCAGGTTTTATGCTGTTCACTGCTCCTCAGTGGTCTGGAAATGAGGATTTTGTAATTAAATTTGGTAAGGTTTAACTGTGGTTTTCTGCAGATCAGGCTTTATGTGGTACCTATTGAGTGCGTCAAAATGAGTCTATATGAGGGAAAGGGTTAAGAGACTCACTATGTATAATCATTCATATTCATTTTCTTTTCCTCAAGTGTGGAATTTGCCTGTGACAAGAAGCAGACATACAAAGTTCAGCTTTCTCCACTCTCCCTGGAGTTCAAAGACTTGTTGTTACCATTACCATGGAAACCAGATATGGAGAGTGACTTCTTCTCTTCCCTCTGGAACTGGGTTTTGTGCCCTAATGATGAAGAAAGGTAGGTTATTCAACCTGATGGATGTGACAGTTCTCTTAGGATTTTCTTCTAATATATCCTTAATATTTGTTAACATTGTCGTGACTGTTTTCCTGTCATTACTTTATGATCTACATCATGATGTTGCTCTCGGAGGGCACAAGGTAGCTTTTAGACTCTAATTAAGGGCTTGGTACAAAACTATTGTGACTACATTTTTCAAAATTTTACAGGGAGAAGGAAAAACTGTATTGATTGTCATACTTTGGATTTATGCCTACTTTCTTGTAATCAATGGTCTCTTTTAAAGATGATACACTATTATGATATTGAATGTTATTGATATACATATTTTAGATAACTTTATACACATTTTTTTTACTTACAATAGTTTTGTGCTCAAAAAAGGAGTTAAAACTCTCTATATTTATATGCAAAACTATTGTAATTTATTTACCATAGTTTTGCATAACAAATGTACATAAATTGATGCAGTCTAAGCATATACAATATCAGATTCATATACATGTTTCAGGTTTTTTTTTATTATTTCTTCAGAATACCTTCTCTTTCTCTCTCTCTCTCATATATATATATATATATATATATATATATATATAATTATGGGAACTCTCTCTGCTCTTTCTGCACTATATTATATGCACATTGTAAAACAACAACAAAAACCTTTCTAACATAAATTATTCATAAGCCATTCAAAAAAGTTATTATTTGTAACAGGAAAAATATTTTTATAACCTCTCTATTTCAGAATTTTTATGCTCCATGAATGGAGAGCATATAGTTGCCGCTTTGTCCATCCGTCCCATTATGGTTTGCATAATTTAGGAGTTACTGCACTTTGTAATTTTTCAGACTTAAATTTTGTCCGGAGCATAACACAAAAACTATGTTTTGCATAATTAGGAGTTATTGCCCTTTGTAGTTTTTCATTCTTAAATTTTGTCCAGAGCTCATATAGTATTATAATAAAGTACCCATCAAGTGACAAGGTGCAGTTCGGGGAGCATCCACCGGTTAAATATTTGTAGATGCAGAGAGATGCAAGCTAAACTTAATTACATGTATTTGACTGAATGGTTTAAACTTTATGTGGTCATAATAAATATATATATTGCCTATAAAGAACAGTACTGACAGATCAATGCATTCTTAAACTGATACAATTCCCAATTACAATACCAAACAAATCAGTTTAGTGGCAGTCATGAATAAACATATTTTTTATTATGTTGTCATAACATTAGATCCATCATACGACAGGATCTGGTATTTGAATGGTTATAGATTGTTTACAGTTTTACAGATAACTAGAAAAAAAATTAAACAGAGAACAATGATTCTGTAGAATCAGGTCTAATGAATATGATCTTTTATCTTGTTTTTAATCTGTTATTACTTCCTAAAATTGACTTTCTATTTAATGAGCCACTCCCTGTCCACCAACTTCCTGACCTTCACTATGTCCACTAGCTCCTTAACCCATTCTCTGCCAGCTAATTTTCTGACCCACTTACATGCCAAATTGTTAATTAATTTATTAATTTACTCCAATTTGTGATTCCCTCATCATTGCTATCGTAACATTGTGGACATGTCGGCAGATGTTCACGTCATATGTGGGTTTCCCAAAGTTTTAAAGAATTGTGTAAAGAAAAAAAAATCAGAGCTGTATTTTGGGGGGCTATGTTGTGTGTGTGCATGTGTGAGAGCTAAATAAGGAAGGAGGCTGTATAGGAAAATAAGTTAATTTGGTGGCTATATAGGGAAAAAGTGATCAGGCTACCAAGTAAGAAAAACATTAAGGGAGTTATAAAGGGAAAAAAAAGTAAAGGGGGTTGTTGGGGCAGGGGCTATATAGGAAAAAGTGTAGGGGCTAAACAGGAAGAAGGTGAGGGTGGCTAAATAAAAAAAGTGAAGGGAGCTTTATAGGGAAAAAATAAAGGGGGCTTTATAGGAAAGAAGTTGGGGGGAGGGGACAGATAGGATAAAAGTGAAGGACCTGGGTAGGTGGGGGATGTATAGGAATCCCACTGTGTCATGTCCTGCTATACTACAACTTGTGTATCATCTTACTGTTAAGTCAAGATAGTGTAGCAGCAGTATTCCTCACCTTCACTGATAGCTTTGTGACATGTCTATAGCCCCTGCTTCAACGCTACCGGTATATCATCAACAAATACCCACAGCTGATCAACTGATGATGTCATGTAGTATAGCGAAATAAGTCAGCTAGTGGTATTTGACAATGGTGCTATATGGGAATCACGCTCGTTATTTCCCATCTCATCAGTTTACAGCCCGTCCTTCACTCACATGAAAACAAGGTGGGATGTGGAGGTATCCATTACCATAATGAATGATACACTGATGTATTACAGGAGAGGGGTAGAGTCAGTCAAGAGTTTCCAGATAACCCGGGACCAGTTGGGGGACATTCATGCCCAACACTTAGCCAAATATGCAGTACCCTCCAGTGAGAGTGTCCCAGGTAAGTACATGGTTATTGTTTGTCAGGTTCTGCATATTGAATGTGAGGACTCCTAGGACCTTCATGCCTTTTTTTTAGCCAGTGTTATTTATTTAAACAACAAATAACTACTTTGGCAGAGGTGATACAAAGGGATCACTTTGTCCATCTGTCTGTTTCACTTTGTCATACTTTTCCGTCACGCTTCTTTTAGCAGGTGACACACATGTTCCAAGGAACACTTCTTGTATTTACATCTCAACTGCCTTCCTTAAAGATGCAAATGATTGAATGGCTGAACAAAGATATATCAAACAGAGATAGGAAACTCCTGTAAAAACAATTATAAAATATCATCCATATCATCCTGTCCTACACTTTAGTGATAGATTGATGAGACCTTTCTGGGGCCTCTACAGTGGCTGAGAGGGTAAAGTTGCTGACTTTAACACTCACGCAGCCCCTCACCACGTGAGTTCGAATCCCGGCAGGGTCATTCAGATTTTCATGTGAGGAAGCCTTCCAGCTGGCTTGCGGTAGGTCGGTGGTTCTACCCGTATGCCTTTGTGCATTTGGGGTCTTCCTCCACCTGTAATTAGCTGGACGTCGCTATATGACTGAAATACTGTCGAAGCGACGGTAAACTCAAACAGTCAAGTCAAGTTGAGACTTTCCTTATCTTGAAATGTAGGTCCCAATACTGGGTTTTATACATTTGAGAGGAAAGCTCCGTAATGTAGATGCTGGCTCTAATGTATCTATAGAGCTAGCATGCATGTATATATATTATAAATAGCATCTCCATAAAGAAAATGGTTTCCAAAGCTTCTAAATTTTGTAAATTGTGGTGATACCTTATATGTATATTTTTGATTTAAGATATTTTGTGAAATCCACATCTTTGGAAAGAATTTAAAATATTGTTATACCCCCGAAACAAAGTTTGGGGGGGTATATAGGAGTCACCCGGTGGTCGGTCGGTCGGTCGGTTGGTCGGTCGGTCGGTCGGTCGGTCCAGCGGTCCGTTGCATTTTCCTTGTCCGGAGCATAACTTGAAAACCACAAGTTGGAATTCAATACAACTTCATGCAATGATCAAGCACATGGAGAGGAAGTGCAGTGCACAAGAACCATAACTCCATCTTGACTTATTATGGAGTTATTGCCCTTTGTTACTTTTCCTTGTCCGGAGCATAACTTGAAAAGTACAAGTTTGATTTCAAAACAATTTCATACAATGGTCAACCACAATATGAGGAAGTGCAGTGCACAAGAACCATAACTCTATCTAGAGTAATTACAGAGTTATTGCCCTTTGTATTTTTTCCTTGTCCGGAGTATAACTTGTAAAGTACTGATTGGATTTCAAAACAATTTCATACAATGGTCAAGCACAATGAGAGGCAGTGCACAAGAACCATAACTCTATCTAGAGTAATTACAGAGTTATTGCCCTTTGTATTTTTTCCTTGTCCGGAGTATAACTTGTAAAGTACTGTTGGATTTCAAAACAATTTCATACAATGGTCAAGCACAATGAGAGGAAGTGCAGTGCACAAGAACCATAACTCTATCTATAGGAATTACAGAGTTATTGCCCTTTGTTACTTTTCCTTGTCCGGAGTATAACTTGTAAACTACTGGTTGGATTTCAAAACAATTTCATACAATGGTCAAGCACAATGAGAGGAAGTGCAGTGCACAAGAACCATAACTCTATCTATAGGAATTACAGAGTTATTGCCCTTTGTTACTTTTCCTTGTCCAGAGTATAACTTGTAAACTACTGGTTGGATTTCAAAACAATTTCATACAATGGTCAACCACAATATGAGGAAGTGCAGTGCACAAGAACCATAACTCTATCTATAGGAATTACAGAGTTATTGCCCTTAGTTACTTTTCCTTGTCCAGAGTATTACTTGTAAACTACTGGTTGGATTTCAAAACAATTTCATACAATGGTCAACCACACTATGAGGAAGTGCAGTGCACAAGAACCATAACTCTATCTAGAGTAATTACAGAGTTATTTCCCTTTGTTACTTTTCCTTGTTTTTCTTGTCCTGAACATAACTCGAATATTATACATGGTATATACTTGAAACTTAAAATGTAAACAGATGGCGACTAGGAGAAGTGCAGTGTCCAAGAACTGTAACCTTATATTTTTAAACTACTGTGACAAACAACCATTATTGACTCTCTATCAACTTTAAATAAAAACTTTACTTATTAATATCACAACCAATATACTATGTATACAGGTTCTTATCTATGCTCTGCCTGAAGTCTGGCTTCTCCTGCATTAAAGTATTTTGCGGGGGTATTAATCACCTTCAGTGATAGCTCTAGTTTGCTTTGGAAATGGATCTTTTATCTGATTCCAACCAAGTGAGGTTTTCATACAGCCAGCTGCAGTGGCTTTCAATGATTATCCCTCTTGATACCTTGGTAAAGTGTAATTCACCATATCTTGACAGTTGTCATGGCATGTGATAACTGCAGATCAATAGTGGTCATGATATCAAGGAATTGTTTGCTGGGGGGAACTACGGTTAACCCTTTCCCTCATAGAGGAAACCATGAAAAGACCTATGCGAACAACATAAAACCAGATCAGCCTGCGAGTAACTCACAGGCTGATCAGGTTTTATGCTGTTTGCTGCTCCTCAGTGGTCTGGAAATGAGGACATTATAATTAAATTTGGTAAGGTTTAACTGTGGTTTTCTGCAGATCAGGCTTTATGTGGTACCTACTGAGTGCATCAAAATGAGTATATGAGGGAAAGGGTTAAACATCCCACAACATTTATATACATGTATGCAACTTATTTGAAGGGTTTTTACTTATGCAGTAGCAAAATTCAGTTAAAATGAATATTATAATGGCAAAACTGGTGTTAGAAAAGCCTTCCCATTTATTTTGACTGTATGACTGATGATTGGCAAGATCAGCTACAGTTGGTGCTGTGATTTATAGGTAGCTGGTCAGTGGTCCATATATGATATAAATGATCTTAACAAGAACTTCACATTTAATTAAGTTCAAATGTATTTCTCCATGCACTGATTAGGAAACAATTCCTTACTACTTTTACTACTACTCCATAATTGTTCCTTGGTGCAATCTGTTCTTAGTGCCAAAGAAGGCCATGAAAAAATTCTTTCCCCAATGGGTTTGGAACACATTGCTCTCAGATTAGCTGTCATACCAGTATATGTAAAAACTAGACATCCAGCATACTTTTCTGTTTTTAAAACCTTGTTTATGGTCAAACAATAGGTACTTTTCTTGGACTTTCCTTGTTTTTGTTTATTTATCTATATATGTGATTGATGGCAAAGTCTTTTCCTAGATTACCATAGTTTTTAATAGTCAGTCACTGGCACCATTACTGCTGATGAGGGATATAAAGGGATCACTGTCCAATCTGTATGTCTGTACTTCCAGGCACCAGCACTCCACATACGCGAAATATGTACATATAAAGATACATATATATGTACATGAAACTACATACAGTGAAGTCTCATTAATCCGCTCTCTGGTAATCCGGTTTTTTCATGATCCGGTCAATTTTTGTAGGGAACGGAATTTTTAAGCACAAATTGTTACGTTTAGTCCGGAATTTCGCAGTCCGCATCCGGAAATACATTTTCGGGGACGGATCTATATATTACCAGTGTTTTTGACACCTTAATCCGGTCTTTGCTCCATGCCCCAGGAGATTCGCGCCTACGACAATAGCGCCCGACAGAGGTGTGAATCGTTCTTTGTTATAAGCGGAAGTAAAGACACGTGTGAAATCATAAATGTATAGAAATATTTTATTAATAAATTGGAGTGGTTTTCAGAACAAAAAACTAGAAATAAAACATAATTTACAACATAACTATATTGTTTTGAGAATATTTTTTATTTACGGCGGCCATCTTGGCGGCCATCTTGAATTTCTCAAAATGCTCAATGATGCCAGCCCGGCATCATGCAGAATATTTAACAACAACATGTCCTCTAACAGAATCAGCAATAAAAAAAACTATATACTCCAATGCCGGGTCAAGTCTACATTGGACAGGACTAAAACACTAACCAATTATGTACAAGCACTTTAATTGTCGTCGACTTATTACCAATGATGGGATAATTACTATTGCCGACGCGCGGTGATTGCTGACGCGTGGCAAAATTTGTTTGATATTCTTTGATAAGATGAACATGCGTCAAATTAAAGGCCGCCGCAAAGTTTTAATTAATTAATTAAATGAAAAGCTTATTTGCTTAATTAAATCAGTTTTCTGCAACAGTTTTATTTTTTCTTTACAATATAAGCTGGTCCTATGGTCAGAAAAAATCATTCCTATTTCCACAACAACAACAAGCGATCCCTAGACGATCTGTGGCGGATCATGAAACAGCTGCAGGATCGTTGCAGTCGAGAGTCTCGCCAGTTAAAACTGACTGAATTTTTTAAGAGGTGAACTTTTTAGGGCGTGTGTTCTGTTATACTGAAATGTACATCGAGTGTACATGTATGTGCTATGTCTGTGCTACACTTTTGGCGTTGAAATAAAGAGTAAACAGTTTATTTGCTCGTGTTTTTATGCTCACCGAAGGTGATGCATATAGTCGCTGCTTCGTCCGTCCGTCCGTCCGTCCGTCCGTCCGTTCGTCCGTCTCACTTTTCTTGTCCGGACTATTTCTCAGGAACTAACAGCTTGAATTCAACGAAACTTTATGGGAAGCTTTATTACCAAGAGGAGATGCGCATATCGTCAGCATGACCCGATTCCTAAATTTTTCAAAGAGTTATGGCCCATTGACTTTTCGGCCTATAGTACATATAGCATGATTCTTGTCCGGGCTATTTCTCAGGAACTAATGGCTTGAATTTAACGAAACTTTATGGGAAGCTTTATTACCAAGAGGAGATGCGCATATTATCAGCATGACCCGATTCCTAAATTTTTCACAGAGTTAAGGCCCCTTGACTTTTTGGCCTATAGTTCATATTGCATGATTCTTGTCCGGGCTATTTCTCCAGAACTAATGGCTTGAATTCAATGAAACTTTATGGGAAGCTTTATTACCAAGAGGAGATGCGCATATCGTCAGCGTGACCTGGTTCCTCAATTTTTCACAGAGTTATGGCCCATTGACTTTTCAGCCTATAGTACATATAACTAATGGCTTGAATTCAACAAAACTTTATGGGAAGCTTTATTACCAAGAGGAGATGCGCATATCATCAGCGTGACCCGATTCCTAAATTTTTCAAAGAGTTAAGGCCCATTGACTTTTTGGCCTATAGTACATATTGCATGATTCTTGTCCGGGCTATTTCTCAGGAACTAATGGCTTGAATTCAACAAAACTTTATGGGAAGCTTTATCACCAAGAGTAGATACGCATATCGTCGGCGTGACCTGGTTCCTCAATTTTTCACAGAGTTATGGCCCCTTGACTTTTTGGCCTATAGTTCATGTTGCATGATTCTTGTCCGGGCTATTTCTCAGGAACTAATGGCTTGAATTCAATGAAACTTTATGGGAAGATTTATTACCAAGAGTAGATACGCATATCGTCGACGTGACCTTGTTCCTCAATTTTTAAGAGAGTTATGGCCCCTACTACCATGTTGTTGACTAATATTCATGTCATTTGCCTAATTTAACAGGAGATATCATTTAAACAAAACCCCCAAAATTCAATATGCTAGTAATGTCAATCATAATCATGTCAGCTAATTGTTGTTTAGGCCATTATACACATTTCAAATATCCAGTCATATGTCAAGAGTGTTGGTTAACCTCTTTGATATGAGCACACATTGAAATGTATGACTTAATTTTTAGTAGTATAAAAACTTAAAAAAAATCAATGAAAGATCTGATGAGTAACACGTATTATCATATTAAATAGTAAACTGTTACTAAGTCTCCAAATTAGAGTTGGTAAAACATCTCATCTGATGAGGAGATTAGATATGATTTAGGAATGGGGATTTCAACATATCCTCCCACCCATTGACCAAGGCCTTATTGGTAACAATGACGTTCTTCGGGGAGCATCTGTCAGTTCTACT